>OY856411.1:1206335886-1206443386 GCA_963693085.1 Alisma plantago-aquatica | reverse complement strand
AAACTGTTATAAAAAGTATTTTCTAGAGTAGTGTGTGGTGGTGTCATACATACAATAATATGTGCATCTTGATAATCCGAAATCTGCTTATAAACTGAGTAATACCATCTCGCCATGTGGTTTGCTGGAAACCTTTGAGAATTCTTTCTTTATTAGTTTCTTATTGAACTTGTAATTTACTATTTGATTAATGTATTTGAAATTCCTATGCATATAGTTGCTATGAATGGTTATAATATTACGAACAAACCCTTTTAAATCTACCTTTTTCTGCTTTTTTATCATCAGTATCATCACCTTTCTGACAACTAGGTATCTCCAATGGTTGAACCCCATCAATTGTTAACTTCATCATGGTGTTGCTTTATGTGGAACTACTGCCAAATATCTGCTAGCATTTTCGTGGACTGGGCGTGTATGTTTGCAATATTAACAGGCTAGCATAGCTAATAACAGTGGGCACTATTTGTATACATTTTCAAATTATTGAAGCGTATCACACAAATTTCTGTTTTCTCTTGTGGCTTGGGAAGTATTGATCGTAACAGTGGTCGCCATTTTTGCATGTGCTTACTTGAAGTTATTGTTAAAAATCCTATTTAGTGTGGCCCAAAATAAATAAATATATTTAATAAAAAATTTCCTAAAGGGATGTGTCTGTTGGGATTGGGGTTGGTTCCCATAACCAACGTGCCTCTTATGATGGATAAAGAGGCATTAAGACATATTATAAAAGGCTGGTCCTCTCTCCATGGGTTGCAACCGTAACCAACATTCCATCTATTGGAGAACCCACCAGGAGAGAGAAACTGGTTCCTCTTCACGTACGCGGAGAACGCTCGCTTCTGTTCGGGAACGTTCCTCGTCTTCTCCGTTGTCCGGACGTTACACTATTGCCGCACAACATCTGGACTTCAATTCATGGAGACTTCTTCCGGTATGTTTCTATAACAATGGTATCAGAGCATCTAATTTGTTCTTCGGAAAAATATATCTGTATGGATGAGTCTCGTATGGCGGTTTACTGTATGGTACGATGGGTGTTTCTCCTGTTCGTTATGTTTGTGCCTTCATGGTTTCCGGTGGCGGGGGTTGCCGCTGGACTACACTATGTTATGCCTTAGCAAGCGGATGTATTAACTGTGCGGATAAATTGTCCTTTGCGGCAGCCACCACAAACAATACTCGATATCGTATCATCTTCGTCACATTAATGCTTTGATTCTTCCCAAAGCGATGCTTGCGGTTATGGTTTTTATATATTCTTCATTAAACGAGAACAAGACAAACTAGGTTTTTTTTTCCTTCTTCTATGCGAATTAGAAGATGAAAACTGTTGTTGACTCATTATTGTTCTTGTATAACGCTGGAGTCAATTGTTGACTCATTATTGTTCTTGTATAATGGACTGTAATGGATATCGTTTGACGGATGAATTTTGTTTTTTCATCGGGCATCCAAATGTTCATCATTATAATATCGACAATTTTTCGTACAAGTTTTAAATCTATGAATGTTGTTTATAATGAAATCGCAATCATGTATTACTACTGATTTCTATCGGTCGTCCCTTTTATACATATATGCTGCCTGAGAAATCTAAACAATTCGGGGTGGCTTCCCACACATTAAAAGTCCACGGGTATGAATATGGAATGTGTATTGTTCTCCACATGTGCTTCTACCTTTCCGTTGGTTTGCATTCTGTGCGGCTGAACACCTTGTTCATAACGCCAATGGCGTCGCGTGGATGACACCCCTTCCCCCCCTTTTCTTGGCTAGCACCGAGAGACTGCACTCTTCGGCCGGTGCATTCACTCCTAGAACAGTACCTTCGTAAATAAATAACAAATTGACGAAGTCGGTAATTGTGGTGATTGTGTCATCATAATGATAGTTTAATCCAAAGGTATTGTCATCTGTTATAGTTTGATTCAGTTAAATACATAAGCATCGTTCCTTGTTATAGTCTAATACAAAAGTATCATCATTTTCTAAATTATATACGCTCGTATGAAATAAGATAACACATTGGAATGATGACGTTGATAGACATGATTACAAGGATCGTGCGTATAAACAACTGATGCACTGTTAACAAATATATATATATATATATTCATAAAAGTGTTTATAAACATGCAAACACTAATGTTAACATATGTATCATTTGAAATTCGACTTGTTGAACTATAAGATGTTAGTGTTACTAATTGTGAATACATATGTTACATTCAAGAATATGGGTAGTTTTACCAAAGTAAGTCTATTCATACGGTGATGAAAAATATTCACATGATAGTGAAGTAACATTACTTTTTACTTAACTTGACAACAATGATTTCGGTCGATATTTATCATTGTTATTGGCATTATACAAGTTAAGTTGGTTAGCATATGTATGTCATTGATATAATGTTTATCCCAAAGGAAAATATTATGTCACTAACAACCATATGTTATGTTATTTTGGTTAAGTGAGACTAACTCACATAAAGAAACTAATCCTACTCAGTGTTACATATTTATCCAAAGATAATTTGCAACGACTAATTTTGATTAGTATTATAAAAGTAAATAAAGTAGACCTCATAAGTTACTTTTATAATTCAGTTGTGGTTTTAATAGGAATTTTTTAATTATTACAGTTGTTTCCTCATCATTGTGTGGTGATAACAACATTCCAAATCTCAATGGTTCAAATTTTAATGAATGGAAAGAAAAGGTCATGTTTACATTAGGGTGCATGGACTTAGACTTAGCTTTCCGAGTGGAAAAACCACAACCACTTACGGAGGAAAGTACTACTGCAGAAAAAGTCAATTATGATAAGTGGGAACGTTCTAATAGGCTTAGTTTGTTGCTTATGCAAGCACATGTGGGAAAGCATATTAGGCGCTCTATTCCTACTTCTGAATTGGCAAAAGATTTTCTAAAGGCAGTGGAAGAACAATATGTTTCTTCTAGTAAGTCTAGGGCTAGCACCTTAATGGCTAAGATGTGCTCCATGAAGTACAATGGTTCTTGTGGGATCCGTGAACACATCATGGAGATGAGAGATATTTCCGCACAACTCAATGAGATGGAGTTATCCATCTCTGATGCATTTCTTGTTCATTTCATTTTAACTTCCTTGCCTAGTCAGTATGGGTCATTCAAGGTTTCTTACAACACACAAAAGGAAAAATGGTCAATTAATGATTTATTGGCCATGTGTGTTCAAGAAGAAGAGAGACTTAAGAATGAAGGGGTCCCTGCTGCGCATTTAAGCACCCATGACAAACGTGGCCGCAAGGGTAAAGGTAAAATGAAAGGAACTGCTCCTATCTCAGGTGGGGTGTCCAAGCCAGATGGCAAGGCCGAGGGAAGCAAGGCTAACATGAAATGCTTCTTTTTCCGTAAGAAAGGACATGCTAAAAAGGAGTGCTTCAAGTACAAGAAATGGTTGGAAAAGAAAGGTATACTGTCTCTTGTTTCATATGAATGTCATCTTTCAAATGTTCCATTATATAGTTGGTGGCTTGACTCTGGTGCCACCGTGCACATTTTCAATACATTACAGGGATTTCTGAATCAAAGGATACCAACGGAGCGTGAAAAAGTCCTTTATTCAGGAAATAAATTGAGCTCTCGCGTAAAGGTTGTTGGCACTTGCAGATTAATCCTTGATAATGGAAGCTTGCTGGATTTAGAAAATACTTTCTATGTACCAAACTATAGTAGAAATTTAGTATCTGTTTCTAGATTAGACAAACTAAATTATACTTTTATTCTTCAAAGTGGACGACTCTCATTGTATAAAAACTCTAGCATTATTGGTACTTGTCTTTTAATAAATGATCTTTATCAAGTTCAATTAAGCCCTCGTTTTGAGCAATCATTTATAGTCCAGCATGATATTATTGGAAATAAACGCACATTACTAGACAAAAAGTCATCACTGCTATGGCACCGAAGGTTGGGACACATATCTAAAGAAAGAATCCAAAGATTAGTAAAGGAGGGAATTTTAGGGCCCTTAGACTTTACTGATTTTGGAACATGTGTTGAATGCATAAAGGCTAAGCAAACCAACACTTCTAAAAAGGGTGTCAAAAGGAGTAGTGGAACACTAGAAATAATTCACACAGATATTTGTGGACCTTTTCCACCTTGTTTTACAGGGGAAAAATATTTTGCAACCTTTATCGACGACTATTCACGATATATGTTTCTCTATTTACTAAATGACAAAAGTGAGGTTTTTCAAGCCTTTAAGGACTTTAAGGTTGAAGTGGAGAAACAATTAGGGAAAGTGATTAAGATAGTCAGATCAGATAGGGGAGGTGAATATTATGGAAGGTTCACTGAGATGGGACAAAGAAAGGGACCATTTGCACTTTTCCTTCAAGAAGAAGGCATTGTACCTCAATATACAATGCCAGGCACTCCAAGTCAAAATGGTGTAGCTGAAAGAAGGAATCAAACATTAAAGGAAATGGATCGTGCAATGCTTTGTAATTCATCCCTTCCTTCTACAATGTGGAGTGAGGCTTTAAAGACGGCAGTGCATGTATTAAACAAGGTTCCTAGCAAATCTGTCCAGAAAACCCCATATGAATTATGGACAGGAAGGAAGCCATCCTTGAACTATATGCATGTATGGGGATGTCGTGCAGAAGCTAGAATCTACAATCCACATGAGAAGGCATTTGACCCAAGAACCACTAGTGGTTTCTTTATTGGTTACCCAGAGAGGTCAAAGGGATATAGGTTTTATTGTCCATCTCATCCACGAAAGATAGTCGAGACTGGTAAGGCTAGATTTTTGGAGGATCATCAAGTCAGTGGGAATGATCTGCTTCAGAATGTAACTTTTGATGAAGTGCAGGATAGTGTTGTCACACATGCACCTAGTCAAACTCGTATAAGCTATCTAATTATTGTTCCCATGAACAATTGTCAAGTGGATGAGCCAACAGAAGTAGATCATGCTCTAATCAGGTTGTAAATGAACAAATCGATCATGTTCATGATGAAGGACAACCTGAAGAGCCTATAGAAAATGTAGAACCCAATGCTGAATTGCGAAGATCAACCAGATCAAGGAGGCCTGCCATTCCATCTGACTATGTTGTATACCTTCAAGAGCCAAATTTCGACTTTGATGATATTGATCCCTTATCTTTTTCACAAGCAATAAATTGTGAAAAATCCTCTAAGTGGCTTGATGCCATGAAGGAGGAACTGATATCCATGGATAAAAATCAAGTATGGGACCTTGTACCTTTGCCAAAGAATGTTAAACCTATTGGTTGCAAATGGATCTTTAAGACCAAAAGGAACTCAAATGGTGAAATAGAGAAGTACAAGGCCAGACTAGTTGCTAAAGGTTTCACACAAAAGGAAGGCATTGATTATAAGGAGACTTTTGCTCCAGTCTCATCAAAGGACTCTTTTAGGGTAATCATGGCCTTAGTAGCTCATTTTGATCTTGAGCTACATCAAATGGATGTGAAAACAGTATTTTTAAATGGAGATTTATCTGAAGAAGTCTATATGGAACAACCAGAAGGTTTCATTGATAATAGTAGAAGTCACATGGTTTGCAAATTAAAGGAATCAATTTATGGACTTAAACAAGCATCCCGACAATGGTATGTAAAGTTTAACACCATTATATCAACCTTTGGGTTCAAACCAAATATTGTTGATCGGTGTACATACCTGAAGGTTAGTGGGAATAAGTTCATAATATTAATTCTTTATGTGGATGACATTCTACTAGCAAGTAATAACCTTGCTATATTGAATGAAACTAAAGAATTTCTTTCCTCTAACTTTGAGATGAAAGATATGGGAGAAGCTTCATATGTACTCGGTATTGAGATACATCGGGACCGAGCTAAGGGCATACTCGGTATATCCCAGAAAGCTTACATATCTCAAGTATTAGAGAAGTATGGAATGAAAAATTGTTCACCTGGACCTGCACCTATAGTTAAAGGAGATAAGTTTAACTCCAAGCAGTGTCCTAGTAGTGATATAGAAAGGAATGAAATGAGGAAAATACCATACGCATCTGCAGTTGGGAGTCTACAATATCTTCAGATATGCACCCGACCAGACATTGCTTTTTCTACTGGGATGCTTGGCCGTTACCAAAGTAACCCGGGCATGGACCATTGGAGAGCCGTGAAGAAGGTGATGCGCTATCTGCAAGGAACAAAGGATTACATGCTTACATATAGAAGGAAAAACCACCTTGAGGTTACGGGATATTCAAATGCAGATTTTGCAGGATGTCTAGATAGTAGGAAGTCTACAACAGGCTATGTCTTCCTATTGGCTGATGGTGCGATATCATGGAAAAGTATTAAACAAAAGACTACAGCTTCATCTACCATGGAAGCTGAACTTATAGCTTGCCATGAAACATCATCACATGCGATATGGCTTAAGAATATGATACAAGATCTTACAGTTGTTGACTCAATTCATAAGCCAATACAGATATATTGTGATAATGAAGCCGCAGTCACTTTTGCTAATAATGATAAAAGCACAACGGCATGCAGACATCTAGACATAAAGCTCTATGTTGTTAATGAGCGAGTTGACAACAAGATGATAATGATTGATCATATTGGTACACAATATATGATTTCAGATCCTCTTACAAAAGGGCTAGCTCCAGGATTGTATACATCTCATGTAAAGAATATGGGTCTGAGAACGTCATTTGATGTGTAATATCACAATGTAATATTTAATGTGTGATCACATATTTGACTCGCTATTTCTGTTTCAATACTAGTTATAACAGAATGTCTGTTTTGACATAAAGTTGGACCAAGAAATAGGTTTTGAGGTCAACCTATTTATAAATTTAATATCACTACATATACGAGTTTTAATATTGTGGTGTGTAGAAGGAAGTAATCATTTATTGATTATCAACCGCTATGACTCATATCTTCTTCTCATATATGAAAGTGTTTATGTTTAGCATCAAAGGAAAATTATTGAATATTATTGCCATGGCATTTTGGGCCAAGTGGGAAAATGTTAAAAATCCTATTTAGTGTGGCCCAAAATAAATAAATATATTTAATAAAAGTTTTCCTAAAGGGATGTGTCTGTTGGGATTGGGGTTGGTTCCCATAACCAACGTGTCTCTTATGATGGATAAAGAGGCATTAAGACATATTATAAAAGGCTGGTCCTCTCTCCATGGGTTGCAACCGTAACCAACAATCCATCTATTGGAGAACCCACCAGGAGAGAGAAACTGGTTCCTCTTCACGTACGCTTTTGCTCGGAGAACGCTCGCTTCTGTTCGGGAACGTTCCTCGTCTTCTCCGTTGTCCGGCCGCACAACATCTGGACTTCAATTCATGGAGACTTCTTCCGGTATGTTTCTATAACAGTTATTGCTTCTTGTCGAGTTATCATGGGTGCATGCTCTGGACATGTTTCTTGTTCTTCATGCTGCGAGGAAGATGCATGCATAAGGAAAACGCTTCCTGTTCTTCATGTGGCGTCGTCTAATGACTACTGTTACTACGTACCAATTTCAAATTTAGAAAACATTGACTTCCTTTCTCCACCCGTGAGTGAGCATACTATTGTCGATGAAGCATACTATTGTCGATGATGGAGCAGTGATGCCCATCATTGAAGATGAGTGAGTAAGTTGTATATTATTAGCTTCTTTAATGAACTTTTTCTGGATCAATGATCCTCTCCGATGACGACCATGAAGCTTGTGTTTGTCCAATATGGTCTTCCGTGAATGTACCTAAATGTATTGAGCCCAACTATACACTGAAATCTATTTCCATTGCATCTTGCAAGGTGCATCATACATCTTAAGCCATATCTTTATTTGACAGAATGATATTCGCGTTAGTTAGTCGTTCCTCTCTTTCTATATACTCGCTCAAAGCAAAATTAAATCACTTCAGATTATTGGGTTTAGGCTTGTCTACTCAAGTTGCAGCAAAAGTAGTCACCGAATTTTGGCTGCAACGAGTGGAAGCATACTGCACCAAGTCGCAACATAAATGTATATGCATCGTGGGTGGATTTTTCAGTGAACCATGTTGGCTCCAACTGGAAGAAATGTAAAGCATGGCCGGCAACACCTTAGCATCGCTCCACCTTGGCCTTCTACTGGTTGGTCTTGTGGCCTCCCAGAGTCAGGAACATGGGGAAGGACCTGCTACACATATTGCTTACACACATAGAACCCAACATTATTAGAGGCGCATCCATTTGAGGCGGCAACGAACCTTCACTTGTCGTCTGCTACTGTTGGTGGCACGCGCTGCCGAGAGGACTAAGTCGCTGGCGCTGGTTGACTAAGAGGCCTCCTGTGCGAGAGAGACATCCAGAAGAAGAGAAATCATCGGAGAGAAGAGAATGGATCGTGAAGAGAAAAAGCAAGAGATGTTTTGTGCACACACATGCGTGGAAAGAGAGAGAAATAGAGTTGGGACGGGTGAGTGGGTGGGGTCAGATGACAGAGTGCACAGCGTGTGGATTCTCCTCATTTTATCATAAGGTAATCCAACAGCTAAGAAGATAATTGTATTCATGGTTGAATACACTATGTATTCTAACCTCAATATATATATATATATATATATATATATATATATATATATATATATATATATATATATATATATATATATAGTCAGGCTAGAATACACTCGAGTGTATCCGGAGGGGAATACACTCAAGTAGTTTTCCATGATGCAATATTTTTTTTGAAAATCTAATCCGTTGATCTTCTTAAACATCTTGTGAACAACTCATACACAAAATTTGAGCACATTTGGATATGTATAGCTCATGCTATGAAGACCGCAAAAATTATGCATTTCAAATTAGTTTCGCGCGTCGATTTTGTTGCCCTTGGATGAGTGACTTACACTCATCCAAATGGGCTCAAAATTTGTATGTAGCCTAGTTATAGTATGACGGTGAAGATCAACGGTTTACATTTTACAAAAAATAGTCTTGATATGCAAACACACTTGAGTGTATTCGTGTAATCCGTACACTCGAGTGTATTCTAGCCTGACTCTATATATATATATATATATACTATGTGCCTCAAAAAAATATGTTGATCCGATTGTAGAGTCCGGTCCTAGAATTAAATGGATCTTCGCCGATCTAATTTTTAACGGGCATTGCGCGGGCCTTATCCTGCTAATGCCAAGGGGGTGCGGGGGGCTTCGCCCCCGCGGTATGGTATGATCTATTTTCTGGATCTAAATAGGAATCCGATTACGGTGTTACATCTATAAGTATATGTGTCTTGATTAGGGTTTGCAATCATCCTGTATTCTGTTTACATATACAGCAGCTTATGTACTCAGGGTGTACTCTGCGTCTTTCGAGAGCGCTCCTCCTTGTAATCTTTCTTTGATATAGTGGAAATCTCGTCCCCTCCCATGCAGTAGGTCATCTGTCCGAACCACGTAAATTCTATTTTTTAGTTGTGTGATCGTTCTCTTTTCTTCTCGTCTTGTTATTTCGCACGTACTTGTTGTATTCTATCGTTTAAAAACCTAACAAAGTGGTATCAGAGCTTCGTGTTCAAGATCTGAATGATGACGAATCTATACAAGATCGAGAAGTTTGGTCGCAAAATTAATTTTGGATTGTTGCAGATCAGATGTGTGGTATGCTTGTTCAATAAGGAGTCAATGTGGCTCTGGAAGGGATTGAGAAGATGTCAACCATGATGAAGGATGAGACCAAAAGGCTCTTACCGCCATCCAGTTATCCTTAGACTACAAAGTTTTGGCCGAAGTTGTCAAAAAAACTACTATTGCATCGATTTGGAAGAAACTCGAAGATCTCTATATGACGAAGCACTACTACAGAAATAGCATTCAGTGTCACTTTTCTGGGCGTCGGTTATTAAGGAAAACCGACGCTTAACATTTAAGGCGTCGGTTGTTCAAGCAACCCGACGTCTATATTCGAAGACCAGCCAGACACGGGTACCGCTTTGTATTAAGCGTCGGTTGTTTATAATAAACCGACGCGTAAAGTCGCCCGCGAAATCCATATTTCGATCAAAAAAATAGTGTCATTTTCAGCGTCGGTTATATACGTAGAAACCGACGCCTATGTGCGATGAAAATTTGCGCGAAAAGTGTCACTTTCAGCGTCGGTTATCCTTGTATAACCGACGCTGAAAGTGGTTCCCGCCAAATAATTTCATGAAAATATCGTCCAATTGGACGTCGGTTTTTTCAAACAACCGACGCTAAAGATGTTTAGGCGTCGGTTGTTTTAAACAACCGACGCTATTTGAGAACTTCATTACCCTCGATCGCCCGACTCTTCCCCTTTCTTCTGTTTCATTGCGAGCGATTTCCCTATTTCTCTGCTGCCGCCGATTTCTCTCCGGCGATTTCTTCTTCAGCTCCCCTTCTCCGGCGCCCCCTTCTCCGCCACCACTCCTGCTCGCCGCCGCTCCTGCCGCCGTTGGACACCTGCTCGCCGCCGCTCCTGCTCGCCGACGATCCTACTCCTGTTGTTGCTCTGCGTCGCCGCCACCGCCGCCGCCTGCTCGCCGCCGCTCCTGCTCGCGACGATCCTGCTCCTGCTGCTGCTCTGCGTCGCCGCCGCCGCCGCTCGCTCCTTCCTCCTTGTTGCTGCTCTGTGTCTCCTTGCTCACGCCCTAACTCTGCTGCTCACAAGGTACTAGCATCAAACCCTTCCTCTGCTAGTGTCAGGGCTATCTATCTAGGTTGATGTATGAGCTATCCCCTGTATTTTTTTTTCCTGCTCTCTTTGTGTGTATGAGCCTGTTCCTTGGTTGTGTATGGTCTTGCTGTTTGGAGATGTTTTGATCCCCTGTGTGGGATACTTTCTCCTTTTGTTCTTTACGTTTGGTCAGGTGTGTTGTCTGTAAATGCCCAAAGTTTTTTTGGTATCAATAGTTGAGTGTTTTTCACAAAAAAAAAAGATGGAGAAGTTAAATGGATACAACTTTGTACATAGGTAGGTGTAGTTCTCTAGCTAATTACAATAAGAACATGACAATATGATAATAAACATCTACAACCTAATGCCACCTACCAAGACAGATACTAATACCACCTCCTCACCTATCAAAATCTTAAGGTTAGACATATAAAGGAGGAAGAGTTGTGAAACATGTGTACATGAATCTGAAGCCACTATACAAACTCTGTTTGAGTGTTTAAGTATCAAGCATCGTTAGTCCAATACATAAGTACTAGAAGTATCCATGGGTTAAATAAGGTGAACTAGATGTGTAATGTTAGGGTTTCTGTAGTAGTGGGTGCGCCTACTACATTTGGGGGTGCGCCTTATACTATTTGAAATCCTTGATTTTATCTTCTATCCTAAATAAAATTAAGGGACCCATGATTAGAAAATAATTCCAAACTTGGCACCCACACTAATTGGAAGGAAATAAAATATGATTATTGAAATGCACATTTGTGATGTGATACCTTTTTTAGGATGCATATATTAGATTCAACCTTTGAGACATCCTTTTATGAGTTCCAATACAATTAGGGTTTCATTTCATTGCCATTGTATGTATTATAATATTACATCTTTCACATAAAAATTAATTAAATTGAATCCTATTGGAACCCTAATTTAAATCCTAATTTGATTTAAACTTGTCCATTCTAGCATCCTAATTTGATTTGATTAAACCCTAACATTGTTTAAACCCTAACATCAATTGTGATGAAACCCTAACATGTACATATCTATTATTGTGTTTGTTGGCCTAGAAACCCGTCCAAGATTGACTCATTAGGAGTAAATCTTGGATAGTCCCCGGTTTGGGACTGTTCTTGAACACCTAATCTCACTTAGGATGTAAGTGTATAATGTGTATTGGGTTTTCGAGAAAATTTTGGTAGCATTTCCCCGTTTGTTCTCTAAGTACATATGTACTTAGAGAACAGCGGGGAAATGCTGCCGAAATTTTCTTGAAAACCCAATACACATTATAAATTTACTAGTGAGATTAGGTGTTCAAGGATGGGATAGGTGGTACATATTTATTATATATAAGAATGACATCACATGTGTTTGTTGGCCTAGAATGTGAACAATCATTGTTTTTTATATTACTTGTACATTGGTATAAATTAGAATGAACAATCACTAAATTATATACTGTTTGTATGGAGTCCGGCTTCATTGTAGATATCTATTATTGTGTTTGTTGGCCTAGAAACCCGTCTAAGATTGACTCATTAGGAGTAAATCTTGGATAGTCCCCGGTTTGGGACTGTTCTTGAACATCTAATCTCACTTAGGATGTAAGTGTATAATGTGTATTGGGTTTTCGAGAAAAATTTTGGTAGCATTTTCCCGTTTGTTCTCTAAGTACATATGTACTTAGAGAACAGCGAGGAAATGCTGCCGAAATTTTCTTGAAAACCCAATACACATTATACACTTACTAGTGAGATTAGGTGTTCAAGGATGGGATAGGTGGTACACATTTATTATATATAAGAATGACATCACATGTGTTTGTTGGCCTAGAATGTGAACAATCATTGTTTTTTATATTACTTGTACATTGGTATAAATTAGAATGAACAATCACTAAATTATATACTATTTGTATGGAGTCCGGCTTCATTGTAGATATCTATTATTGTGTTTGTTGGCCTAGAAACCCGTCCAAGATTGACTCATTAGGAGTAAATCTTGGATAGTCCCCGGTTTGGGACTGTTCTTGAACACCTAATCTCATTTAGGATGTAAGTGTATAATGTGTATTGGGTTTTCGAGAAAATTTTGGTAGCATTTCCCCGTTTGTTCTCTAAGTACATATGTACTTAGAGAACAGCGGGGAAATGCTGCCGAAATTTTCTCGAAAACCCAATACACATTATACACTTACTAGTGAGATTAGGTGTTCAAGGATGGGATAGGTGGTACATATTTATTATATATAAGAATGACATCACATGTGTTTGTTGGCATTTCCCCGTTTGTTCTCTAAGTACATATGTACTTAGAGAACAGCGGGGAAATGCTGCCGAAATTTTCTCGAAAACCCAATACACATTATACACTTACTAGTGAGATTAGGTGTTCAAGGATGGGATAGGTGGTACACATTTATTATATATAAGAATGACATCACATGTGTTTGTTGGCATTTCCCCGTTTGTTCTCTAAGTACATATGTACTTAGAGAACAGCGGGGAAATGCTGCCTAATCTTTTCCTAATATATACTTGTTTCCTAATATATACTTGTTTTCTCTGATCATAGAATGGATAGATCATGGAAGTCCATTCGTAATCGTTGCACCCCAGAGTTTATATCTGGTCTTGATCAGTTTATTAGATTTGCCGAGGAACATAGGAAAAAACCTACAGATAGGTTCTACTGTCCATGTAGGCATTGCGGTAACAACTTGAAAGTCAACACTGGTGAGGAAATCAAAAGTCATGTCATGTGCAATGGGATTGTACAAGGCTATACAGAATGGCACTGGCATGGAGAGATTTCAAAATCGAAACCAGTAGATGTCGATAGCAGTGCTTGGGTGGAAGAAGAAATTGCCTCCGATGACGTAAATGTGAACGAACATCGTTGATGCGATGCTGGATAGTTGTAGGGTAGAGCACACCGATCCACCTCCTATCTTTACAAACATTGTGCATGATGCTGAGATACCGTTATACACAGGCTGTGCTAAGTTTACGAAGCTTGGCGCTGTGTTGAGATTGTATAAGTTGAAAGCTAACAATAGATGGAGCGACAAAAGCTTCACTTCATTATTGACTTTGTTGAAAGAAATTCTTCCTGAAGGAAACGAGCTTCCAATCTCAACATACCAGGTAAAGAAAATGTTGTGCCCAATGGGAATGGAGGCCAAGAAGATACACGCATGCCCGAATGATTGTGTATTATTTCAAAAGGACTATGTAGATTTGAAAGATTGTCCAAAATGTGGTGCGTCACGGTATAAATTGACGACTTCGGGGGAGTCCAAAACTGGTTCTCCTGCCAAGGTGTTGTGGTATCTACCTATAATATCACGGTTTCAACGCTTGTTTGCAAATCTGAAAGATGCGAAGAATTTGAGGTGGCATGCAGATGTTAAGAAAAATAATGATGGGATCCTACGACATGCGTCTGATTCCCCACAGTGGAAGAAGATTGATCTATTGTACCCTAAATTTGGTGAAGAAGATAGGAATCTAAGACTTGGGCTTTGTACAGATGGGATGAATCCGTACGGGACATTGAGCAGCCAACATAGCACTTGGCCAGTCATGCTTGTTATATACAATCTTCCTCCCTGGATGTGTATGAAAAATAAGTACGTTATGTTGTCATTGTTGATATCGGGCCCTAAACAACCCGGAAATGATATCGATGTTTATCTTGAACCTTTGATTGATGACTTAAAGAAACTTTGGGCTGAAGGTGTGATGACCTATGATGCTTCAGCAAGAGAGACATTTCGTTTGCACGCTATGTTGTTTTGCACTATTAATGACTTTCCAGCATATGGGAATTTGTCTGGATATAGTGTCAAAGGAGTTAAAGCGTGTCCTATATGTGAAGAAAACACTGATTCAATAAGACTAAAACATGGCGGCAAGACTGTATATCTTAGTCATCGAAGGTTTCTTTCAAAATTCCATCTGTATCGTAGGAAGCGCAAAGCATTCAATGGATGGAATGATGAACGGAGTGCACCTAAACCTATACCAGGGGATGTTGTTTATGAAAGAGTAAAAGACATTGTCAATGAATTTGGTAAGAAATCACAATGTAGTATGGCCACACGGAGTGACAATTCTTCATTCAAGAAGAAGTCAATATTTTGGGATCTTCCTTATTGGAGTTCTTTGACAGTCAGGCATTGTATCGATGTAATGCACGTTGAGAAAAATGTCTGTGATAGCATCATTGGTACTCTATTAAATATACCAGGTAAAACTAAAGATGGGATAAAATCCAGACTGGACCTACGTGAAATGGGAATAAGGTCAGAATTAACAGAATTACGTGAAATGGGTAATAAAAGAACATACTTACCTCCCGCTTGTTACACGTTGTCTAGAAAGGAGAAGAAAACTTTTTGTGAATGCTTAGTAAATGTTAAGGTGCCACATGGTTACTCATCCAACATCCGTAGATTGGTATCAATGAAAGATCTGAAGTTGATAGGTCTTAAATCTCATGATTGTCACACTCTAATGCAACAAATATTGCCCGTGGCAATTCGATCTATATTGCCGAAGCATGTAAGGTTTGCAATTACCAGACTTTGTTTCTTTTTCAACAGTCTATGCAACAAAGTTATTGACCCTGATACTCTCGATAATTTGCAAAGAGAAGTGGTTGTTACCCTATGTCAGCTTGAGATGTATTTCCCTCCTTCGTTCTTTGATATCATGGTACATCTTGTTGTCCACTTGACTAGGGAAGTGAAAATGTTGGGACCAGTTTTCTTGCATTGGATGTATCCCTTTGAACGATACATGAGCGTTTTTAAAGGTGATGTTCGAAACCGTTATCGGCCTGAAGGGAGTATTATGGAAGGTTATGTGGCGAGAGAGGTTATGGATTTTTGCAATGACTTTTTCAGTGGTAATGACACTCCTGATAATGACAAGAATATTGAGGAGGGCAAAGGAATTTTGGGATCACGGGTGAAAGTGATCAGCCGTGAGCAGTTGGAACAAGCTCACTTGTATATTTTACACAATATGGACGAAGTGAGTGTTTATATCGAGGAACATACCAATTTCATAAAGAGACAACATCCTCGAGCAAGTTCAATGTGGCTTGCTAGAGATCATAATAAGACTTTTACTAAGTGGTTTGAAGATAAAGTCTTACATCAACTATCTCAAACACCAAATGATATTACAGAAACTATCAAATGCCTCGCCTTTAAACCAAAACCGAATGTTATGTCTTATGAAGGGTTTGACATTAATGGATTCACATATTACACAAAGCGCCAAGATGATAAGAGTGTCGTACAAAATAGTGGGGTCACTCTTCAAGCGTCGACTATGTACTTTGCAAGTGCAAAGGATAAGAGTCCACGTGAAGCTAAAATGTCATATTACGGTGTCATTGAGGACATTTGGGAGTTTGACTACATAGATTTCAAAATTCTGCTCTTTAAATGTAATTGGGTTGATAACACCAAAGGAGTTATAGTGGATGAATTGGGTTTCACTTTGGTGAACTTTGAAAAGATTGGCGAGAAGGGTGAACCATTCATATTGGCATCACAGGCGAAACAAATATTCTATATCGATGATCCTGCGAATGATAAATGGTCGGTTGTTCTTCATGGTAAAAGACAGTTCATTGAAGATCCTATAGATGAAGAAGAGTACTATGATAAGTATGATGACTCCAGTCCATTCTCAGTTGGGTTGCCCACTCCACAAAATATTGAAGCTAATGATGACTTATATGTGCGCGGAGATCACAATGAAGGATTGTTAATTGATAAAAGATCACAATTTTAGAGACATGTATGTTAATACAAATGCTAAATGTTTGCCTTTTTCTAGTTAATACAAATGCTAAATGTTTGCCTTTTTCTAGTTAATACAAATGATAAATGTTTGCCTTTTTCTAGTTAATACAAATGCTAAATGTTTGCATTTTAAATGACATTTTCAGATGGCTGACCATGATGAGCATGATGTCCATGATGAGCATGAAGTCCATGATGAGCATGCTGTCCATGACGAGCATGGAGAGGATACTAATGTAAGTTCTAAAAACATATCTTGTATTTCTATAAAATTCATTATCTTCTAGTTATGTCATATATCCAATATTTCTATATTGGGCTAATTTAGTGTGTTTTATTTTTGTCAAATTTTAGGTTGATGCACCTGTACCCACTGAAGCACTGGAGCAACTTGATGCGCAACACCAAACACTTAACAAGAAAAGGGGCATCACTCTGTTGAAGAAGTTATTAGCGCTAAGTGGTAGTGGATCCAAATTGGTGGTGGAGTTTGATAATAGAGGAAATCCAATTGGAGTGAACCGTAATAATTTTGTAAACTATCTTGGGTGTACCACTCGGAGCCATTGTGGTGTTAAGTATGACAATTGGCATAAAGTTCCTCAAGGGAAAAAAGACTTGATATGGAAGGATTTATGTGTGAGTTATTATTATTTGCAATTCTATTTTGTAGATTACAAATTCTATTATTTGCAATTCTATTTTGGATACTAGTTAATAACATTTCTATTTTACAGAATCTGTTTGCATTGGATGAGAAGTTGCATCGTAAAAATGTGATGCAACACGCTGAAAAGATGCTTAGGAATTATAGGACAAATCTGAACAGAGAATACATAAAAGAGGGTGATAAGAAGAAGAAGTCAGCCCTTGAACAATGGAACTTCTTGGACAAAGAAGATTGGGACAATTTTTTTGCTTAAAGAAAATCTGAAGAATTCAAGGTATTAGGTGTCACTCCCAATTTAATTAATATACATTGTACTCACCTATTCAAGATTAGCATTTAGTGCTACTAACCAAATCATTAATGTGCATACTAACTAGGCCCTCAGTGACGCACAAAAAGCAAGGCGTGCACTGAATGTGCATGACCACACTATGGGTCCAAAAGGCTATGCAAGCGTTCGCCAAAGACTACAGGCGGAGTCTGCGGCTACTCAGGAGTCTGCCCTACTCAGGAGTCTACCACACCCATGCCTCACCATGATATCTGGATAGCTGGCAGGCAAAACAAGAAGGGTGAAATAAAGAAGCCTGTAACTGCTGAGGCGGCTGCAAAAATGGTAAAATAACACTCTTAGATAAATCATTTGAATATTGATTATTTGTGGTGTTAACTTAACAATTTCTATTTATGGTGATTAGCGGGAGCTGCACGAGCAGAGGAAACAAGGCACGTCCATCCCTCAGGGCACAAGGGATGAATTGACAGTTTCTCTGGGTAACCCAGAGCATCCTGGACGTGTTAGAGGTGTCGGCGCTGGTGTTGGCATCAAAGCATTCTTTGGGCCATCCCAGCGCAAACCCAGAGCGGGACTTTCTCAAGAAGAGGTAACCTATTCTTTTTTTAGAATGTTACTGCAAAAGGAAATTCATTAATAAGAAGCTAATGTTTCTTTTATCCATGTATAGGAGAATAAGAGAGTTGAGGATTTAGTTGCTAAGAAGGTCAACGATGTAGTTGCTGAGAAGGTTAAGGAAGAATTGTTGTGGTGGCAGGCATCTCAGGCTTCCAATACGCCTATGGCGACCCACTCTTCTCCTGATGCACAGACTACGAGTAATCCTGGAGACCCATCGCCTAGCACGTCTGCTGTAAGTATTGTTTATGACATTGTAGTTAGTCTTTTCAAGTTGTTATGTTTTCAAGATGATATGTATATATGTATAATATTCTTTACGTAAATTTGTAGGCATTGAAGCCATGCCGCTTAAGAATGCAAGACTACGTTGTTGCAGAGGCGCAGGCTTACCCGTCCCTTCCTGGGGCAATGTTTCACGGGACTCCAATGCCACAGGGCTACGTTCGTGTGAGCCCGATACGTGTGTTACCCGATTGGAGAGAAGCTACATTGACATATCCCCACCCGGATATTGATAGACTTGCTGATGCAGAAGGCGGGGTGATATTGTGGCCCAAAGCAGATGTCGTCTACACGACTGAAATTGTAAGATAAATTTACATTGATTTAGAGTGTTAATGTGTATATATGATGTCAACTGATCTGAAATTATATGTACAGGTTAAAAAGAAGACACCAGGAGCACCTAGGCCTCCACTTCCACTTCCCGCATTACCCGATTGGGTTCCAACTGACCTAACATACCCGTTAGGTCCTGCTTGTAGGGGAATGGCATGTTGGCTACGGGCACATAATGTACATTGCCCTATAATTATTTCTTTAGATGCAGATTATGCAGGTCAACCATACGATAGCTCTTTATTTATACAAGATATTATTGAGCTGTTTATGTATGATTGGCTGAATACATCAATGATAGAGACATGGATAAGGTGAGATCTTGTTTATACATCCATATACCTTGTGTAAGATCCGGTGATCTGGTTTCTTATATATTAATGCATACGCCTATATGTTTTGCAGCTACTTAGTCGGAGATCATTGCAAACAATTTGCATTTGATCATTTGGGATTTTTGATTCCATCATTGATTAGTTTGGTAGCTAAAGACCCTGATAATGTTCAAAAATACTGTATAGATGCTTTTACAATTTTTGGTCAGCAAAAGAAGACGATAATAATAGCTCCATTCAATGTCAAGTAAGTTTACTTTATTTATAATTTGGACTTAAGAAAATTCCATTTTTATTTTGCATTTTGAGTTATTAATTGTTAACTTCTTACCTCTAGCGGTAGAAATTGGGAGTTACTAGTTATTGTCCCCGGGACATTCACTGTTTATTATCTAGATCCTGCGGGGAGTACATTGAACCCTAAAATTGGACACGTAATGAGAATGCCATTATTCTGGTGAGAAATATTTCATTTTTATATCCGTTAACATCTTTTATTACATTACTATTTACTTATGCAATTTATTTTGTTATATTAACATGTAGGGGTTTAGATGCATTCAAAAAGGCTGGAGGAACGGTCCCAAGGAAAAAGAACCAGCCAATAAATTGGCAGAACGTACAAGTAAGTTCCCGACTCGAATATATATATTATTGATGTGAATTGTGCTTAGTTGTATTATTTTGTATGTTTCAATTTATAGTGTGCTACACAAGACAATGGCTGGGCATGCGCATACTATGTGATGCGATTTATGCAGATGATTATCAAATATGCCGCATTGGACATCGATACCATACATGAGGTATTATATATAGTCTCATTAGTTAGTATGCAATATATCAATCTTATCTTATTTTATATTATTACTTATATATATACATCATTCTCTTTGCAGGTGTTTAAAACTGACAACACTACAGGTAAACGCTTAAAAAATATACATGCTCCATATACGATGGAAGCATTAAATGAAGTAAGAGAAGAATGGGCAAAAGCCATACAAGCAGTGGCAACTGTAAGATATAATTGGGATGTTGATAGCGATAATGAATGATACTTTGTAAATGAATATTTCTGAATGTTAATACATGTATTTGAATGTTTCTATATGTGTGAATGTGAGAATTGAATTGATGTCTGAATGTATGTACTTGTGTGAAATTTTCTTTGTGACTTTTGCAGGTTTGCGGCCTGTTTGTAGGCTGATATCAATGGATGTCGTAAACCTGCAGTTCAGAAAACTGAACTGCAGGTTCTCATCCTGCTGACCAGCCACAGCAGGCCTGCAAACTGATATGAAAAAAATATATATAAATAGGCGTCGGTTATTTATAGAAAACCGTCAGCAAAGACATACAGCGGCGGTTATTTATAGATAACCGACGCCTGGAAATGGCGTTGGATATTCGTATCGAACCGACGCCTATTTAAAAAACAAAGCGTCGGTCGTTTGGTATATAATCGACGCCAAAAGGGTTCGCGCCACAGAAAACGGCGTCATCTAGGACACTTTCTGCGTCGGTTATCAACTAAAAGACCGACGCTATATGGAATATAGGCGTCGGTCTTTTAGTAAATCACCGACGCAGAAAGTGCCCTAGATGACGCCGTTTTCTGTGGCGCGAACCATTTTGGTGTCGGTTATATACTAAAAGACCGACGCCTATATGTTAAATAGGCGTCGGTTAAAAAACCGACGCCGAAATGTTTGACCTTTAGCGGCGCCCACATAGGCGTCGGTCGGAAACCGACGCCAAATGGGGTTAAAAGACCGACGCCAAATGGGGTTTCTGTAGTAGTGAAGCCTCTCCAAACTAAACTCTATCATTAGCAGCATCTTTACTTACTGTGCATGGTGGAAGGTAGTTTTGTCTGCAATCATATTGACGGGTTTATTTCTATTATTATGGATCTGGTAAATATAGATATTCAACTCGAAGATGAAGATAAATCCCTTATTCTATTATGTTCTTTGCCCCCCTCATACAAGTAATTTCGTGAAATTATTCTGTATGAAAAATCTTCAATCAAAGTGGAGGATTTTATATCCTCGTTACTGTCAAAGACCATGGTTGATAACGATATAATTACCTCTTCTAGCAGGAGTCAGATAGAGACTCTTATGTTGAGGGGACGAACAAAGAAAAAGAAAAACAACATGAAGGAAGCCCACAGATCTAAGTCAAAGTTCAAGAAGGTCTGTAAATATTGTAAGAAGACTGGACACATTGTTGATGAATGCTACAAGTTACAGATCAAGAAGAAGAGGGAGAACGGAGGTGAAAAACAAGAACAACCTACAAATGCAAATATAGCACGAGAAGATTCAGATTATGTTCTCATGGTGTTGTCATCTTCTTCCTCATCCACAAACTTTCAAACTTCATGGATTCTTGACTCAGGATGCTCACGTCACATGTGCCCGCATAAAGATTGGTTTTCTTCTTATGAATACTTTGATGGAGGTGTAGTAAACATGGAAAATGATACTGCATGCAAGACTATTGGTATTGAGTCAATCTGTATCAAGATATTTGATGGAGTCATCTGAACTATCTCAAATGTCTGTCATGTTCAAGGTCTTTAAAAAAATCTCATATCCATTGGCTTGCTTGAAGCCGACGATTTTTCATACCAAGATGAGAATGGAATCTTGTCCATTACCAAAGGAGATGACGTTTTAATAAAGGGAGTACGTATTTCTAGAAACCTATATAAATTGATTATAAAACTGTGACCGATGAAGTTGTTTTTGTTTCTTCCTCAACCGCTTCAGATCTGGATGCCACCAAATTGTGACAAATGAGACTGGGACACATGAGCCAGAAAGATCTGGAATGATTATGCAGGATAGGATGTCTAGGTGATGTCAGTACTGGAAAGTTAGACTTCTGTGAACATTGTGTTATGGAAACACAGAAGAGGGTCAGTTTTTCTACTATAAATCATACTATAAAAGGTAATGTTGATTATATTCATTCAGACACCTGGAGTCCTTCTCAAGTCTCGTCCAAGGGTGGTGCTAGATATATGCTTACCTTCATTGATGATTTCTCAATGAATGTTTGGGTATATTTTTTAAAGCATAAGTATGATGCTTTTGATCAGTTTAAGAAGTGGAAGATGTTAGTTGAAAAACAAACTGGAAGGTGCATCAAAACACTGAGGACAGATAATGGCATGGAGTTTTGTTCTTCTGAATTCAATAAATTCTGTCAATCTGAAGGTATTGTAAGACATCGCATAGCTAGACATACACTTGAGCAGAATGATGTTGTAGATGTTGACCTAGAGGTTATACAAAACCTATATTTTGATAATGACTTAACCATTCCATTCATATGTATCTAATATGTGTGTTTAAGATTGTTTGCAGGCATTAGGTACATGAAAAGGATCATATATACATAGCCCTAGAATGGACCAAGTGCAAGCCAAAATGGCTACAAGTGTGCTTTTTTGGATTTCTATGTAAACTACCTTAGAACATCAATGTAATCACTTGTAATGATGAATTGGCTTGTAACTTAGAAGAGAAAAATGTTTGGGAAAAAATTCACCAAGTGCTAATCACTTTTATTGCAAATTAGAAAATCAATTTCAGGCACTTGGTCGGTCGAGTTTCCCTAGCCTGAAACTCGACCGATCAACCTTGTTCGATTTTCTGAAGATTGCATCGGTCGAGTTGTGCACTCACAGAACTCGACCGATCGGGTAGCAGGCCATTTCCAGTTGAAATGGTCGGTCGAGTTTCCTCAGGACAAACTCGACCGATCATTTGAACATCAGTTTGCCTCTTACTTGGTCGGTCGAGTTACACCCATTAAAACTCGACCGATTGCAACGTACAGAGTTTGCAGAAAAAGTAATATGACCGTTGGTGAATTATTTTGGGCAAAAATAGAGTCGTTTTCTTGAACAAAAAATGACTACTTTTGCATCCAAGTGTCCCACAACTTAAAGGGCAACCCTCAACTATAAATAGAACCCCTTGGACTTCATTCCAAGCTGCTCTTCCATTGCAAACTTGGTTCTAGCTTAGTTGAGAGTGTTACAAGCCCTTGAGCCCCTTTCTCTCTCTACCTTCAAGACAAATTCGTGAGTTAAGAGTGAGTTAGGTCCCTGTGTATGAGAGCTATCCCTTGTAATATGTACAGCTCTCCTTTCTCTCTTCCTCATCCAAATCCCTTTGAAGATTGATTGAAGCTACTTCTCCAAGTGAAAGAGGAGTTGATGTTGTTCTTCTCCGAGTGAAGGGGAAGATGTGTTGCTGATCTTCAAGAGTGAAGATAGCTCGTTGCTCCAGGTCCCTTGGTGAAGGGAAAATGTGGAGAAGCTCTCCAAGTGAAGGAGAGGTGCAAGGCAAAGCTCAAGTGAGATAGGTAAATCCTGCAAGGCTGAAGACAAAGGTAAGATTGAGTAAGTCCTTTGAAGAAGGCTAGAGAATCTTGCTTTGTGGGTAAGTCCTTGGATAGGTAGAAGATCTTAGCTTGAGAAATTAATTCATTGGTTGTGTGGTTTATGTATCTTGTAATCTTATTGTGATATATAAGAGAACCAAGTTGCAAATCCTAGAGTCTAACCAACTCTAGGTAGTGGACTGACATCGCTCCTAAGTTTAGGATGTGGAACCACTCTAAACCACCTGTCCAAGTGATTGCTATTCATTGTCTCTTATCCTTGCTTTGTATGCTAGATTAGGACATCAAATTGTTGCTTGCTTTAGCTTTTGTACTAAAATTAATTTGGTGGTCTAATTGATTTTGTGAAGTGTGTGTAGCTCTATTCACCCCCCCTCTCTAGAGCCCATTGATCCAACAAGTGGTATCAGAGTAGGTCTTCTCCAAGCTACTTCAACAAGTAGGAGAAGATGGGTGATTCGGCTCTTGGGTCACTCAACCTTGAAGGAAACTTCTCTATGAGACCCCCGGTCTTCGACGGCACAAACTTCCTATATTGGAAGAGGAGAATGTAATTCTACCTCCAAGGTGTGAGCTACAAAATGTGGAAGATTGTCCACCTCAAATATGAAGATCCAAAAGGAGACATCGCCACATGGACAGAAGCGGAGATGAAGCGTGCTCAACTCAATGCCAAAGCTGTGAGCATCATCTACGCCGCTCTTACTCCATCCGAGTTCAACCGGATCTCTTCTTGGGACACGGCGCATGAGATATGGCACAAGTTGTGTGTCACCTATGAAGGGACCGAGCAAGTCAAGGAGGCCAAAGTCTACATGCTTGGTGGTCTTCTTGAGAACTTCAAGATGGGGAAAAATGAAAGAGTAGCGGACATGTACACAAGGTTAAATGTCATCTTGAATAGCCTTGCAGCTCTTGGGAGTGTCATGGATAGAGGTACAATCAATGCCAAAATCTTGAGATCTCTTCCAAAGAGATGGGAGCCAAAGGTCACTTCAATTGAAGAAGTTTACAAACTAAGCGAGTTGTCAACCGAGGAGTTGGTTGGTAACCTCCAAGCCCATGAACCTAGGCTCGACAAGCAAGAAGAAGAGGAGAAAAGAGAAGAGAAGGAATCAAAGAAGATAAAGGACACAGCCTTCAAAGCTCAAATTGAAGAAATGGTCCGGCAACAACAACTTGCCATGAAGTCTCCCTGCCCTTCCTCAAGTGAAGATGAAGGTGTCAATGATCATGAAGCTAACTACTCAAAAGGGAAACACTTCAAGAGCAAGCCCTCCTCCTCAACTCCTAGGTGCTACGAGTGTGGTCAAAAAGGCCACTACAAGAGTGACTGCCCAAAGGCCAAGAAGAGCTATTATAAGAGCAGCCACAAGAAAGATGATAAGTACAAAAGAGAAGCTAAGTACAAGAGGAAAGACAAAAAGGAGAGAAAATCCAAAGATGCAGCTCATGCGGCATGGGAGGAGTCTTCTTCAAGCTCCTCAAGCTCCGAAGATGGAGAATGTCATCTTGCCCTCATGGCCTCTACTAGTGAAGATGTAATTGAGGTAAGTGAGGTAAGCAAGGTAAGTGATGTTAATTTACTTGAGCTATCTAAGGAAACTCTCATCGATATGTTTAATAAATGTCAATCATCTTTTGCTAAATGTAAATCTAAAAGAAAAAGATTAGGAAAGATAGTTGATGATCTTTATGCCAAAATTGACATTCTTGATGAAAATGAAAAATTGCATCTTGATAGCATAGAATCCTTGCAAGGGCAATTTCTTGACCTTGAACTTCAATACAATGGAGTAGAGGTTGAGAATGGTACATATCTTAAAAATATTGAAAATCTTAAGATAGAAAACCAAAATTGCCTAGATGAGCTTGACACTCTTAAAACTGAAAATGTAGAACTCAAGCTTATTGATGATGCTAGGAGAGAAGAAGTCTATGCTTATCAAAGAGAAATAGTTGTTCTTAAATCTGAAAATGCAAAATTGCTTGCTCAAATCAATGATTTATCTTCTAGACCTGTTTTGCCTAGAAATGAAGTTGCTAGCTTAACTCTAGAAAAAGATTCTCTTCTTACTAAAGCCCTCTGTCTTGAGGCCGACCTATTGCATACTAGAGAAGATCTTGCTAGTCTTTCTACTACTGTTGTAAATCTTAGTGATGATAATGCTAAGTTAAGATCTACTTTGCAAAGGTTTCTTTCGGGAAAGAAATCCCTCAATGATGTTCTAGAGCACTCTACCAAACAAGTTGGTACTAGTGGTTTAGGATATAATGGGACTGCTCCCAAAGGTAAGAAGAAGAAAGGTAAGAAGAAGAGTGTGGAACCTCTAATTTTCAGTGGAGAGACTTCCAGCTCTAAGAACCCTATGGTTTGTATTCATTGCAAATGTGATGACCATTATTCTACCTATTGTCCTTACAAGCCCAAGGGGACCAACCCAAAGATGAAATGGGTCCCCAAGCTAACCCCGGACCCCAAAGTTTGAGTTGGGTTCTGACATCCTTCTTTCTTGCAGGTTAACAAGAAATGGATTGTTGATAGTGGCTGCTCTAAGCATATGACTGGAGAAATCAGCCATTTCAACAAGTTTGTGAAAAAGAAAGGAGGATCGGTAACCTTCGGGGATAACAAAAAGGGTAAGGTTATATGTGAGGGTGATGTAGGAAATGAACTATGCATTAAAAATGTATTGCTTGTTGATGGCCTACATCACAATTTAATTAGTGTTAGCCAATTATGTGACAATGGTTATCTTGTGCTATTTACTTCTTTAGAATGCTTGCTTCTAGATTCCCTCTCCTACAATGTTATATATAAGGGAACTAGAAATGGAAATCTTTATGTTATCGTTCTTGATGCTCTTAAGCCCATACTAAATAGATGCTTAGTTGTGGATAAAACGATCTTTCTCTTTGGCATCGTCGTTTGGGTCATGTGAATTTGCATCAAATGAAGAAATTAAACAAAAATGACTTGGTTCGAGGACTTCCTAAATTGGATTTTAATAAGGATGAGGAATGCCAACCTTGTACACAAGGGAAACAAACCAAATCCTCCTACAAATCCAAAGGAGTCATGAGTACCAAGAGAGTTCTTGAACTTCTTCATATTGATCTATTCGGACCAATTAGAACACAAACGCTTCGTGGCTCCAAGTATTGTCTTGTTATTGTTGATGATTTCTCTAGATATACTTAGACTTTCTTTCTCGTTTCTAAAAGCGATACTCTTGATGTTTTCTCGAGCTTTTGTAAACGGGTTGAAAACGAAGCTTCTTGCCATATTGTTTCTATCCGTAGTGATCATGGGAGAGAGTTTGAAAATGATCTTTTTGAACGTTTTTTGTGAAAAATCAGGTTATTCGCACAATTTCTCTTCTCCTCGCACACCTCAACAAAATGGGATTGTTGAGAGGAAGAATAGGTCGCTACAAGAGATGGCTAGGACCATGCTTCTTGAGTTTTACACTCCTAAGAAGTTTTGGGCTGAAGCTGTTAGCACGTCATGCTTTGTGCAAAACCGAGTTTTCACACATCCGTCTTTCAAGAAAACCCCCTATGAACTATGGTGTGGTAGGAAGTTGTCTATTGATTTCTTTCATGTTTTCGGATGTCCTTGTTTTGTTTTAAACACGAAGGATTCTCTCGACAAGTTTGATCCGAAATCCTATAAGGCTTTCTTCCTAGGCTATAGCACTACTAGCAGGGCATATAGAGTATTTAACATTGAATTGTCTAAAATTGAAGAATCTATCAATGTTAAGTTTATTGAAACTAACACTGTTGTTGGCAAGCATATTGGTGATGATGATGTTGCAGATGAAATAATTCCTATCTTAAAAAATCTCAACATCAAAGACAAAGGCAAGCAGGTGATAGAAGAAGAAAAAGAAGAAGAAAAGAAGGATCCCACTCCCCACTTTGCAAAGAATCACCCCAAGGAGTTGATCATTGGCAACCCATTTGAGAGAGTGAGGACACGAGATGCTCACAACAAAGAACAAGCAGATAGTGCCTTCATCTCCCAACTAGAGACAAAGAACATCAAAGAAGACCTTGGCGATGATGAGTGGATCCTTGCCATGCAAGAAGAGCTAGAGCAATTCGAGAAGAATCGTGTGTGGACCCTAGTGCCAAGACCAAGTGATAGAAAAATCATTGGCACCAAATGGGTCTACCGCAACAAGCTAGATGAGCATGGAAAAGTGGTAAGAAACAAAGCAAGGTTAGTGGCACAAGGTTACAACCAACATGAAGGTATTGATTTTGATGAAACCTATGCTCCTGTTGCTAGATTAGAATCTATTCGTATGCTACTTGCCTTTGCTAGTTATAAAAATTTCTTGCTATATCAAATGGATGTTAAAAGTGCATTTTTGAATGGTACAATCGAGGAGGAAGTTTTTGTTACTCAACCTCCGGGCTTTGAAAATGACAAATTACCCAATCATGTTTATTTGTTGCAAAAAGCTCTCTATGGACTCAAACAAGCACCTCAAGCTTGGTATGAGAAACTAAAGAACCTTTTGTTAGATAATGGGTATGTCATGGGCAAAGTTGATTCTACCTTGTTTCTAAAAGACACTTCTAACCATTTTCTTATAATTCAAATATATGTTGATGATATCATTTTTGGCGGGACTGATATTGATCTTTGCAAGGAGTTTAGTTCTCTTATGTAGAGTGAGTTTGAAATGAGCATGATGGGTGAGTTGACCTTCTTCCTCGGCTTTCAAATCAAACAAACAAAGGAAGGAAACTTCATCAACCAAGGCAAATACACAACTGAACTACTCAAGCGCTTTGGGATGGAGAACATGAAGCCGATGGATACACCCATGTCAAACACCGCCAAACTTGACAAAGATGAAGAAGGTGAAAAGGTAGATGAGAAGCTCTATAGAGGTATGATTGGAAGTTTACTTTACTTAACTGCCTCTAGACCTGATATTATGTTTAGTGTTGGCTTGTGCGCTCGCTTTCAATCTTGCCCTAAGAAGTCGCATCTCACTGCTGTTAAGAGAATTTTGAGGTACTTAGCCAAACCCCATAATTTTGGTCTATGGTATCCTAAATCAAGGGATTTTACTCTTAAAGCATATAGTGATGCGGATTATGTAGGGTGTTTGATTGATAGAAAGTGCACAAGTGGCACTTGCTTCCTTCTAGGACCATGCTTAGTGTCTTGGTTCTCCAAGAAACAAAGCACAGTGGCATTATCAACTACCGAAGCTGAGTACATTGCAGTCGGGAGTTGTTGTGCACAGGTCCTATGGATGAAGCAAATGCTCCAAGACTTTAACATATTTTTTGATGCTTCTCCTATCTTCTGTGACAATACTAGTGCAATTAATCTATCTTACAATCCTATATTGCATATTAGAGCCAAGCATATAGAGGTTCGCCATCATTTTCTTCGTGACCACATTGCCAAGAAAGATATATATATCACACATGTGGACACGGAAAATTAGTTGGCGGACATTTTTAGAAAACCTCTATCTAGAGATCAATTCAATTTTATTCAATCTAAACTGCTCATTGTTGATTTAAATGATATTGCTATGTGATCTAGCTAGTTGTCTCTCTCCTATATGCTTGCTCATGTCTATCTTCACCTTATGTTGCTCATATACATGCTTTTTTATGCTTAAATTGTCTATCAACATGCTTAGCGTTATGCTTGTTTTTGGGTTTTATCAAATTTCGCGTTTTATCGCTAAATAGTGCCCAATGATGAGCTAAATGTGCCTAGGTATGTTAATTATGCATAATAGAATGGAAAAATGAATTTAATCGACATGTATATGGCTAGAATCTAAGGATGAGACTGTTAGGTTAGGTTGACCTTCGGTCGAGTTTCCTCCCTGGAAAACTCGACCGATCAGGAGCCGAGAGCTGTCTTCAGTGGACCATTCGGTCGAGTTTGTCACCCTCAGAACTCGACCGATCGACGGGCTGAGGCAACTTAAAAGTTAGGATCGGCCGACTATTTTCCCTTGCAACTAGAAAATAGCCGACCGATTCCTCCTCTCCTAGCCCGTGCTCTCAACCCAAGCCCTAAACCTCCCCCGTTCCTAACCCTAGGGCGACCTAGCAACCTGTTCTTGACCTTCCCGGGCGTCTGTGGTGTGTCTTCTTCGGCTTTTGAGGTTTGTCTTGATTGTGTGCATGGTTTCTCTTCTTGTTTTCGTTTCCATGGCTTTCCATAGATAAAAACGTGCCGCCCCTAGCAATGCTCTAGTCTCCTCCTCCATAAATCGCTTGATTCCGTTCGATAACACCTCCTTTGTGTCTATTGAGGCGGTAAATAGGTATAAGGATCTTCTTCCATGATCTCCTTTTCCTTTTCGCCCCTTAGTTGATGCAAACCGTTTTCAAGCGTATATCACCTCTGTTTTGAGGCTTCTTGCCACACACCACTTATCTGCCCTAGCAATCGAACGTGACTGCTTCAATAATCAGTTATCTAGCACAAAAGCAGTTCACGAGTTCTACGCAAACTTGTGTTGGAACTACGATTCGCTTGTTCCCCCGCCAAATACCGAAATAGTCCTAACATCGATGATCGTCGGTCGTCGTTTTCAAATCTCCAAGAAAATTTTCAATTACTATCTTGCCGGAGACGAAGAAAACACTACTTGGCGTAAGGACTATGACGCGTATTTTGATCTTCTTGACCCGGAAGGTTTTTATAAACATCATGAATTGATGTTACCGGATATTCATCGGTTTTTAAAGAAACCTGGCGTGGCCTATAAGAAGCGGTCAACCCTTTCCTCCTCCTCCCTTGATCTCCAGAGGTGCATCTTGGCCCTTGTGATTAACTGCAATATCCATCCAAAGCGTAATCAAACGGACATTGCGGAAAACACAGCGGTCCTGATGTATTGTTTATTAAACAATATAGGTGTCAAGTGGGCTCGTTACATCTTACATCACATGACCTGCTTTGACTCCGACAAGAACACCAAGGGCACCCACCCTCCCTACCCAGCCCTGATTTGTGGTATTTTCCAGTTCGCCACTGACAAATCACTTTTCTGACTTCCATTACCCGGTTGCTCGCAAAGGAGTGTGCATTAGTGAAACCACTCTTCAGAAGGTTGTCCCGGTCTTTACCCCTGCCCCTGGTGCTTCTGCCTTTGCCTCTGCCTCTGCTTTTACTGTCCCTCCCTCCTCCACCAGTGCTCCACCCCCGCAGCCACATCCCCGCCCTAGCCGTGCGTCGTTCCGTGCATCAAATGAAACCCTTCTGGGATATATGATGCATGAACAGGCGTACAATCTCCAGGTCCAGAAGCACCTCCACCAGGATTTGTGTTCGATCATGTCCACCATGAACCTATCATGTGCTTCACCCTACCCTGTCTACCAGCCATACCCGGGTAGTGCCCATGCTTCTTATGCATATGAGCATTACTTCCCTGCTCCACCACCGTATGCTACCGAGCCTTCCGCTTCCGCTCCACCTCAGTATGCTGCTGGTAGCTCCACTCCTGCATATCTGCCGCTACCTGCTGGCCCCCTGGCCACTTTGCTCGCCTCCCTGGGTGACTCTGCTTCGTCCTTCCCGCAGGCCAAGGAGCTCCTTGCTCTTGGTATGTCGTGGGCCGAGCAGAATGCCTGTTGGCCCGGTCGCTCTTTTGGTCCTGACGATGAGGAGATTCCCGACCAGGCTGAGGATGCAGACGAGGATGTTGATGATGATGATGGTGACGCTGAGGATGCTTCTAACGAGGATGGTGATGATGGTGTTGGTTTTGCTGCTGGCACAGCTGCTCCGCCTTCGGATGGCGATGAGGACTACAACCCAGGCGACGACAAGGACGTAGTTGACATAGATAGCTTAGATGTCTAGGAGGTTGTCTTAGCTTATAGTCTAGCATGTCCATTATATATATCTTTCTAGACTCTTTTGCATAAGAAACATCCTGGCACATTATTTTGAGCTGTACTATTTTCTTATTTTCTATTTTCTCACCTTCATGGTTGTAGTTGATGCTTATGAGGACATCTTTCTAAGTTGGAATATCATTGCTATGCACTGTGGCTATTTCTTTTGTGTTATCTAATGCTTAGTGCGTTTTGAGCTATATTTTGATTCTGAATTGGATTGTATGATCTCCTCTGTGGTTGTATGATATATGCTTTTACATTGTTATTTACTCTTTGCATATATGTGTGGTTGAGTCTTGGAGAAGACCTAGCTTTTTCTCTTCTATACCCCCTACCTTTTTGCTAATGTTAAAAGGGGGAGAAACACCTCATGGTTTGAGACTCAATCATATTGTTTCTTGTGGTTATATTATTGCTTTCTTGCCTAGGTGATCCTTTTCTTGTTAATTTGTTGATTGATCATATGACATGCAAAGGATTACATATTACACGGATATTGGTTTTGCCATGTATAAAAAACCTAACATGCAGGTGAGAGAAAGCATAGTTTGAGGGGGAGCAATTTCAATTGTTCTTATCATGAATCCCCCTAATTCACAAGGCAAAGGTATAACTTTCTTATCCTTTTCAATATGTTTGAGGAATGGTTTGTCATTATCAAAAAGGGGGAGAATGTTGACCTAGAGGTTATACATTACCTATATTTTGATAATGACTTAACCATTCCATTCATATGTATCTAATATGTGTGTTTAAGATTGTTTGCAGACATTAGGTACATGAAAAGGATCATATATACAAAGCCCTAGAATGGACCAAGTGCAAGACAAAATGGCTACAAGTGTGCTTTTTTGGATTTCTATGTAAACTACCTTAGAACATCAATGTAATCACTTGTAATGATGAATTGGCTTGTAACTTAGAAGAGAAAAATGTTTGGGACAAAATTCACCAAGTGCTAATCACTTTTATTGCAAATTAGAAAATCAATTTCAGGCACTTGGTCGGTCGAGTTTCCCTAGCCTGAAACTCGACCGATCAACATTGGTCGATTTTCTGAAGATTGCATCAGTCGAGTTGTGCACTCACATAACTCGACCGATCGGGTAGCAGGACATTTCCAGTTGAAATGGTCGGTCGAGTTTCCTCAGGACAAACTCGACTGATCATTTGAACATCGGTTTGCCTCTTACTTGGTCGCTCGAGTTACACCCATTAAAACTCGACCGATTGCACTGTACGGAGTTTGCAGAAAAAGTAATATGACCGTTGGTGAATTGTTTTGGGCAAAAATAGAGCCGTTTTCTTGAATAAAAAATGACTACTTTTGCATCCAAGTGTCCCACAACTTAAAGGGCAACCCTCAACTATAAATAGAACCCCTTGGACTTCATTCCAAGCTGCTCTTCCATTGCAAACTTAGTTCTAGCTTAGTTGAGAGTGTTCCAAGCCCTTGAGCCCCTTTCTCTCTCTACCTTCAAGACAAATTCGTGAGTTAAGAGTGAGTTAGGTCCCTGTGTATGAGAGCTATCCCTTGTAATATGTACAACTCTCCTTTCTCTCTTCCTACCTCCAAATCCCTTTGAAGATTGATTGAAGCTTCTTCTCCAAGTGAAAGAGGAGTTGATGTTGTTCTTCCCCGAGTGAAGGGGAAGATGTGTTGCTGATCTTTAAGAGTGAAGATAGCTCGTTGCTCCAGGTCCCTTGGTGAAGGGAAAACGTGGAGAAGCTCTCCAAGTGAAGGAGAGGTGCAAGGCAAAGCTCAATTGAGATAGGTAAATCCTGCAAGGCTGAAGACAAAGGTAAGATTGGGTAAGTCCTTTGAAGAAGGCTGAAGAATCTTGCTTTGTGGGTAAGTCCTTGGATAGGTAGAAGATCTTAGATTGAGAAATTAAGTCCTTGGTTGTGTGGTTTATGTATCTTGTAATTTTATTGTGATATATAAGAGAACCAAGTTGCAAATCCTAGAGTCTAACCAACTCTAGGTAGTGGAATGACATCACTCCTAAGTTTAGGACGTGGAACCACTCTAAACCACCTGTCCAAGTGCTTGCTATTCATTGTCTCTTATCCTTGCTTTGTATGATAGATTAGGACATCAAATTGTTGCTTGCTTTAGCTTTTGCACTAAAATTAATTTGGTGGTCTAATTGATTTTGTGAAGTGTGTGTAGCTCTATTCACCCCCCCCCTCTAGAGCCCATTGATCCAACAGTAGAATGCATGAACCGGACACTTCTAGAGCGTGCATGTTGCATGCAAATCAGTGTAGGTTTTGGTAAATATTTTTGGACTGAAGCCATCTCTACTGCACCCTACCTTGTCAGCCATTCTCCATGTTCTCCACTTTGTTTCAAAACTCTAGAATAGGTTTGATCTAGTCATCCTGCAAAATATTAAATTTATGTATTTTTGGTTGTCCTGCATATATCTATTCAAATGAAGGAAATCTTGACCCTATAGCGAAGTGTTTTTTTTTGGGTTATGTTGATGGTGTGAAGGGATACATATTCTGGTGCACTGATCCAAACTCATCAAAGTTCTTGATTGAAAGAAATGTCACTTTTGATAAGTTTGTCATGTTTTCTGTAAAACAAGATGGTGTTAATTCTCCTATTACATGTTCTCAGAGTTCCACAGAGCAGGTGGAGCTTGAAGTCAGTGCACAAAGTCCGGAACCTCTTGTTGTTGCACAGGAAAATCTAGATTATGGTGAATACGACACTCCAGAAGAATAGACATATAGCATTACTTCTAGGAGAGCAAGAAGACATATCAGACCACCTGTAAGGCATTCAGATTGGGTTATTGCATATGCCTTAGCTATTGTTGAAGAAACAAATAATTCTGGTGAACTGTCTACCTATGTTGAAGTTGTGTCTAATCCAAATTTCGCCATGTGGATTGCAGCTATGAAGGAAGAGATGGAGTCTCTTCAAAGGAACAACACTAGGGTGCTTGTAAATTCTCCTACTGGAAAGACGATTGTTTGACGCAAATTGGTATTGAAAAGGAAGAAAGTTGGTCTTGGAGATACTAGTGCAAGGTTTAAAGCAAGGTTAGTTGCAAAATGCTACAGTCAGGTGGAAGGTATAGATTACAATGATATTTTCTCTCCTATTGTCAAACACACCTCCATCAGATTTCTATTGGCATTAGTTTCTAGATATGATTTAGAGCTTGAACAACTTGATGTGAAAACTGCATTCCTCCATGGTGACTTAGAGGAACAGATCTACATGCAACAACCTGAAGGTTATGTTTCTGCTGCAAAGAAGGATCATGTGTGGTTACTGAAGAAGTCTCTTTATATCTTGAAGCAATCCCCACGTCAATAGTATTGTAAATTTGATTATTTCATGGTCAATCATGGATATTACAGGAGAAGATATGATGTTTGTGTCTACTTGAAGAAACTTTTTGATGAGTCTTTTATTTACCTCTTACTCTATATTGATGACATGTTGATTGCAACAAGAGATACTTTCAAAATCCACAGTCTAAAGCAGTTACTTAGTGGCAAATTAGAAATGAAAGACTTTGGAGAAGCAAAGAAAATTTTAGGAATAGAAATTATTAGAGGCCGCAAAGCTGGAAGGCAACTTCTCATTCGGGAGAAGTATGTGAAGAAAGTTCTACAACGGTTCTCTATGTTTGATGCATCTCCTGTATCTATTCTTTTAGATAATCAGTTCAAGAAGCTCTCATCTATTAAGTCGCTGCAATCTGAAGAGGATGAAAGCTATATGTCTCGTGTTCCCTATTCCAGTGCAGTTGGTAGCATCATGTATGCTATAATTTACACGCGTCCAGACATAACAAAAATAGTTAGTATGGTGAGTAGATACATGTCCAATCCAGAAAAGCTACATTGGCAAACAGTCAAGTACATTCTTAGGTACCTTAAGGATACATCTTCTACATGCCTTAGATTCGGCAAGAGCACAGAGACGCTTGTTGGTTATGTTGATTCTGACTTTGCAAGTTATCGTGATAAAAGGCTTCTCTTACAAGCTATCTGTTTACTGTTAGTGGTTGTGTTGTAAGTTGGAAAGCTACATTACAACCTAATGACATCAAAGAAGCTACTTGGCTTAGAGGATTGTGTGTTGAACTTTATATTCTTGAGAAGACAATGGTCATCTATTGTGACAGTCAAAGTGCAATTCACCTTATAAAAGATTAAATGTTTCATGAAAGGACAAAGCACATTGACATCAAGTATCACTTCATCAAAGAGGTGATAGTGCAGGGGAAGATTGTGGTGAAGAAAATTATAAGAAATAAAAATCTTATTGATATGATGACAAAGTCATTGCCAGTTTCTAAGTTTAGACATTGTCTGGACTTGGTCAATCTACACAGCCTACAGTGACGCCCTTAGGGGCTAGAGGAGGAGAGAGATCTGCTATTATTTATTTTCAGAGAGTTACATACTTTGAGTCAAGGTGGATATTATTATTTGCCTCGAAGAAATATGTTGATCTGTTTGTAGATCTGGTCTTAAAATTAAATGGATCTTCATGGACCCGATTAACACCCCCAACGGTATGTTACGATCTATTTTTCGGATCTGAATTGGAATCCGATTATAATTCTACATCTATAAGTATATGCTCCCTAATTAGGGTTTGTAATCGTCCTGTAATTTGTTTACATAGGCGGCGGCCTCCTTATTTAGGGTGTACTCTACCTCTTTCGAGAGCGCTCCTCCTTGTAATCTTTATTTGATATAGTGAAAATATTGCCCCCTTCCGTGGAGTAGGTCATCCGACCGAACCACATAAATCATGTGTTTTAGTTGCGTGATCGTTCTCTTTTCTTCTTGTCTTATTATTCTGCATGTACTCATCATATTCTATCGTTCAAAAGCCTTATATATATATATATATAGAGAGAGAGAGAGAGAGAGAGAATCAGGCTAGAATACACTCGAGTGTACAGATCACGCCATACACCCCAATGGTGTTTGCCTATCTAGACCATGTTTTTCCAAAATCTAATCCATTGATCTTCATGGTTACAATAATAATAGGTCACATATAAAATTTTAACTCATTTGGATTAGTATAAGTCACTCATCCAAGGACAACAAAATCGACGCACAAAACTAATTTGAAATACATGATTTTTACCTCCTTTAGATGCACGACCTATAAGTGTCCAAATGAGCTAAAATTTATTATATAGTATGTTCTTATGATAATTAAGAAGATCAACGGTTTATATTTTTCAAAAAAATTATTGCATCTTCAAAAATGACTGAGGTGTACGGTGCCTCTGGTACACTCGAGTGTACACTAGCCTGACTCTCTCTCTCTCTCTCTCTCTCTCTCTCTCTCTCTATATATATATATATATATATATATATATATATATATATATATATATATATATATATATATATATATATATATATATATATATATATATATATATATATATGGTAGCGATCCAGTGAGAAACATCCTACGGTGAGACCATGAGAGGCATTTGAATAACTATAAATTGGGAGCTATTTTTAAAAATCTAACTGTATATATGGAAAAAGCATCATTTTATTTACCTTCTCACAAAAAATCATTACAATCAGACATTATTTACATGGTCATATGTATAATATACACTTTTTACATCCAACGGTTACCTGAAATTCAATATAGAGTGTCGAAAAGTATTGTGTTGTTGTGAATAGGGGTGAGCAAATCTCGGTCCAGACCGCTAAATCGGACCGGACCGCTCAATTTGGTCTGGTTCGGTCCGGTCCATTTCAACTTCGGTCCGGTCCGCGGTCCAATAAATTCGATAAATTCGGTCTTCGGTCCGGTCCGGTCCCGTCTGGTCCAAAACCGGTCCGGTCCGGTCCGGACCGCAGACTAACTTTTATATAAAATCCATATATATTTGAAGGTGTATTCTATAATAACTACAAATAAAGTACATATATAAGTACTACTAGTATAAATGTTTGATACTAAAGTTATATAATTGTTAGAAGTGACTAAGATTATCAACTTTGTATAATTAAATAAGTTGTAAAACATCTAAAAAAGGCCGATTGCGGTCCAAACGATCCGGTCCGGTCCGGTCCGGTCCGCGGTCAAAACGGTCCGGTCCCGGTCCGGTCAACGGTCCAAAAATTATTGATTTTCGGTCCTCGGTCCGGTCCGGTTTTGGACCGATGCTCACCCCTAGTTGTGAATGATCTACAAATTGGATGGTGATAAAATTTTATAGGAAGGTAAATATTAATATATATATACTTGTAATCTATATGGTTGGATTATAAAAAATTGATCTATATTGAGAGTTATTCAAATGCCTCTCATGCTCTTATATATATATATATATATATATATATATATAGAGAGAGAGAGAGAGAGTCAGGCTAGAATACACTCGAGTGTACGGATCGCACGAATACACTCAAGTGTGTTTGCATATCAAGACTATTTTTTACAAAATGTAAACCGTTGATCTTCACCGTCATACTATAACTAGGCTACATACAAATTTTGAACCCATTTGGATGAGTGTAAGTCACTCATCCAAGGTCAACAAAATCAACGCGCGAAACTAATTTGAAATACATAATTTTTGTGGTCTTCATAACATGAGCTATACATATCCAAATGTGCTCAAATTTTGTGTATGAGTTGTTCACAAGATGTTTAAGAAGATCAACGGATTAGATTTTCAAAAAAAATATTGCATCATAGAAAACTACTTGAGTGTATTCCGCTCCGGATACACTCGAGTGTATTCTAGCCTGACTCTCTCTCTCTCTCTCTCTCTCTCTCTCTCTCTCTCTCTCTCTCTCTCTATATATATATATATATATATATATATATATATATAGAACTCAATCATGAGATATAAGAACTTTTTACATCGAAATATATATATATATATATATATATATATATATATATATGTGTGTGTGTGTGTGCGCGCGCGCGCGCGCGCATACATCGCTTTTTTCCATCGTCTCTCAATTTCTGGCAACTCACAATTACTTGCCCACTCTTCCGATTAATAAGCAGGAGATGATTAGTAAGCCCTCGCAACTACATGTCTGATTTCCGCCGACCTGGCAGGATGTTCATAGTGTTAATGAGATAATTTCCTTGCTTGATGTGTTCTTTATGTCTTCTGGGGTTCTTATAGATATCTTTACTTCATTGAAAATCAACAGCATAACGGTGTCTGGGATACCAATTTTTGCTTCTACAAGATGCACCGCATATCTTGCCTCATACTTGACAAATATCAAAGAAGCGACATCAGCAGGAGGACGAATTGGGTCAGTTGATCAACGCCACTGTGGAGCCCATGGGCGAGTGCCTAGCCGTAGAGGATGGTACATATAAAATACATGTGTTTAATAGGCATCGCAAGATTAACCAATATACAAGCACACCAGCCACCGTGGCCACGAGCTCCATGCACGATGCGCTCACCAGCGCAGCAGTAATATATCCCTACAGTCTAATCACACGCTGTGAGTAGATAGGCAACCACCGCCGCCGACCCACCGCATGGAGTCATAGGTGGTAGCTGCAAGGTCTCATCATCTTCCAGCTCCAGCGACACTCCTGACACATGCAAGGCATGATCAACTCTTTTCCCATCTGTTTCTCCGTCTGAACCCAACCATGCTTCCTCGGCCACAATGACGGCCAGGCGTGACTTATTGTTTGACATCATCCTCGCTCCGACCAAGGACAGGGACAAGCATATGGAAGTCGAGGAGATGGTCCCCGTGCTGCCCAAGCTCTTCGCACCATTGTTTCTCTTGTAGCAACCCCCTAAGTCCCTGTCACTATGTCAATCCGGTATATGTTCTGGCATCCTGGTCATAGTAGCATTACCGAAAAATTCCTTCATGAACGGGGGAGCAGTGGCACACAGGAACGACCTTCGTGAGCTGAGTTCTTGTGGATGATACAGAATATGTCAGGTACGTAGGTAGAGGCAGTCAGGCAGATCATCCAAGGACACTGCCGTTTTTGCGGTCAAATAAAGCCTGCATGGAGAACCACGTCTTCAAAGGACATGTTCTTCATGAACTATATATCAGAAGGTTGTGATACGCAGTGAAGCTCCCTCTCTGACGATCAAGATTCCAGTTTATTAATCGGAAGAGTGGCCAAGTGCGTTGCCTGAAATTGAGATTCCAATTAAGAAGACGGGGGGCCTTCCGCACGGGCCGCAGTGGATCCTCTCTCTCTCTCTCTCTCTCTCTCTCTCTCTCTCTCTCTCTCTCTCTCTCTCTCTCTCTCTCTATATATATATATATATATATATATATATATATATATATATATATATATATATATATATATATATATATATATATATATATATATATATATATATATATATATATATATATATATATATAGTTAGGCTAGAATACACTTGAGTGTATCCGGAGAGGAATACACTCAAGTAATTTTTCATGATGCAATATTTTTTTTTGAAAATCTAATCTGTTGACTTTCTTAAACATCTCGTGAACAACTCATACACAAAATTTGAGCACATTTGGATATGTATAGCTCATGTTATGAAGACCGCAAAAATTATGCATTTCAAATTAGTTTCGCGCGTCGATTTTGTTGCCCTTGGATGAGTGACTTACACTCATCCAAATGGGCTCAAAATTTGTATGTATCCTAGTTATAGTATGACGGTGAAGATCAACGGTTTACATTTTGTAAAAAATAGTCTTGATATGCAAACACACTTGAGTGTATTCGTGTGATCCGTACACTCGAGTGTATTCTAGCCTGACTATATATATATATATATATATATATATATATATATATATATATATATATATAAAGAGAAAGAGAAAGTCAGGTTAGAATAAACTCAAGTGTATTTGGAACAAAACACACTCAAGTGCATTCGGAGCAGAATACACTCAAGTATTTTTCATGATACAATATTTTTTTTAAAAACTAATCTATTGATCTTCTTAAATATCTTGTGAATAGCTCATACGTAAAATTTGAGCATATTTAGATATTTATAGGTCATGTTATAAAGACCGTAAAAAATATGCATTTCAAATTAGTTTTGTGCGTCGATTTTGTTGCCCTTGGATGAGTGAGTTACACTTATCCAAATGGACTCAAAATTTGTATGTAGCCTAATTATAGCATGACGGTGAAGAACAATGGTTTACATTTTGTAAAAATAATCTTGATATGCAAACACATTTGAGTGTATTCGTGCGATCTGTGAATATATATATATATATATATATATATATATATATATATATATATATATATATATATATATATATATATATATATATATATATATATATATATAGAGAGAGAGAGAGAGAGAGAGAGAGAGAGTCAGGCTAGTGTACACTCGAATGTACCGGAAGCACCGTACACTTCAGTCATTTTTAAAGATGCAGTAACTTTTTAAAATTCTAAACTGTTGATCTTTTTAAATATCTTAAGAACATACTATATAATAAATTTTAGCTCATTTGGATACTTATAGGTCATGCATCTAAAGGAGGCCAGAATCATGCATTTCAAATTAGTTTTGTGCGTCGATTTTGTTGCCCTTGGATGAGTGACTTACACTCATCCAAATGAGCTCAAATTTTATGTGGCATATTATTATTATAACCATGAAGATCAATGGATTGGATTTTGGAAAGACAAGGTCTAGATAGGCAACCACGGTTGAGGTGTACGGTGTAATCTGTACACTCTAGTATATTCTAGCCTGACTATATATATATATATATATATATATATATATATATATATATATATATATATATATATATATATATATATATATATATATATATATAAAGAGAGAGAGAGAGAGAGAGAGAGTGAGAGTCAGGTTAGAATACACTCGAGTGTACGAATCGCATGACTACACTCAAGTCTGTTTGCATATCAAGACTATTTTTTACAAAATGTAAACCGTTGATCTTCACCGTCATACTATAAAGAGACTACATACAAATTTTGAGCCCATTTGGATGAGTGTAAGTCACACATCCGAGGGCAACAAAATCGACGCGCGAAACTAATTTGAAATGCATAATTTTTGCGATCTTCATAACATGAACTATACATATCCAAATGTGCTCAAATTTTGCGTATGAGTTGTTCACAAGATGTTTAAGAAGATCAACGGATTAGATTTTAAAAAAAAAATATTACATCATGAAAAACTACTTAAGTGTATTCCGTATATATATATATATACCACTACGCATATAAACAAACTTTGTGATATCCATTGTTCAGTAGATATATCATGATTTTAGTAGTAGAGATTTTACTACAAATGCAACTATTTAGGAGGTGAAGCTCCACTTCACATGGATACGTGTTATATGCCTTCTGATGACTTTTATCAATTTTTACGATTTAAGAACTTCCCCAAGCCGTCAAATATTACCACTCCCAAGCCCAGATAGGAGGCTAGTTGTTGATTAGCAGCCATTCATTTCCATTACATGGATCGATTATAGCAGCTCAAAACATAGCTTAATGGAATATAGAAGGATCCATGACTCAGGCTTGGATAATGATGACTTTTGCAAATGCGACAAATGAGATGGAACACGTTAGTCACTCGTTCAAGCCCTTACACAAGAATATTCCCGTCGACGAGGTAATTGTGCAAATCATTGTGTGAATGCATAATGCAGAATTAAGTTTAGTTAGTCAACTTGGAAGTGTACGGGTCCAAGCATTCATGAAGAACATTTAAGTAAGATTTCACATCGTCTGGTTCAATAAGATTAATAGACAATGGTTTGCACGTAGTCGAGGCTTCAAGCCATTTCTTCTTAGCTTGTTAAAGTAATCATGGTGTAATCTTCTTTTATCTGGATAGTTTGTGTTACAATTGATTTATATGTTTCTCATCAGAAAGTGTAGGTGAGACATAACCTAGTACAACTCCAAGGACTCCAGAACACGTCGAGCTTGAATTTGCAGAGCAGTTTGTCTCTCCTCTGGATCAAGAGTAGAACCAAATTGACTTGCTGCCCATATTAAAGAAGAACATTGGTCCCCTAAAAGGCTTTGCATATCAGCATGAATATTTGCCATCGAATGTTCTTCCGCCCCATTTATATGCCCCATCAACAGGAGGAGGAACTCACCACATTTTAACCTGAAAAAAGATAAAAGAAACATAAACGTAAGATGGCCACTCTAGTACTGTCCATGAAGAAATAATTCCAAAAGATGAAATGACAGCCAGTTGGTATACAATATTCTGCCTTTAGAGGTTAACTAATATCACCAGTGGCTTACACTATGTTCTTAACGTAGCTAAATATAACAATTAAAGGTAAGGTTGCAATGCGCTTTCAATCCTAACAAATATTTATGAGCTACCTCTCAGATAAGCCAGATGACGCAAATAAAAGTGAAAATGGCATGACTTGAGATTCTGATTTCTGGTTAGGAGGATATACCAATATCATCGGAGTGGCTTTCACTAATGTTTATGATATATAGCTAACAAGGACAAGTGAAATAAGATGCAGCAGTGTGCTCTCCATCCCCTAATGATACAAAAGCAATGCCACAACAAGTACGTCCAGGAAACGGCAGCACACAAATCCCGTGTACACCTCACGCAATGAGCAGCAAGTACACGATATGACCAAAGCATCAGGAAGCAACGGCATGCTGTAATATCCTCTAATTCAAATGTTTTGAAACTTCAGTCAGCCTTCTTAGCAGCGAGCTAGCATTCTATAAAAAAAATGAACTGTCAAGAAACAATATGGTATCAGAGAAGGATATGAAAACAAGGCATCTTCGCCTTCTACTATCTCCTTTGCTCCAGCTGATCCAATCCCTCCCTTGCCAATATTTACCCTAATTCACCACTATCTCCACTTTAAGTGCAAACCCACTAACTTCCTTCTTCAGCAAATGCATTTTCTTCCTCTCACTCACACCTTTTATCACATCAAGTCAGCCATACCCAGCCAGCCTCCTCTTGCCTGCATCAGCACTCTTGCAGTCTTGCCTCACTAAAAGGCTGGCAAAGATGCCTTGGTCATCCCAACTATACCGTCGCTGGACATGTACATCGCACTGTAGACACGCTAGTCACCTGCTGCTTCTTACTGTAACCTGTGCATTCTTGGAAAATTTGCCCGTGAACATCTTCCTCTTCGGACCGCTCACCACGTTTCACCTTTGGATCTTCTCTTCCTTGATGTCTGGGCAACTGTCAGTTGATGATGATTTCTTCAAAAGTTCAAATTGGTTGGTCACATCTCCTTGTTTGCAAAAAATAGGGATAGGTACCTCGTTTATATATCTTCTGTGTTGACTACATCTATCCTTTTCAGAAATTTGCTAAGTGCGACAAGGCTATGGAAAATATTCAAACAGATGAAGGTGGGCAATCTTCTGCCTTATTCACACAATTTTACCATCATGTCATTCACCATGTATCACCTGCCCTCACACCAACACCACATTTGCTAATACCAGTTTAACCTTTATTTCTGCAACACCCCCCCCCCCCCCCGCTGTGCTTCCATTTTTCTTTGCAAACCTTTGTCTACCTCATCGGCCGAATTTCTGCTTCTCTCCCATTCCTTGCCATACAAGACCCTACACCTTTTGCCCATCCCTACCAATCCCACGAAATCGCTTACCACTCCAGATGCTGCATTTTTCTTGGTCACCTCCCAACTACATTGGATATTGTTGTTTTGATTCTACCACCAACTTTTTATATAGTACCGTACATGTCAAGTGAAGTTTGACGAAACATTGTTTCCACTAAAACCTTCCTCTCCAATAGATAATAATTCTCCTCCACAGAGCTTCATGTGGCTTACAATTAGCACACCCATTCATCCCAACGCCCACCCTTCTCTTTACCATCTTTCATCCCACCTGATCCACGCATCACCTAAAAGCAATTTGTGTTTCCCCTCTACCATGCCATTAAATGTTCCTGATAATCACCCAGTTCCTTCATTTAAACCAGATACTCTGGTCCTTAATCAGCCTCCACTGCACCATCAATAACCATCGCACCAAACCCAACAACTACCATCCAACTGCAGCCCTACAGAATCCTTGGCGGTCTTTACTCCTTTAAATAACAAATATTCACATAATGGCATTTCTCTCCTATATCCCCCATAACCCACCTCCCTCACTCAAGCCAGTTTGTATGAACTGTGGCAGTGTACGACCACTGATGCAATAAACACATTACCATCCAACAATACTTGCATCTCTGTCCATGCCAACCTCAAACGAATATTTTGGTTGTAAATGGTTTTCAACCACAAGTACAGTCTAATCCAGCTCAGTATAAATCTTGTTTGGCCCTTGTTGGACTCTGATGATGCTCAAAAAAAGCCAATTAGTCTATTTTGTACTTTTTTTTTTCACCGAGAAAATTTATTCATCCTGCTCTCGGGTTGCAGGCCAAAATAGGAGATACATATAAAGTAGGATTTATCCTTTGTTCATTCCAGAGCTCAGCCGGAACAAACGCTGGACATTGTGTCCAAACTATGGAATCATTGGCATGTCTGACCGCCCATTTGACAAGACTGTCAGCTAAAGCGTTAGCACCTCGTTTGATGAAATTGATGTTCATGTTCGGCTTTCTTACTTTGAGTGCTACGAGAGTTTCACCGAATATCTTGTATTTAGGCATACTATTCATCGTGTTATTCAGAATGTCGCATGCCAGTTTACTGTCGGATTCGATTCGCAGCTCCTCCGGTCTGTGAATCAAAGCTTCAATACCCCTGTAGATAGCCACCAACTCAGTAACTAAAACATCACAGCTGTTGACAGTATGAGCCCCGGCTGTGATCCATCTTTGTTCAGCGTCTCTAGCTACGTAGCTCGTGGCAGCTCGACTCCTCTTCTTCTGCACAGAACCATCGACATTGATAGTGATCGTGTTTGGCGGTGGTGACTTCCAAGCAGCGATCGTCTGACTCGTAGCAGTAGCTGTTGGTTTTTGGAATGCATGCACAATGTTCCTTGCTTTTGTAGCAATTATCCCTACAGTCGTCATAGGGGGACAATTCTTGCCATTGAAAACCAGTTCATTTCTATACATCCACAGAGTTTCCACCGTGGTAGCAAACCAAATCGACTTAATCATGCCATCTTGTTTGTGCTTCAGGTTCCGCGCAAACCATGTCTTCATAGAATTTCCTGGATCAAACGTGATCTTCTGGCTGCTTGCTATATTTTGCCACACCAGTTGTGCATATGGGCAGTCTTTGAGAACATGAAAGGTTGTTTCTGCAATAAGCCTACACCTGGGGCAATGCAGGTCATCTGTAAACCCGCGTCTAGATCTGTTATAATTAGTCATCAGTCCTTCATGTAGGGATTTCCACAAGAAAGTCTTCGTGCGCTGCGGTATTGCGAGTTTCCATATTGTTGTCCAATTCCCAGGTGTGCGAATACATGTCTTATTAATCAACTCCTTGTAATAGTTTTGGGTTCTAAAACGGCCATGGTTGTCATCAATATGACACCAAACATCTTCACTCCCGTTCAGAATCGGTGGCAGCATGTGTAAAATGGTATTTGTTGTTTCCTCAGTAAACCAGAACTTTATGAAATATGTATCCCAGTTCCCCTCGGACGCCAACAAACTAACCTGCAAATCTTTTAAGTCTTCAGGAATGATGAGATGTGGCTTTAACGAAGGTGTCTGTTTCATCTCCACCCATCTATCGTACCACACAGAAGTCGTCTTTCCATTAACAACAGCTTTAGCCAGCTTCACTGTCACGGTATCTTTTTTGTCCATAATGTATTTCCATAAACGAGATCCAATTCTTCTACCTCCATCCCGACGATGCATATACTTCCTGGTCATAACATCCTTCCAAATACATCTTGACGCAGTAGTGAAATCCCATATGTTTCTGGCTAGGAGCGCTTCATTCTGCTGCCTCGCTGGTTTAATGTTTAACCCTCCATGGTGCTTCGGTGCTACAACTTTTTTCCATGCAATTATGCTAAGGCTTCTGCTAGCATTTGGACCTCCCCATAAGAAATTCCGGATGCTCTTGTCGATATTGTCACAAACTGAAATCGGAAGATGACTAGTTTGCATAATATGTGTGGGTATCGAGTTGATAACTGATCGAGCCAGGGTGGTTCTACCTGCAAGAGATAACGTGCGAGTCGTCCAAGAACTGATGCGTTGATCTATGGAATTGAGAAGGCTCAGATAAACAACCTTGTTAGCTCTCTTATGTAGGATTGGAACACCAAGATGTCTCCCCATATCCTCTGTCTCCTGCATTTGAAGCGCTCTGCAGATTCTTCTTCTCAGAGGTCGCTCTGTATTCTTCGAGAAATATACAGAAGATTTTTCAGCAGATAACTTTTGGCCAGATACCTCCCCGAATCGTTTAATGCATTTCATAATAGATCTAGCATGAACCACTGATGCTTCGCTGAATAAGATAATATCATCTGCGAAGCATATATGGGTCAAACTTGGGCCTCTCCTCGTGACCAGCAACGGCTTCCAGTTGCCCTTGTCCACCAAAGCGCAAATGTCTTGGCTCAGCCGTTCTAGGCATAAAACAAATAAATACGGAGACAGAGGATCTCCTTGGCGGACTCCTCGAGAAGCTTTGAATGACGACAAAAGTTTACACTTCCATGAGATGGAAATCTCACCGTTGGTGATTATGTTCATGATCACAGTGATAAGAGATGATGGAATCGGTGTTCTCTTAAGTATATCAAGGATAAAATCCCATCTCATCCGATCATAGGCTTTTGCTAAATCAAGCTTCAGCGTCATGCACTTCTGCCCTGCTCTTCGCATACTCATGGAATGAACCACCTCCTGCAACAGAATAACATTATCCGAGATCCTATGACCAGGTACAAAACTCGTCTGGCTAGGTGAGATCCAGTCGCTCAGGAATGGTTTGATGCGTTCCACTATGATTTTGGATAAAAGCTTCATGCTCACATTATTGAGGGCTATCGGACGCAGGTGACTGCATAATTCAGGGGTGTTATTCTTTGGAATTAGAACTGAGGTGGATTTCGCCATGCGATAGGGGATTGAATGACCTGCAAAACAGTTTCCAATCGTTAGAAGTAATGAATTCTTAATGCTGCTCCAGTTTTTTTGCAGGAATCCTGCATCTATCCCATCAGGTCCCGGGGCTTTCACCGGGTTCATGCGCTTCAGGACATCTAGAATCTCATCTTCAGTAGGAGGGCGCCTTATATTTTGGTCTGTAACCTGCGACCAATCCCGAAACACCCCAGGATAATCAATAGAAGTATTACGGTGAGCAGCAGGTCTTTCATCAGTAAACAAGGAACAGAAATAGTTGTTAATAAGGGAGTCCAACTCGTCGTTCTCCACCCATACGCCTCTGTCATCTTTAAGTTTGGCTATGACGTTCCTTCTTCTCTTCGCCTTCACCAGAGCTTTGGTAATAAGAAGTATTCGAGTCCCCCAGCTTAAGCCATTCACATCTAGCCTTCTGCTGCCATTCTTCGCCTTCCTTAGCAAGAATATCCATGTATTCACACTGAATGACTCCGATTTGCTTGTCCAGCTCAGCAGAATAGTTGATGCTAAGTTCGCTTTGTTTCTTGGATAGGGTTGCTAGCAGGAAGTTCTTATGCTTTCTTTCCTTATTCCGTTCCTCCTTATCCCACCTGCCAGCAGCAGTCATGAATTTGTCCGCCGCATTAGTAAACTCATCATTAGCATTCCAGTGATTCTGGATTAAGGATGGGAAAGTGCTTCGTGATGTCCACTTTGTGCTTGTTTTAAGGTGCTGATTATAGGAGCCATGTCGGAGGTTTGTTTTAATCAAAATTGGAGCGTGATCAGATGCCATTCTAGGCAGTACCTCCACCGAAGTGTCGGGGTGAACATCGATCCATTCTCGATATGTTATATATTGTACTTTTGTTTTTGCAATTTGTCCACTTTTAGGAATTATTTTTAAGTTCTAGATATGTTATATATTGTTTGACAATTTTGCAATTGTCGTAGGTCTGGCTGGGGTTTGAGTCAATCAACCATAAATACCCAACCTCAGGGGTTTGTTTAGGCAGATAATCTGATTTTAAGAAATAGAATACATTATTTCCCTAATTCCTTTGTCCCTCATGAGGTGTTGCCTTGTTGCTAAAGGTTCCCACCAACAAGAGATCTTGGACTAAACAACAGTTTGAGGGTGTAGTTTAAACAAACCAAACTGATATCTCTCTCTCTATTATATATATATATATATATATATATATACTCTCTCTCTCTCTATATATATATATATAGAGAGAGAGAGAGAAAGAGAGAGAGAGTGAGGCTAGTATACACTCGAGTGTACCAGAGGCACCGTACACCTCAGTCGTTTTTAAAGATGCAATAACTAAATCTAAACCGTTGATCTTCTTAAATATCTTAAGAACATACTATATGATAAATTCCAGCTCATTTGGACACTTATAGGTCTTGCATCTAAAGGAGGAAAAAACTAGGCATTTCAAATTAGTTTTGTGCGTCGATTTTGTTGTCCTTGGATGAGTGACTTACACTCATCCAAATGAGCTCAAATTTTGTATGTGGCCTATTATTATTGTAACCATGAAGATCAATGGATTATATTTTGGAAAAGCATGGTCTAGATAGGCAAACATCATTGGGGTGTACGGCGTGATCTGTACACTCGAGTGTATTCTAGCATATATATATATATATATATATATATATGGTCGTTCATTCATTGCCCGCTCGGGTAGCCTGGATTTTGCTACCCGGCAGCCAAAAAAGTAACTATTCTGCCCAGAAAAGTAACCCTGTTATCAAAAAAGTAACTATATTGATCAAAAAGTAACTATGCGACTAAAAAAGTAACTCTGTACAAAATATACAGCAGATATATATGTATCCGTGTTTTGAAATCTGCTGTTGCAAACGTAACTATCTATGCACGAAACTTAGCAGTTTGCAAGGTAAAGTAACCCTCTACATGTCAAAAGTAACCAACTTGAAAAAAAGTAACCGAAATGGTGGGCGGGTAGCTACCCGCGCGGGCAATAAAGATGGGCCCTATATATATATATATATATAGGCGTTCATTGAATACCCGCGCGGGTAGCCTGGATTTTCGCTACCCGTCGGTCCCGAATGTAACCATATGGCAAACAAAGTAACTGGAAGGACCAAAAAGTAACTATATTGATAACAAAGTATATGACTAAAAAAGTAAAACCGGACAGAATACACAGGAAATATATATGTAATTGTATTTTGAAATTTGTTGTTGCAAATGGAACTATCTATGCATGAAAAGTAACAGTTTGCAAGGTAAAGTAAACCTGTACATGTTGAAAGTAAGAAACTTGAAAAAAGTAACCAAAATAGGGGATGGGTAACTACCCGCGCGGATATTAAAGATGTCATATATATATATATATATATATATATATATATATATATATATATATATAGAGAGAGAGAGAGAGAGAGAGTCAGACTAGAATACACTCGAGTGTACAGATCGCACGAATACACTCAAGTGTGTTTGCATATCAAGACTATTTTTAGCAAAATGTAAACCATTGATCTTCACTGTCATACTATAAATAGGCTACATACAAATTTTGAGCCCAGTTGGATGAGTGTAAGTCAATCATCCAAGGGCAACAAAATCGACGCACGAAACTAATTTGAAATGTATAATTTTTGGTCTTTGTAACATGACCTATAAATGTCCAAATGTGCTCAAATTTTGTGTGTGAGCTATTCACAACATGTTTAAGAAGATCAACGAATTACATTTTCGAAAAAAATATTGCATCATGAAAAACTACTTGAGTGTATTCTGCTCCGAATACACTCGAGTGTATTCTAGCCTGACTATATATATATATATATATAGAGAGAGAGAGAGAGAGAGTCAGGCTAGAAAACACTCAAGTGTACATATCACACGGATACACTCAAGTGTGTTTGCATATCAAGACTATTTTTTGCAAGATGTAAACCATTGATCTTCATTGTCATACTATAATTAGGCTACATATAAATTTTGAGCCCATTTGGATGAGTGTATGTCACTCATCTGAGGGCAACAAAATCGACGAACGAAACAAAATTGAAATGCATAATTTTTGCGGTCTTCATAACATGACCTATAAATGTCCAAATGGGCTCAAATTTTATATATGAGTTATTCACATGATGTTTAAGAAGATCAACGGATTAGATTTTTCAAAAAAATATTGCATCATGAAAAACTACTTGAGTGTATTCTGCTCCGGATACACTCGAGTGTATTCTAGCCTGACTATATATATATATATATATATATATATATATATATATATATATATATATATATATATATATATATATATATAAGAGAAAGAGAGTAAGGAACAATGCCTGCATGGGTATACTTATGTTACCCAGCAACATGGGTTACAATTTGAGTACAGGTATTTATAGTCTAGTTACATTTTGAGGGAAATTATAGCAATTGTGTATTTTTAGTTACAGTTGTGTCACCTCGTAGAAACAAATTTAAACAGTTGACGGGAGAAAAATGCAGCGTATTTACAGTTTGTCTTGTAATTACACCGTGTCACATGCGGGTAGCAAAAGCTTGTTACATGCACGGGTACTGTATATTTACCATATGTACGTGTGTGTATATAGACAGAGAGAGTTAGGCTAGAATATATTCAAGTGTATAGATCATGCGGTACAGTCAAGTGATATTTACGTATCAAGAACATTTTTCTGAGAATCCATAATCGCTGATATTCATTTTATCACAAATACAATCCATATGCGCAATTTGAGCTCATTTGGATGCTTATAAGTCGCTCATCCAAGGACAACAAAATTGGCGTACAATAACATATTTCAAGTGCATCATTTTTTGTCTTTAGACGTGTGACTTTTAAGTGCCCAAACGAGCTCAAACTTTATATATATGACTATATGTCATTCATTAGATAATTAAGATCAGCGATTCATATTTTCAAAATTATTATTGTATGATGACAAACAATTTGAATGTATTGCGTCTTCGGTACACGAGTAATTCTAGTATATATACATGTTTATATAGTGTACTTGAGTACATGTAGCTTATATATACACATGCATGGTTATTAGAACCGAACCGAACCGGCCGGTTGAACCAGGAACCAATCACTCTAATGGTTCGGTCCCCCCCAAAGCCGTAAATGAAGTCTGATTGGCATGAAACCGGTGAACCGTCCTGTTGAACTGGTGAACCGGTCCGGTTTTAGCCCAACCGGCTGGTTTTTCTCTCACTTAGCAATTAAATGTATTGATTCTGCTATTTTTCATTAATTAATTTTGAATATTATGTAAATGTTCATATTAGTATGTCAATGAATAGAATAATATTTGTTATTTGGTTTGTTTATCAAGTTATTGTGAGCAGTTGTGCTATTATTCATGTTTCATTACTTTTGCAGGGATAATTTCCATGAGTATCAAAGACATCTATATATTTTTAAACTATTAGTGACGGCATCGGTTGAACCAGTCAGACCACTGGTTGAACCAGTAAACCGAGAACCAGAGGCCTCACCGGCTCGCTGACCGGTTCGGTTCTGACAACCTTGTACACATGTTAATTTAGTATGTGATAATACTCTACAAAACAAACCATATAGATGTAATGTATCCATTTAGATTTTTTGCAGAAGAGGAGACCTTTTCATCCATATAAAAATAATTAAAAATGTCTTACATAAGCACGAGCAACAAATTGAATAGCCAATCATTTTGGGATGGCAAAGACTATTTAGATCTAAAAACAAAAACATTAAATGTAGAGGACGGAAGAATAAGATTCTTATTGAATACGTGTTAGAGGAACTTCAGAAGAGAGGTCGAGTCATCAGCAAGCACTTCAAACTTATCAAAAGCGAAAGATAAAAAATTAAAACAAAAATGGTGTGATTTGTCGTTCAAGTTGCCCCGTGTTTTTGTATCTTTTGTACAGTGACATCACAAACAATCTAATGTGTTGTAAACTTACTTGAAGGAACGCTTGTCAGGGGAGAGACTCTAGTGAGATCAACACAGGTGTGCTAGTTATCTCTCTAATCAAATAACAAGATGTCAGTAGGGTGTTGGCAGTGGAGACCATCAAGTCGTGTATCAAGGAGAGCCATAAGAAACTTCTTTTAGGACCTTCACCCAGATTGAGAGACAAGATCGAAAAGGATATCATTAACTACGTCATGTCAAAACTTATAGCCAGGTATTTTTCGAACATGTGCAGCATGATTACTGAAGGTGTTGAGGTATGCGATGTTACAAAGCGCAACATTCATCACATGGGTACGAAGGGATAATAAGTCGATACCGAAGAAAGGCGCAATACCCAACAAGTGACATGGACAAACCAAGACCATCAATGAGAACAAGCAGGAAGTCATGTACATGGTAGGCTTGAAGAGAAATCAGGATAGCTAGTTGCCGCTAGGAAGTTCACTTGCAATGAATTGACGGACAGCACTTGTGTAGTGAGTGTCTGCTAAAATAGAATATTTGGAGGAACAGAAGGCGTAAGTAATAACTTGGACCAGTAAAAAGACGCTAAGATATTACATATGGCAGCATGTGCAGTAACAAAGGTGGCTCGTGTACATACAGATCCAACTTCTCACAGGATGTGATCTTGGAGTTCTTGAGCATGGTTCTGAGAGGAAACGTAAGCGAAATTACTGACATCATGGGAAGATTTGATTTTGAAACCTCCAAAGTGTATAGGATGCATGATCAAGCGCCACTGTAGAAAATAAGTCATCACATTTCCTGTGAGAAGTTGGATTTGTACCTACATGAGCCTCCGCCTTCACTACACAGGCGAAATTTATGATAGCATGGGAATATTTGATGTCCAAACATCTGAGGTGCATAGGATGTGGGGTCAAGCGCCACCGTAGAAAATAGGTCATCACCAACGACAATGTGTTGTGCCAGACATCAACGAAGCCAACAATCAAAATCATCCACTCAAAGCTGATAGAAGTTGGGGGTGTCATTCCTAACATATGACCGGAGAAGACTCACACATTATAGGTCTCGAAGCAATCCATCATGGCAAGAGTTTTGGCCACACATTTCTTAAGAAACTCCATGGAAAACCTGAGTCCGTGGAAATAAGACTGTCAGCTTTTTGGATATGCCACTCTAATTTCAATGATGCAAATATTTCCTTTGTGTTACTAAAATGTGCATTTAGTGTTTCAAGTGATCAAGAAATTTAGACAAGATCCAACAATAAAGAACATGCAATATTATATGTATTTGGATGCTTGCAGACAAGTTGTACCATGTATATACTTTATACAATGCATTTGTACAACTTGTTAGAAATTATGTCAGAACAAGTGATGATTAACCCTAGCCTATCATAAACCTCTTTTCACAATTATATCAAGTCTTTAGGATAAATAGGTGTCATTAGATAAATCATTTAATATGTTTTTCAAAAGTTTAGAAATGTCTTTACACACATTTTCGGTCGAACTACACTTCGATCGAGAAAGAGTCAATGTAGAAAAAGAGTCGTTGTAGAAAATAGTTGTTGTGAAATTTGAGAGGAGACTGACTCTCGGTCAAACTATAATTTGACCGAGATTGATCTAGCTCGGAGTACAATTCGACCGAGAAACAGTCCGCAGTCAAAATCAGCATTAATTTTCTATTTGTTGTAGACTCGATTTTTGACATCCCAACGGCTAGTTCAGCATTTATTTTGGTCAAAACACTCCCAACAGCTACATTAACTATTCCTAAGTTTTCTTATATATAAGAGTGCCTACAAACACTTAGAATACATACTTGAGCAAATTTATTACATGTTATCTTTCTCCAAGCTTAAAATTCTAAATTGCTATCTTTAGATATAAACTACAGCTCAATAGTAGTGTCATATTCTAAATATAGCATTGTCTATCCTTGTGGAAGTTGATCATCACTCGTTCAAAGAGAGCTTCATATTATAAATGTTATGAAGAACTGATATTCACATATTGTGAGCATTGATGTTTTCTCTCTCCAATCTTGTTCAACAACATTGATCGGTGCTCTTCCTTAACCGTTAAAGAAGAGGTTGGGTGCTATTCAAATCCGTTAAAGAAGAGGTTTGGTGTTCTTCCTTGACCGTTAAGAAGAGGTGAAGGTTCGGTGCTCTTCCTTGACCATTAACGAAGAGGTAAAGGTTCGGTGCTCATTGTTGGCCGTTAAAAAAGAGGTTTGGTGCTCTTCCTTGGCCGTGAAAGAAGAGGGTAATAATTGTACTTAGTATTATTCCTAGCGAGGTTAATAAAAATTGATTGTTACAAATCTTGATTGGGAACAACTAGGTAGTGGACTGGCATCTTTTGACGGAAGCACTCTACATCGGGTATCTCTTGTGCTTTGCTTTCATTGCCCAATTACTTGCTTTACATTTCCGTTGTATTATTTTTTAAGCAATTTACAATCTAACCTCCTTAATGTTTGAAATTGCATAAGATTTAAACTAGCTCTATTCACCCCCCCCCTAGAGCACATCAGTTGGTATCACAACAGACTTCAAAGAACTTTAACATGTATTGAAGATTGGGAAAATCTATCCAAAGTGATTGATTTTACATTGTATATACAAAACTTTTTGATTCTTAATGAACATATCTATCTTAATGGTTCAATTCTTAGTTTGAGCTCAATTTGTAAGAGCACGTTATTAAGGGGGAGCTCATAGTTATTTGTTATAAACTTACATATATATATCATCTTTGTTCTTAATGACCTCTATATCAATATGGGCTTAACATCCCTTATAATTGATCTAGAGATTCTTTGTTGACCTCATTTTGTGCTTAATAGATTCTCTAATCAATTCTGGGCTTAACATCCTTTGAAAATGATTGCGTTTTGGCTTTGTCTTTAATTTTTATGGCAAATCTTTATATCATGGAGGACTTGACATTCCTTGCATTGATATTGAGTAATTTTTTAGAAAATTGGTATTATTCATAGCATCTGTATATCATGGTGGACTTAACATTCCTTACCATTGACTTAGGAGTATCTTTTTGATATTTTGTGCTTAATGGGATCTTTTTATCATGGAGGACTCAACATTCCTTTCATTGATAATTAGACAACTTTTTAATATTCCTTGGTAAAATATGACTTTTTATCTATGAAATATATCTCGTTTCAAATTGGTACACCCTTATTTTTCTTGGATATATATAGTTCCTCTCCAAAAAGACTATCTTGTTGAGGGGGAGCGTCTCTTTGAGGAGGAGTATTGGTAAGTATAACCCCTTTTCTACTTCGAAAAGGGGGAGAAAAAACCATATAGATAATTTTGACTATTTACAGTAACTTAAAGGTATGATGATCTAAATTGTCTACTTTCAATATTATCTTATAGAAATATTTAACATCATTCAAAAGGGAGAGATTGTTGACTTTTTGGATACACCGCACTCTAATTTCGATGATGCCAATATTTTCCTTTTGTGTACTAAAATGTACATTTAATTTTAGTGTTTCGAGTGTTCAAGGAACTTTGACAAGATTCAACAATAGAATATGTAATACTATGTGTTTGGATGCTTGTAGGGTATGTATATACTTTATACAAGTTCATTTTGTGCAACTTGCTAGGAATGATGTAAGAACAAGTGAGATGATCAACCCTATCCTATCCAAACCTCTTTTCACACTTATATCAAGTCTTTAAGATAGATAGGTGGCATTAGAAAAATCATTTAATATATTTTCTAAAAATTTAGAAATGTACTTAGAGACACATTTTCGGTCAAACTACACTTTGATCGAGAAAGAGCCGTTGTAAAAAAAGAAACGTTGTAGAAAATAGCGGTTGCGAAATTTGAGAGGATATTGACTCTCGGTCAAACTACAATTCGACTGAGATTGATCTCAGTCAAAGTACAGTTCGACCGAGAATCATTCTACAGCCAAAATCAGCATTAATTTCTATCCATTTTAAACTCGATTTGTGACTTCCTGACGTTTAATTTAGCATTTAACTTGGTCAAAACACTCCCAACAGCTATATTAGCCACTCCTAAGCATTTCCTATATATAGGAGTGCATGTGAACACTTAGAATACACACTTGAGCAGATCTATTACATGTTATCTTTCTCAAAACTTAGAGTTCTACATTGCTATCTTCAGATCTAAGCCATAGCTCAACAGTAGTGTCATACTCCACCAAATATAACCTTGCATATCCTTGTGGAAGTTGATCATCACTCGTCCATAAAGATAAAGAGTTTCATATTGTAAATCTTTTGAAGAATTGATATTTGCATATTGTGGCATTGGTGTTCTCTCTCTCTCCAATCTTGTTCAACAACATTGTTCGACGTTTTTCCTTGGCCATTAAAGAAGAGATTTCGTTCCCTTCAAAGCCGTTAAAGAAGAGGTTCGGTGCCCTTCCTTGGCCGTTAAAGGAGAGGTAAAGGTCTGGTGCTCTTCCTTGGCCGTTAAAGAAGAGGTGAAGATCCGGTGCTCTTCCTTGACCGTTAAAGAAGAGGGTAACAATTGTACTTAGTATTATTCCTCGCAAGGTAAATAGAAGTTGATTGTTACAAATCCTGGTTGGAAACAACCAAGTAGTGGACTGTCATCTTTTGACGGAATCACTCTACATCAGGTGTCTCTTGTGGTTTACTTTCATTGTCCAATTACTTGTTTTACATCCGCTGCATTATCTTTTAAGCAACTTGCAATATAACCTCCTTAGTGTTTGAAATTGCATAAGATTTATATTAGCTCTATTCATCCCCCCTCTAGAGCACATCAAGGACCTATCTTCACTCCACATACAGAACAAGATATGTTACCAGGGAACATGCTCAACTCCAGGTCTTGCCTAGGGTCATCTGAAGGCCAAAAGATTTCCACATTCTTAATATTGATATGAAGAACAAAGTTTGAACCACACGCTTGGATAATAGATAGCGCCTTGAGACTTCGATTGTGTCACAAATAAGGGTGCCATCATCAAGATAAAAAGTAAGAAGGTCGATGTGACATTCATCCTTCAGTTGTAGAATAAGAGGATGGAGAGCCAACAAATAAAGAGTGGCCCCAACAGATCACCTTGACAGACACCAACTATGGAGAGAAGAGGCTCACTCTTATCCATGTAAGAGGGGTGGGGAGCTATAGCAGAATTCAACCCAATGTAAAATAGGTGGGCAATGAAGATAGACCTCCTAAAATATAGTGGATTTGTCAATCATATTGAATGCATTACTAAAGTCAATAAGGTCCATCGTGACAGTGGCATAATATTATTGGTCATGGACAATGTGAAAGATAGGATGCGGAAAGGCTTCAGCACCCCCAGAAATGTCACCACCAAACTGCCTTAGAATAAGTGACAGTATTTGACAAAACACCCTTCATTACAACCTTGGAAATAAGGCAACGCCAAATCTTGTACCAACTGTGACAGGTCGAATACCACTGTTCGACTTGAGAGAGAGTCAATGGGAGATTGGTGATATAGGGTGCTAGGGAGGCAGGATAACGACCACAAGTCAGAGGTTGACCACAAGTGAGAGGGTGAGACAACATTCAAAAATTCATCTCTAATGGCTACCACTGCAAGATGCATAGAATCAAAAAGATGTTGTGTGCAAGAGTTATTACATGCACAAGCAGTCCCTTTCTAGAAGGATAATATTGTCTCTTCAACGGTAACACGTGAAACGACAAAGGGAAAACAAGAAATATCTGATACGGGTTGCATCATACGTGAGGGGAGTTGCGGGTGCTTTGTTTCAAGATCCAAACGAGCAATAGAGTTAGAAGGGACAACACCGCTAGAGGATAGAACTTGAATGGTAGCAGAAAATTGGCCATCCTTGATCTTTGACTTGACGCAAGAAACTTTGGCTTCAACTGATTGTTCACGCTCAAAAGGACGTTGGTGGGTCAAGATCCAGGCGAGGAGTTGTTGGATACCACCAGGTCTTGAATTCTAAGTTTTCAGTGTTTTTAAGGATCATAAATTGTTGGAGCAAGGCACTTTTTTGTGTTGAGCATTCTCGAGCAGACTCAGGGAAGAAGTGGTAAAGAACAGACGTAGGGAGCAGTAAAAGGTGAACCCGAGGATCGATGGAGCGAGGACAAGAAGCCACTTGGTGTAGGGCAACACGTAGAGTGTTGGAGAATGACAGACGACAAAGAAGTGGGATGTTCTTTACCGTACGGACACCCACATGAAAGATAACCAATAAGATTTGTGTTGTGTTGGGTACACTTAGGGCATTGAAACCTATGCAACTTAGAGTTGGGTACATGTACACTTAGTTGAGAAATATATGCAACTCATAAAAGGCTTTCTTGATGAGGCTTCCTACAAGAGCAGGTATACCTAGGGCGTTTTTGTAATGCACCACTGCCACCATCTGTATGACCACCTCTACCAAATCCTTTTCAACAACCATGGCCAAGTGTAAAGATGTTGAAATGGTTTGAGTGTCCAAAGCAAACTCATCACTCAAAGAAGAACTGAGAATCGAGTATCCTACTCCGGGAAAGCATGCCTTACTTGAGAAAAGGCATCTATCAAGGAAGGAAGCTCTACTACATATTAAAATGGATTGCAAGCTCCTTCATACTCACGACAAAGTCCAACTAGAACTTTTATCACTGTCATTTGATCCCTCTATTTCTACTTCATCTAAACATCACCGGAAAGAGGTATCAGGCCATGCAAGTTATCTATGAGGCGTTACTCTCTCCAATGTACTGAGGGTTTACATCTATGAAATATTATTGAAGTACTAAGTGGCTAGTGATCGTACAGCTCTTTGCATGTCTGAAATTGATCTGGCAGGTCTGCTCAATTGTGACTTGATACAATCTACATCATAGACATTAAATTTGTGTCATGGCATTCTCATTGTGCCAAGAATGTAACATAGATCTTTATCTAAAATGATTGATTATTCTCTATCATTTAAAATAAGCCCTCATATACAGCCCCCTAAGCAAAGTTCGTTTAATTCAAGATACGCCTAGTAATGATAATTTTCAACCATGATAGTGGATTGTTGTATTGTAGTCTCCTTGTCCGCCATGTTGACCACAAAAGATACCAAACCAAAGAAAGTATCAAACCAGATGTTCAAAAAAAAAACTGTAGCAGACTTTTGCTATAGTGCATTGTGGCCAAATAACCAGATCTGTAAAACCAAGACTACGAAACAGAACTGCTACAGTGCAGTGTGGCTACATGGGCAGTAGGGAACAGTAATTCTTTTAGTCATATCTCTATTACTCATAGCCCTCTAGGACAGTGTGGCAGGGGTACGAACACCCCACATTTACTAGTCCTCGAGGGTGAAAGATCCCTACTGCTACTTAGAGACGTTGGAAGGGATGACAGAACATGTGATTGCTGCACTAGGAGAGAAGAATTAAAATCCTTCTCTGTTGAGCAGAGCCCCTCACTCTCCCACTAGCAGGCGGCTAGTAACTAGGAGAATAGCAGGCAGCTATATGGGACTGATCTAGCAGTAGGGTACGGTGGCAGCTCCTCTAAAGTCGTTGCCGCTACAATAACCTACCGTAGTATCTGACAAAAAGAAGAAGAGACAAGGGGAAAAGACTGCTCTTGGGGTCTCCTTGATGGAGAGAGTGACGATTATCCTAGTGTTCAACACCATAAAACCTAATCACTGGTTAGTCTCACATTTCATATATATAATATTAACAGGTAGATCCCATACCTTTCTGTTTAATTAAATGTAGGTACCTTAACATTTTTATAAGTACATGTATATTATCAGTTTACAAATACATTGAGTTCATTCATCCTCTCCATATGGGGTGGTGAATGTTGTGAAAACTTTTGGTTGTACTTGTGGTGTGGTGCACATACCCACGGCAACATCACCAAAGCACCATGTCAGCTACAAAATTGCATGCTTTTGTAATCATATACACTGCGGCTGAAATTTTAAAAGATAAAAAGGTGCATGAAATGAACCTTAAAACCAACCAACCTGATACTCTCATCCACTTGTTCATCCTTCATAATTTCTGTAACCATCGTAAGCCCATTACAGGACTCAAAATCCTGCATCAAAAATAAAAGAATCAAGTATTACATAACAGTGTATAGTTTTCTATACTTTGCATTTAATGATTTTGAATTTGTGGGACTTGGAACTTGAAAGAGATTTAGAGGCAGATCTCCTAACTTCCGTAGAATTGTCATTTTGTTTCTAACGAGACATGTAGTTCATGAGCATGTGAAAGAACTTGAGTACATTTGAATACATCCATTCTAAAAGGAGAATACAAAAGAGCATCAAATCCAAATGATCTTGTGCGTGTTTACGCAACTCCAACTGAAGCAGAGTTCATAGTACATACAAATGACATAATATAATCATTTGTGTCCATCAATATAGTAGTATAGCAAGTCAATATAGTAGTAGAGCAAGTATTTACTTCTTGAATTAAATCATGACCAAACAACAAAATAATGATAAACAGCAACATAATGATATTCATATTGATATAAAGTGCATCGCTGCGACCAAAATTCGATATTGGAGGATGATGAACTGCACCTACAAGATTCAAATGAAGTAGAAGGCATAACTATTGAAGAAGTTGGGCCTCAAAATCAAGTGAGCATGCAAGAGATAAAGAAAATGAAGGTATTAGCTTTTGAATATAGCAGCCAAGATTTCTAAGTTCATATTTCACCATCATTCGTAAAAGTGCATAAGAAAGAAGGAAAAGCAAATGAAGGTAGAATTCAAATTGTACGCCTAAGATTTCTAAGTTATTCTTTTCAATGTTATTAGTATTAAATTTTGAATGTTAGAAGATATCGATTGTAGATATGGCACTCATATTTGTGAGGATGTGTGTTGAAGTATATGTGTTGCCACAAGTACATATAGTGGTCTCGAGAGTCCGGATGTTGTACTCACAGGGACGGTGCACTACGTATCAGTGAAATTGACTTTTATAAGCAAGGCCAAACAACATATATGAGATAAAAGGATAATTAAAGTAGCTACGAGAGAAACCAAGAAAGAAATCAAAATCTCAAGAATGCATATATGATAAGAAGGATGAAATGTAGTGATGATGGCCTTAAGCAATGGTCTCACCATGAGATGCTCCTGTAACACTCACTACCCATATCACATGAGGGGCATCAATTAACAGCCCATCACTACTCTCAGTTTAGGAAGCACAGATACTCCATACTAGGCGTGGTATCTGTACCAGCCAGTGAAATGAAAAACGGGCTGAGCGGCCGATTAAACGGCCGATTAATCGGCCAGACACCCAGCCCGTTCGATTTTTGCTAAAATCGCCGGTTAACTTTTTTTGTAATTAATCGGCCGTTTTTCCCCGTTTTTTCCGTTTTTTTCCCGTTTTTTTCCCCTTTTTTGGCCGTTTTTTGTCCGTTTTTTGTAAATTTTGTTGTACACCTGTAACTTTATATAAACTATATGGCCCCAAGTATTACTGACTATAATATATTAAACTTAAATATCCTATGATAAGCCTAGTCTAATAGAATGCATACTTGTATGCAAGTTGGGATAATAGGGTACTGTTGTAAAGTGTAATTTATACAAGTAAAATATATGTAATGTAACTATTATCTAATTTTAGAATGCATACTTTAGTTAATTGTACTGCTGTAATGTATGATTAATTGATGATATGCACATATAACAATAAGTTAGAAAGGTATCCAATAATGAGTCTATTGTTTACTGTATGCAAGTTGGGATAATAGGGTACTGTTGTAAAGTGTAATTTATACAAGTAAAATATATGTAACTATTATCTAATTTTAGAATGCATACTTTAGTTAATTGTACTGCTGTAATGTATGACTAATTGATGATATGCACATATAACAATAAGTTAGAAAGGTATCCAATAATGAGTCTATTGTTTACTGCTTAACTATGTAAACATGTGATGCAAAAATATTTCTGAATCATGTATGTGGGGTATTTTATCTATGTCAAATCTATTATTTATTATATTATGGCTATAATTATTGTCTTATAGCTATCTTATAAACTAATTGGGTGTTTTTACTGTTGGGTAGAGTGTTTAGAATCTTTAGATATATATAAAAGTTTCAAAGAATATTAGTATTTATATACATATATATGTAATTTTGTATAAAATTATATAGGAAATTAAAACCCGTTTTTTAAAAAATCGGCCGCTTACCGCTTAACCAGTTACAAGGTGCTGTCCGCACGGTTACCGCTTAACGTTTTTTAAAACATTGGTACCAGCACATATTGGATACCAATAAGTGGATACTCCTGGATACGTATCGGATACTTTTTAAGCTGTATCCAGATTTTTTTATTTTTATTAGATGGATGTGGCCTGGCCCAATTAGCACCCAAGACACCAGCTCCTCTCTCAGACCTCTCTGCTTAGCAGCTAGCAACAATGGCATTTCAGGTGCTCCCTGGAGTCAGTACGAGGTCAGCCACCATTTCCCTTGCTAAATGTCATCTTCCTTTTTTTCTTATTGTTTCTCTCTCCTATAAATTATGGGATTTCTCTTTTCTAACGAATGTCCCTGTCTAATCAGATATTTTTACTGGTTCTTTATTGCAAACCAGTTCATTCACCTTTACGTGATACTTGTGGATGTTTTTCCTTGTTGAGGTGCACATTTTATACACATCGATGTCGTTCACATTCCTGAAAGGCTTCAATTTGGTATCGTTGGTTAATGAACCTCTAGTTTTGATAACTACATCCATTTTGTTTCTGGATTTCTATGTTGACAATATCCATTTCATCTTCTTCCAAGGTAGGCATTGCATCCCTTGTCTTTTTTACCATTCTGTTTTTCTAATTCTATTAACTTGTCATACTCTCTTTTTTTTCTCGATTTGTGTGTCATCCTTGCGCAGGGGCCATGCTAATCTTCTTTGTATCGTTCCAATCTATCGGATGTCTTACGCTCTTGTTGTTTGCATACACCTGTATATAGATTCAGAAATAATTCTGGTGATTTTTTCTTGATATGATGTCCATTTTCAATTCTAAATGTACAATAGACTATGGCTCCTAAATATAATTTCAAACTATATTTAAATTCTTGATCAGTTTAGTGTTGTTAATTGCTGCAAATGCAATAAACCTATAAACTCAGTTTAACTTTTATATAAACCCTTTGATATATTTCCTTTATGTTTATTGCAAATGAAATTGGATTGTTATTTATTTTCATTTATATAGATTAATATATTGGATTTTTAATTAAATTTATAAATAAGCACTAATAAAGTTGTATCCATGATGTACACGTGTCCTATATTTTCTAAATCGTCATATCTCGTATCCATACCCCTGCTTCACAACTCTCAACTAGGCATTGCAAAAAAAAAAATGACCCAATCAAATCTAATTGAATTTGATCCAACAGGACAAAAAATGCAGATTTCTATTGTTGCATCACGCAGACCTCCTGCCCCTGTTTGGTTCGAGATCGAGATTACGAAGTCCGGACCGGGTTAGTCGATAGATCCAGATTAGTTTATCTGGATTCAATCATGTTTTTGTTTGGCAACCCAATCCCATTGCAAGCACTCACAAAACTGGACTGGCCTCGTAACTTGTGTTTTCCAGCCTGGTATATAAAACAAAATAACACAAAAGACAGCTAAATCCGGACTGGGATCCCGAAATCCTGCCACTAGCAGGACTGACTTGGTCTGGATTAGAGGATTACGGAACCCAAAACGGACTTCGTCAGTCCAGTTATTTCCAAACAAAACAAGACTGGATCCTGACTGGGTTAGTCGGGATTAGCGCCTACGTGGCACAAAAAGACAGGCCCAGTCCGGATTGGATCCCGAACCAAACAGGAGCTCTGGGTTTTGTGGACAATGCTCTGCAGCGAAACTTTTCTTAGCTCATCAAAGGATATAAGTCTGAGGGTATAGACGACCACACTCATTGTCAATTCGGTATTTTTTCTGGCTAATGAGGCAAGCTTGCAACTGTGCGACTTGTAAGTCGTGATGGCCCTAAACAGCAGTCATTACGGTGTCGCTGACTAAAACTATTTCTTGATCTACTACCTAGAGAAGTATTTGTGAAGTTGTGTTCGTGGTGGATGGAGGGTAGATTAAAGTATTGTGGTTGCGGAGAAGGTCACGAGTTCTCCTGTGATTGGTAATCTTGTAGATGACTCTATGTGTTAGGTTTCTGCCCACCTCTTCAAATAGCACTTATGAACCACACATCACCAGTCCCACATTGGATGGCTTGATGTGCTTGGGCCGCCTCCCTATCTACATCAAGGAACAAGATAACCTATATATTGGCACAATATACCGACCAAAATACCAATATCAACGTCATTGGTCGTAGATACAGTCACGCGTACCGGTAGGATCGTAAACATGTGGCCTTACCGCCAAGTATTGGGGTAATGCATCACTTACCCACTAAACTTGTTGGTATATGTGGTATACCACCCGTTTTACCGACACACACGAGATTAATCTTGATGTTGATGTTCGGAGTGGAGAAAGATGGTAATATTTGGTGATTTTGGAGATTGGAGCTCAAATCAACCCCAATCAAGGTATACTTTGTTAATTTCCTTCATTCCACTATTTCCAACTCCCTCCCCTCTCTATTTTCACCAAAAAATGCATCAAATACCCTCAAATCCTAGACCTACTCCCGAATACATATGTTTAATGCTCCTCATCTCTAGATCTATGACTATATTATGTATCTCTACTAATTTATCACTAGATCTAGCTAATTAACACCCCAATAATTATTATTATAATGAAATTTAACTAATTACTAGTATTATAACGATAAGTACTATTGTAAATAGGTATTTAAAAATTAATTCAGGTTTAGTAGAAGAAGTTCTACTAAAGACGCATCAACATATATAAACAAAAATATAGTCAAAAATAATATTAGATTTCCTTATTTATTAAAATGCTGAAAATTAAAAAAAAAATCTATATACTCGTATGTGTTGATGATATACAAAATAAAATTAGTATTTGGTAACCCATCACTTAAATTTTTAATAAGTAAATACTATATTTTATATTTTAAAATAATTTCAGATATTTATTACTTTTAGTTTGCTGTCAAAATAAAATTCTTAAAAACATTGTGTTTGATTCTAGAATACATTAAAGTATTATACACTTAAAATATTGTGTTTGATTCTATCATCCATTAAACAATTTATCTTGTTCAGTTAATAACATAAAGTTAATGAGTTATTTATTTATTTCATATTAGTATTGTACATTTTTAGTACTTTTGAATTACTAAGTGCTAGTATAACATTTTCTTTGCATGTTTGTCTTTGACTTTTTTTCAGTGTTGACTTTTGAGAAGATGTCTTTGAATTCAAGTGATGTTGAGGCTGTTGTTGCAAGATGTCTTTTCAGAAGTTATACAAAACAGGGGAAATTGAGCCTGAATACATGATGAGTGGGACACTCATTAAAGAATGGCAATGAAGTACAAGATGAAGAGAACTCATTTCAGTGGAATGAGTAGATGCATTTATAGCCTACAAGAGTAGGGACTGACTTAGATGACAGATATCAAATCATCGTCTAGGTTCAACGGTTACAAAGTTGGCTTACATTCCACCTTTCTATAATATCATGTAATGTAAGATTTGAATTATGTGTATATTCTGAGACTAGTTCCAAATAGTGTTCTATCATAACTGTTTTCTTAATTTGTGTTTGTTTTCAGTACTATGTTGACTTGTTACAGAGTTCACAATTTACATCTCTAAGAAATCATTAAGTAAAACTATAAAAGGTCGAACAAAGAAGTATAATATTTTATTGTTTCGTTTTTTCTTAGTTTCCATATTTTTATCTTATATTTTCTATTTAATATATTTTAGAGAATGGATAACATTGGCATCACTAAGACAGAAAATATTACTGCTATCTTGTGTGGGAACATGTCGGCCCGCTGCATGCATGCTTAGGTTAACCGATAACTAGTAGCAATGTTCAGAAAATCGGCTTAAGTGGCCGATCATTCAGTTCGGTAGGTGGATTTGGCCACCTAGGCCAAATCAAACTTGCAATCGACCATGGACCTATTAAGCAGCCAGTAGAGCGATTCAAAGCCCGATTACTCAGCGATTTTCTAAATCCCTGCTCAAAGAAAAAAAAACCTGCTTACCTAGACCCTACCCCGACTCCCCGATCCCTGCTCCCTACAACCCTGACCCTTTCCCTCTTGCAAAAAACCTTGTGTGGAAGCAAGGAGCTAGGGTTGCAAAAATCCTTTCTTCCCCTTAGCTCTTCAACTCATTGGCGACCACCTTCTCCCCCAACAAACCTTCTCCTCCCCAGCGGCCTCTTCTCCTTGGTGCAGCACTGGCATTTGTCTCCTCCCCCGACATCTCTCTTAGTTGTTGTAGGCATGAAACTGATTGCTTCTAGCTACAGTGTTTCTTCTCCATTGCGCTGGCGGCAGAGTATCTTCTTCGCGAGGGCGTCAACTTGACCAAATTAAGCTTCTACTCCATTCTTCTTCTTTGTTTATTCCACCAGCTACATTTTCTTTTTTGTTTTCTTCTTCTCCCAACGACTGCTTGTGACGAGGCATTCCCTTGTTTCTTAGTTAATGGCTATTAGCTACTCCCAGTGATGTTCATGCGTCCTCTATTGTGATTCCACTCTAGGGCCTCTACTCTCTTTTTCTCCAATTTTTGCTTGTACCATTACTTATTCCCCTATAATCCATTTCCAATTTCCACCTTGCCCAACATTTTTCATTCCCTCTCTCCCTTTCAAAAGCAATTCCTCCTCTATTCACTCCAATTCCCCCTTGTTCCACCATTTCTATTGTTCCTACACCCTGTATTCCTTCTCTGCCATTTCCTCCTCACTAGTCAATAGTAGTGTTAATATATCTCTTTATATTCTGTTATTTGTAATTTCTATATATTGTTGGACCTCTATGCAATTTCTCCAGTTCTATTAATAAAAGGGTGAGTGGTCTTGAACCCTCACACAAGTTGCATTGCAAGCAGCCTTGCAACTTACGTTCACATGGTACTAGAGCAAGGTTGCTCCTAGGGTTCCATCTAGAGCGCCGCCTTCCCCCCCCCTCTCCTTCGTGCCGCCGTCGTCGGGCAGCAGCACCGCAGTGCCGCCCGCGGAGCCCCACTGGCAGCCGCCGCCGCCTAGGAGGACAGCAGTTGCCGCCGCCCCAAGGGGCAGCCGCCGATCTTGCGGCCGCAACAGCCACCGGCCAGAGCAGCAACATAGCCGCCGGCTCCGGGCAGGCCCACCGCCCATCAGCAGCCCCTGGTTCCTCCAATTGACTCCGAAGGCAGAGTCTACGTAAGACGACTCGTTAAAACTCATACCGGAGGCTCCGTCCATACGCAGCAAATTCCTAATCACATCTCCATGTGTGATTAGGGAATTTTTTGATTGGGGGTTGTGGATGCGTCAGAAACGCATCTAATCTTCTGGCGTGACGTGTATCTCTCTGTCACTCTCTACTCTTCTGTGACGTGTATCTCTCTGTCACTCTATTTATCCATTAAATCATGGAGGACACCAAGGCATCTACTATCTACAACAAGATGTCGCCTATCCCCTCCATCAAGCTTAATGGGAAAAATTATCTCTCGTGGATGAATGTTGTCCATACAGTGTTAAAATCCCGAGATAAAGCACAGCATGTTGATTCTGATCCTCCTGAGATGTCGCCTATCCCCTCCATCAAGCTTAACGGGAAAAATTATCTCTCGTGGATGAATGTTGTCCATACAGTGTTAGAATCCCGAGATAAAGCACGGCATGTTGATTCTGATCCTCCTGCTTCTACTGATAAAGGCTATGCTGAATGGAAACGTCATAATAGTCTGGTGAAGACCTGGCTATGGGGGAGCATGGAACCTGCTATTGCTGCTAGGTTCATGTTCTATACTACTACCAAGGATATATGGGATGTTGTGAAGAAGCATTACTCTCAGGAAAAGAATGCTCTTTGTCAGTTTATGATATATGATCGACTCTTTGCTAAACAACAGGGAGACAAGCCTTTAGAAGAATATTTCAGAGTGATCCAAGGTATTGCTCAGGAGCTGAGCTTCTATCATCCAATGAATGTCCAAGAACAAGTCAAAGACAAAGATGACTTGATTACTGCAAAGTTTCTATCGGGTCTGAATTCGTCTTGTAGATCGGCTCGCAATGTTATCCTCGCTTCCGACAAACTTCCCAACCTGGAAGAAGCCTACTCGAGAATTCTACAATCAAATTTTGAACCAGTTGATTCTACAACATTCTCACCTTCTGGAGATTCTCATGCATCTGTAGCCGCTGCAGTTTGAGGAAGCCGTACAGGTATGGGACGAGGACGTGGAGCACGTCCCAAGTGCACCTTCCGTGACAAACCTAGACACACTGTTGAGAAGTGTTGGAAGAAGCATGGAAGACCTATTGCACCACATGTGGGGGCGGCAAACTATGCAAGTACTGCTGAGTCTTCTGAGCCATATGCATCAAGTTTTGGTTCTCCTGGCATCAGACTCACAAAGGAAGAATACGATAGATTTATTCTGGCTACACAGCATATGAGTGTTGGATCTTCTTCTTCCTCTGCAAATCTGGCTTCTACCACTGGTAATCAAGCTACCTCTCTACTGGCTTCTAGTTCAACTTCTTCATGGGCGGTTGATATCGGAGCATCACAGCATATGTCTGGTATGAGGAGATTACTTCACTCCATTGACTCACATATTCCTCACAAATTTGTAACCATAGCAGATGGTTCAGTGAGGAGAGTGTTAGCAAGTGGATCTGTTTCTCTGACTCCTAAAATTAATCTTAAATCAGTTCACTATGTGCCTGCATTTCCTTTTAATCTTCTCTCTGTTGCAAAATTAGTTGATATTGTGAACTGTACAGTGACGTTTGGGCCTTCTTGCTTTGTATTATAGGATCTCAAGAGTATGAGGACGATTGGTGGGGGGCCTAGGAAAGGTGATCTCTACCTCTTCCACGGTGACAGTCTGCCTCGCCAAGTATCTGATCCTACTCCGACTATCCTTTTGAACGGTTCTCCCTTACTGTGGCACTACAGATATGGACATCCGTCATTGGAGAGCTTGAGGAAGTTAGAACCTGAGTTATCCCAAGTGTCTTCATTAGAGTGTCAGTCCTGTCAATTGGGAAAACATCATAGACTGTCTTATCCCAGTCGTGTCAATAAACGGGCATCTTGTCCCTTTGAGTTAGTCCACAGTGATGTTTGGGGTCCTGTAAAGACCAATACCTATAATGGTTTTCGCTATTTTATTTCCTTTGTGGATGATTTTTCTCGCATGACACGGATTTGTTTATTAAAGAGTCGAGAGTATGTGTTATCCATTGTCAAGCATTTTCGTCAAGAAATGAATTTCAATTTGATTGCAATATTAAAATTCTTCAATATGATAATGCCTTGGAATATGTTCAAACTGCCATGGCTGATTTTTGTAGCTCTGTTGGGATGATTCATCGTACGTCTTGTCCTCACACTTCTCAACAAAATGAGTAGTTTGGCATAAAATATGTCATCTTCTTGATATTACCAGGACTATTATGTTTCAATCCAATGTCCCTAAGAGGTTCTGGTATGATGCTCCACTTACTGTCTATTTCCTGATCAACAGGAAACCCTCTTTGATGCTTCAAGGACGTACTACTTTTTCAGTCTTACGTCCAAAAGATCAGCCTTTCCTTGTTCCTCTCAAAGTGTTTGGGTGTACTTCATTTGTCCACAATTTGATCCTAAGGCTGATAAATTATCCCCTAGGTCTATTAGGACTCTCTTTCTTGGGTACTCCAACACTAGCAAAGGATACAAGTGCTATTGTCCCAGTCTCCGTTGTATGTTTGCGTCTCGGGATGTAACTTTCCATGAATCCACACCATATTTCTCTAGTATTCCCAGTAAGGGGGAGCAATTGTGTGAAAGTGAGAGTGCCACCATCAGACATCAGTGAGAGAGTGCCACCTATCATTCCTGACTACACTGTCATTCAGGAAGAGCAGCCAGCAGGTGATACATTAATTCAACAATATCAACATGTTTATAGTAGACGAGGCAGGTAGGATCCAGAGGAGGTAGCGACTCCAGTCTCTGCGCCTTCCCTATCTTCCTCTACTCAAGAGATTTCTGAAGAACCATCTGACCTTGATGTTCCCATTGTTGTTCGCGAAGGTACTTGTTCCTGTACTATTCGACATCCTATTGCAAATGTGTATTGTTTGTCGAAATTATCCAAGCAGGCCCGATCATTTGCTCTTGGGATTGATTATGTGGTTATTCCAAGAACTTATCTTGATGCTATGAAGGATACTGGCTGGAAACAGGCGATGCATATGGAAATGTATGCTCTTCTTCAAAACCACCTAGGATCTTATTGACTTACCTCTAGGGGAAAATGTTGTGGGCTGCAGACAAGGTTTTAAAAAGCGCAAAGCGGGAAGCGTGCGGACGGGACCTTGTAGCCGATTAATCGCCAGGCGGGCGATTAAGCGGGCGCTTTTTAGAAAAGCGGATTTCCAATTCCTATAAACTTTTATGCAAAATTACATACATATGTATATAAATACTATATTTTTGAAATTTGTATACATATCTAAACATTGTGCAAGACAATACAAAACACCCAAATAGTTTAGAATACAACTATACAACAACGATTGTATCTAGATAATATAGTAAACAATATACTTGTCATAGATAAAGCAGCCTACACATAAAATAATAAGTGTATATACAAGATGAAACAACAATTTTGTATCATGTTTACAAAGCTAAACAGTAAATAATAGACCTATCATAGCTAGCTAACAAACATATTATTACATTTGCACATCATCAAATAGTCATACATTACAGCAGTACATTTAATCAAAGTATGCATTCTAAATTAGATAATAGTTACCTACAATTCATTTGGATACATCACAAAAGTACCATATCATTACAACTTACAAAAGTATGCATTCTAAATTAGAACTAAGTATATCATAGAACATTTAATGCATGCTAATTTAATATATTATAGTCAATACTAAACATGGCATATAATGTACTTAATGTTATATGCTTACAGCAGTTTTTCTGAAAAAAGCGGGCAAAAAGTGGGAAAAAAGCGGGGAAAAAGCGGGAAAAAAGCGGGAAAAAGCGGGTTAAGCGGGCAAAAAGCGGCCGCTTTTCTCAAATTTATTTAAGCGCCGCTTATAGCACAATTTAATCGTCAGCCACCTTGTGACGCTTAAGCGGCCGCCTAGGGCGCTTTTTAAAACACTGGCTGCAGATGGGTATTCACAGTAAAACATAATCCAGATGGTTCAGTTGAGAGGTTGAAGGCTAGACTGGCGGCAAAGGGTTATACTCAGACATATGGAGTTGATTTCTTTGAGACCTATTCACCAATGGCTCTTCTGAATTTTGTGCAGATTCTTATTTCTCTGCCTACTACCTATGACTGGCCTCTATTTCAGCTTGATGTCAAGAATGCCTTTCTCTGTGGTGATCTACAAGAAGAGGTATACATGGAGCAACCTCCTGGTTTTGTTGCTCAGGGGGAGTGTCAGAAGGTGTGTAGATTGAAGAAAGTCATCTACGGGTCGAAACAATCTCCTAGAGCTTGGTTTGACAAGTTCAGTGATGTTGTGCTAAAGATGGGCTTCTCTCATTTTGTGACTGATCACTCCTTATTTTATTCTAGCTCTTCTGTTGGATCCATCATTATTGTTGTATATGTTGATGATATAGTTATCACTGGCAGCGATTCTACAGGCATATCACATGTGAAGGAAGGATTGCAGGGACACTTTCATACAAAGGATCTGGGCAAACTGAGATATTTTATGGGCATTGAAGTACTTAGATCTCATGCAAGTATTAATTTGTCTCAGAGGAAATATGTGCTGGATTTACTGCAGGAAGCTGGCATGAGTGAATCCAAACCTATGTCTACTCCTATGAACTATCATGTGAAGGAGATGACTGATGATAATGATTATCCATATCCAGGTAATGCAGGAAAATTGTTGGGAAACTGATATACCTGACAGTTACTCGCCCTGATATTTCTTTTGTTGTAGGTGTGGTGAGTCAGCATATGAGCTCACCACAACAGTCATACTAGATGGCAGTTTGCCGTATTCTGAGATATCTGAAGGGTGCACCCGGTAAGGGGATCACCTACTATAGACCCAAGACTCCTGTGTTTACTCTTATTCTTACTGGTTATGCAGACGCAGACTGGGCTGGTAATTTGAATGACAGGAGGTCTACTTCTAGGTATTGCACGTTTCTGGTAAATCGCCTTATCACTTGGAAAAGTAAAAAGCAGAATGTTGTGGCTAGATCAAGCACGAAAGCTGAGTATCGAGCAATGGCTCATGCCTGTTGCGAGTTGCAGTGGGTTCAATCTGTACTTTCTGAGTTAAAGATTTTTGTTTTGTCTCCCATAGAGCTCAGATGTGACAATCATGCTGCTATCTACATTGCCAAAAATCCAATCTTCTATGAGCGCCCTAAACATATAGAGGTTGACTGCCACTTCATCAGAGATCAGATTAAGAATGGCAAGGTGGTGACTCCGCATGTCAAATCTGAAGATCAACTTGCAGATGTCCTCACAAAGCCATTGAGTACAACAACATTTCAGAGCTTTTGCAACAAGTTGGGCATACACGATGTGTACGCTCCAGCTTGAGGGGGTGTTAATATATCTCTTTATATTCTGTTATTTGTACTTTCTATATATTGTTGGACCTCTATGTAATTTCTCCAATTCTATTAATAAAAGGGTGAGTGGTCTTGAACCCTCACAAGCTACATTGCAAGCAACCTTGCAACTTACGTTCACAAGTAGCATCAAGGTACTAAACATCCTCGACATCTGGCAATTAATCCTCGATGTTGCATATTTCTACGCCTGTCGATGTCCGATGTCGATGTCGAAACCTAGTAAACTTCCATGCTTGTCGAAGTTGATGTTCGATGTAAACATGTATGGACGGCTACATTTAAACATATATTTTATTTTTTAACTAGATTTGACTAAATATATCAATTTTCGTCGTGAAATCGCTATTTTAGCTTAATTTTTGTCAAAGATGTGTCGAAGTTTAATTGTCACTCCTCGAAGTTTCCTTGATGATTCCACAAACTTCCACTTCCACACTTGTCGAAGTTGTCTCAAAGTCGATGTCCTATTCCGTGAGTAGCATTACGTAAACCCCCTCTAACTACTGATTCAATCACACATCTTCTCTTTCTATCTCCCTATTTCACTTGTTGTTCCTCCTACTCCCCTAATTACTCTTCTGATTTCCCCTTCTTCCTTTATTATTTTAACACAGTAACAGTGATTTTTTTTTCCTTACTCTCACGCATTTTCTTCCTTCTCTCCCATTTCCTCCTCAATTTTGATTCAATCAATGCAATTCCCCACTCTCTTCTTCTCCAACTCCCGTGTGTAGAATTACATATCCCCCTATCTTCCAATTTCCACATTTTCTATTCCCTCTATATCCATGTTTCACCTTCAATTCCCCCTACTCTAATTACTCCAATTCCCCCTAAAACCAGTCATTAATCAACACTAACCTTGTCTCTTGTTCCCGCCGTGTTTCCTTTCCATCTCCATTTCAAATACTATTATTGCATTTTCATATTAGCAATATGTTTGTTATTATTTGTTATAAGTCGTAGTAATAAATCAGTTAATTGTCTTTCATATCAGCATATATTTGTTCTTATTATTTGTTCAATCAGTTAGATGCAACCATAGTTTTAAAAAGCGGTACGCGTTATGCGTGCGGAGAGGTCACCTTATAGAGTATATGCGGTATGAGGGAGTATATGCGGAAGTATATACAGTTTTGAATTTTTTGAAATAATTAATTAGTATATATAAAGTAATCACACAATTGCATATTTAACTTGTACATTACATATTTAGACCCTCAAATTTGAGATATATTTAAATATAAAGTCTCAATGAAAAGTAAAGCACCATTTAGAATGCATTCTAGAATCATTTACACATAAACTCCAATGCAGCATGCACAAAATGATTTAACACAAGAACATAACAATCAGTACTAACCAAATCATACAAAAAATGCACGCATGTCCTAGAGGTTCAAAATAACAAACATTAAATAAGCATGTGTGTCGTTACAAAACATACAACGAAATAGTACATCAAGAGAATGTTAACAATAAAAATATAATCTAGTTTGAGCCGAGATAACAAATGTCTATCTAAAAATCGCTGACTAATTGGCCTTACAAGCGGGTAAGTATATGCGGGCCGCTTATGCGGTCCGTGCGGCCTTTTTTTGAAACACTAGATGCAACGTGTTATTATTTGTTCTTTCATATATTAGCATAGCCATATATTGATGTACTTGGTAGTATCCTCTAGTCTTGTGTGTGTTTGGTTTGATGTGATTTTGTTTATTGTCTCCAACGAGCCATGGAGAATTGTGGATCAGCCTCAATAGGGACTAACACCCAATCACAAGAGACGCCCCAGTTGCGCTTGATTCCACCTAGATCCAATGATCCAGCATGGAAGTACTTCACCCTCAAGGATTAAAAAAATCTAGTGTTGTTGTATGTAACTTCTGTAGGAAGGAGATTGGGGGGTTAAATCGCCTACAGCAACACTTAGTTCGTATAAAGGGTAATGTGGCAACCTTTACTAGAGTTCGTAATGACATCAAGAAGGAAATTTAGGCTGAACATGGAGGAGATCTGAAAGGAGGACGATAAGTCAAAAGATGTAGCAAGTGTACGAGAAGAAGTTGACCTTGCTATGGCTAAGGGGAGGAGATTGATGATTGTCGCCTAAACACGCCTCTAGCTCAGAATCCTCAATGCGCCAAGTAGGAATCAAGGAGGCTATAGAGAAGAAGCAAAGAGATCGTATGAATCAATATATTGCTAGGTGGCTTTATCAGTCTAGAATTCCGTTTGATGCAATTTGCAACATTCCGTTCTTGTCAATGTGCTAGGTTATTGGGCAGTATGGAAAGACCTCAAGCCCCCATCTTACTGTAAGGTGAGCGAGTCTCTGTTGAAAGTGGAGGTTGAGAATACAAGAAATGATCTGCAACCTCATAGAGAAATATGGAGGAGATATGGGTGCACTATTAGGACAGATGCTTGGAGTGATACGAGAAGCATGAACTTGATGAATCTTCTTGTAAATTGTGAATTAGGCACTTGCTTTGTTAAGACAATTGACGCCTTTGTTGAGACTCGCATAGGGGAGTATATCATGTCTTTTGTTGATGGATGCATTCAGGGGGTTGTCCAGGAGAATGTGACTCAAATTGATACAAAAATGCTTCTACAAATGTATTAGCAGGAAGAATGTTGAAGGATAAGCATCCTCACATTTTCTGGACATCCTTTGTGACTCGTGTCATTGATCTAATACTGGAGGAGTTTGGCAAAGATCTAAGAATCAATACTCCCATAAAGAAGGCAAGACAGTTGATTGGCTTCATCTATTCTCACATGAAAACCATGAGTTTCATGCGCAAACTCACTAAAAAGGGAGAGATTTGCTACTTCTTTCTTGACATTGTACAGCCTCCTTGCTTAGGACAAGTTGAGGCTTATGTTCACTTTTTCTTAATGGAATCAATGCAAGTGGTCCAAGACAAGAGCAGGTTACAAATCTACATCGACAATCTTGGCTCCAACTTTTTGAAATCAAGTTTCGTAGGCCATCAAATTGTTTACATCTTTGATCTATTTACTGAAAATCCATGATGGTGACAAAAAGCCTTCAACGGGACTTGTATACGGTGAATTAGAAGTTGCTAAACAAGAGATCAAGGATCTCTTCAAGGGAGTTGAAGTCTTATATAGACCATTCATCAATCATTTTAGTAATGACCAAAGACAAATTAGATAGTCCCCTTCTCAAGGCTATCTAGTGCCTACTATCTAAATCTGTATTACTTCTACAAGAACCAAGATGAGATAGAAAAACATCATGATTTGATGGATGGCTTGTCAGGTGCATTGAGATCTTTTTCCCTGATGTTGATGTTCAAGACAGGATCAGCAAGATAGAGCTGGACTCCTATATGATGAATCTAGGCCCATTTGGAAAGCCATTAGCTATGAGATAGTGCTAGATTAATGATGCTTGATATCAGATACAGAAACCTAACTTTATTTTGGTCATTAGGATAATTGTGATATGCTTCCAAACTAAATATTAAATTTATCTATACGTAGCTATGTGGTGGTGTTTGCATGGTGAAGCAGCATTACAATTGCAAGAAATGGCCGTCAAAATTCTTAGCCTAACTTCCTCCACCAGATTTGAGAGGAATTGGAGTACTTTTCAAGGGGTACTTGACTACTTATATATTAGCTCAATGGATTACTTTCCATTATGTAGAGTTGTAGACTTATTCCCCTCTAAATTGTGCATGTTTAAAATGAAAGATGCACACTAAGAATCTAGGCCTATTTATATGTAGCTATGTGGTGGCGTTTGCATGGTGGAGCAGCATTACATTTGCAAGAAATGGCCATCAAAATTCTTAGCATAACTTCCTCCTCCAGATCTGAGAGGAATTGGAGTACTTTTTAAGGGTACTTGACTATTTATATATTAGCTCAATGGATTACTTTCCATTATGTAGAGTTGTAGATTTATTCCCCTCTAAATTGTCCATGTTTTAAACAATGAAAGAGATATCGACGATACCGTCGGTATACCGACCGGTATACCGATATTGACGACATTGGTCATCGGTTCACACAAACATGTCGTTGGGATTGCAAATATCAGTAAACCGATAGTATACCGCCAAATATCGCCAAATACCGCCAAATATCGACGAAATTTACTGGTATACCGACAAAAATACCGATTTTTTGCATGCTTGAGTCTGTTTCTGTTGTTTGAGAGGAGCAAAGGGATCTCGACAACTAGGGCTCAGATAAGTCTAATCTAAGGTATGCCTTTATGTTTTCTACCATTTCTCTCATTTACACTTCATCTATCTCAATTAAAATGTAAATTCATCCCAAAATGCCTTAAATTGGCAAAGATCCCACCATCTGCTTTTTTATATGTCTTCCTAATTGTATGTGTTCTTCGATCTACAACACTTTCTCATAATCTACATTATAATCATAGTAATATACCTAATTAATCCACAGAATATAAGTATAATTTGCTATGCATATAGTGGGCATGGTAATGATGGCTTTTATACTTATCCCGTTATTGTGCATAATCCATGAGAAATTCACTACCGCATATCAAGATCCTGTGCAACAAACAACGGCGGAGAAAAGGTGTCACAATAGTGATGGTGCCTAACTTCCTTGACAGTCATGAAGTTAATTGTCAAAGTCACACATTGAAGAAGAGCAATAGAAAGCCCTGGTGTATATTTTCTTTCAGAATCTGATATGATGTATATGGAGACATAGTACTGTAAAATTCTAAAAGATATCGTGTTTAATTACATAATACAAACGAGTATTATACACTTATATAGTATTGTACATGAGGTGTGGTGCATTTCCCACCAAGGCTACACACTAGCCAACTAGAGGTGGCTAGATGCAACCCTAAAGGAGGACACACGTGTGGATCTTTCAAAATTTATATTAACCTTAACCAAGTCAATCACAATACCAAATAGATCGCACGCACGCGCACGGGGTACTATTGTAGCATAGGTGAAGGGCAAGTGTAGGGGTCGATCCTCAGGGACAGAGGGGGCACTAGAGCTAGGCTAGCGTTGGCTACGTTACTATTGCAGAGACTAGGGTTGAAGGGTTTAAAAAGGGTTGGTTGTTTGTTAAACTAGATGAACAAGGAAGTAAAAGCAGTTATGAAATCTAGATTATCACAACTCTAAATTACCGTAAACAAGCAAGTCTAAAGAACTAGATTAAGTATCTAACAGAGCAAGAGCAAAGGTTAACTACACTAAACTAGCAGAGCAATTAGCACTAAGAACTAGTTTAATCCCAAGGAAGAGAGCAAAAACCTAAGTTAACACTAAAGAGCAAGATTGAGCAATTAACTAGTTGGAACAAAGGCAACTACACTAGATTAGCATGAACAAGCTAAGAAAGCAAATTGGGTTTTAAGCAATGAGATTGAGTAGGTGGGCCGTTTGGGGATGTGGCTAGATATTAGTTGGGGGGGGGGGGCTCACCATAGCAAGCAATTATCACAATTCTATCTAGATTACCAAACCAAACAACAAGGCAAGTGCTATTCGAATGTACCCTACACTACAAGTTGGAGAACTAGGGTTAGGTGTAATTCTCTCTCATCCATCCAAAGCATAGTCCAAGTACCTGAAAATAGTGCAAAGAACGTCCATAAGTGTATTTGATGGTAATACTCATATTGAGGGATTTAACTTGCATTCTACTATGTTTAGATGTGAATAAAGTACAAAATGGCACAAGATGGAGCCCTAAAATATGGCTGCATCACCACCCCAAACTTAAAACATACTTGTCCTCAAGTATGCTCCAACTTAATCTTTTTTTTCATTTTTCTTTCAATAAGCAAGACTGACAAATGCATAGCAACAGAAAATTATTGACTACATGGTCTTGGAAGTGACTAAGTGTATGTATTCCACCTCTCTCCTCTCCTCTTTCACATACCAATCATGAAATTAGCACTGAGCATACAAACTTCAAACATAAAGCATAGAATACACAAGTTGTCTATATGTCCTTCATATCATTCCGGGTAAACCGTTTCATGTTGGTGTTAATCAAAGATGACTAGGAGTATTATTTCACTTTCATGCATTCAATCTTATGCCTCGAACCACACTAAATAACCCACGTGGTTGTAGAAAAGGATAAAGTGAGCTAGATTTGATGTTTTCTAGCTCAATGGGTATGAAAATAGAAGAAAGGGTTGCGGAAAGGTTTTTGGAGTGCTATTACATAGAGCACTCATCTTTTCTTTATTTGAATGCTCTTAAAGAGGAGCATCCTTTTATTTTCTTTTTGCTTTCTTTTTCTTTTCTTTTCTTTGCCCTTGGTGTAGATAGGGCATATGGTGGATAGAGTGAAGCGGGGAGATAAAGATATGGCCACCCTAAACTTTTAGAGGTGGTCAAGGTTGATTATGTGCACTAGGGCATCCTTTCATGAGGCGGAAAGGTATGAAGATGGTGAAAGAATAGTCGGATCAAAGAGGGGTCATTAGTGTAGTCTTCAACATAAGATTCTCTGCATAAAAGCTAATCCAACACTTCATCAAATGATATCACATCACATGATTGAACAACATGACATTCACATATCTATTAAGTGATTCCATAGGCTTTAAGCGTTTGTAGTTTGCTCAACTCACAAAACAACCAAAACTTTCACAATCTTGAGAGAAGGGGTGCACAGGTAAAAAGTCAACAAACAAGACCACATACAATAAACTCTAAGAAACAGCATGCATTTGTCAAAGCATTAAAAAATTCATTTCAAACAGTGGAGATTAAGTCAAAACATGCTTTTTGGGCAAGAACATTCAAGTTTGGGCAAAATTGGCCAAAATTGTGCCAATTTGCCTTCAATCACATCTGAACCTACATTATTGAACTTAAAGAAGTAAAACAAGCAAATCTCAGCTAAAATATGCAAAAATTATCAAAAATCTACATGATATGCGATGCATGGCAAAAAGGAGCCAAAATTTGAAAATTAGGCAAAATGCATGAAATTAACTACAAAGTATGCAAAAATGCAATAAAAAGAGCAAGAATAGGAAAACTAAACTAGATGGAAAAGGTTAAACAAAATCACAAAGAGAGAGATAGGGTGGTGCATACCACCCTACCCACCCCAAACTTTAGAATCATGTTGTCCTCAACATGAAACTATAGCTTAGGGTAGATAGGGGGAAGTGTCATGGCTGTTGTGGCGGCTGGTCGAACGAGTGAGGAGGATCTGGATGCGGAGCTGAGTCTGCAGGAGGATGCTGGTAGTAATGTCCCCAGTAGTCATCCTTGGGTGGAGGGTATGCCTCTGAATATCCAGCAATGTCACTCCAAAAATCTCCACACCATTCGGGGTTTCTGGCTGCTTGGGCATGGTGGTAGTGAGACAAGTAGTTGACCTGATGGTGCATTTGTTGTTGGTCTTGCCACATGTATTGTTGGATCAACTGCATGTCGCCTTGTGTCTTTTGTATGCTCTCAAGGTGCGTCTGGATGGTGGACAATTCGTAGGCATTTGTTGAGGGTTGCTGCAGCTGGGATGTTCCTTCATCCCTTCTTGATTTTTGGGGTTGCCTTTATCCTTCAATTTCTTGCTCCTGCCCTTGCACATTAGATTCAGCAATCTCCTCTTGTGCGGCAGTGGCTCCCCTGTTGTATGTCTCTCTTGGGTTGTTTTGCTGCCATTCCAACAATTTGGCCTCCAGTCTATGGAGGACTCCCAACACGGAGAGATTGGTACAGCATGGTATGGCAGCTCAAGCTCAATGTTTGGCACACTACTTGCATGATATATCATTCTTTAGTCCTTCATCTTGATAGTGTGCGAGCGGATGAGATAGTTTAAGTCCACAAACTCATGCTCAATTTCATCTTTCAACTCAGAGAGGTCATATCCCAAAGCAAGTGCGATTGAGGTTACAAACCCCCCCATAACAAAAGGTGTTTTACTCTTGGAGGGTATGGACCTCATATGATCAATTAACAACACTCCAAGGTCTATATACCGCTTATGGTGTATTGTTATCATGACAAACATATCCTTCTGAAAAATTGTGCCTTGATTACCATACATGCCCACAATTGTGTTTGCCAAGACCTTTTGCACATAGCGGAACACGGGGTTGCTTATGGCTGAGGTTTTTGACCTCCCTGCATAGTAATCCTTGCTCCCTGTCAAGAGGTTCCAAAAGTGTACATAGTTGAAATCTACCTCTTTCTCTAGCAGGTTGTCATTCATTTTAACGGACCTTTTGCACATAGCGGAACACGGGGTTGCTTATGGCTGAGGTTTTTGACCTCCCTGCATAGTAATCCTTGCTCCCTGTCAAGAGGTTCCAAAAGTGTACATAGTTGAAATCTACCTCTTTCTCTAGCAGGTTGTCATTCATTTTAACGGCCTCTTCAGGATTGGCAGCAAATATACCATTCAAATCAGTTGTCGTGAGAGTATGCACGTTGCCTAACATGGCAAATTTGATAGCATCATTTCCTCTCACCTTCGTCTTCTCAAGAGTGGCGAAGAATTCTTGCATCAATGTGGTGTAGCTAGCTTGGGTGTTTGTGAAAAGAATGTCCCACAGCCCCATTTTCTTCAAACCTTCTTCCACGGCCACCTTGATTCCGAGTTCCTCAATAACTTTCTTGCATCCATACCTTGTAGCGACGATTCGCCTTGTCATTGCCTTAGGGTATGTGAGTGCAGTCTTCATGTGCATGTGTCCTCTACCATAGGACATTCCAATGGGGGCCTTGCCTAAGGCCTTCAACCTGTCTTCCTCCAATTGAGCCAAAATGTCCTCCTATATTGATAGATGCATCTGCTCGCCTTCAGTGTCTTCCTCCTCATCCACCCTATACGATTGGGACCCCGAACTCGTATCAAGATTGATTGGCACCCGTTGTTCAGGGTACCAATGTGCGAATTGCTCTTCATCGGAACGCAATTGCCGCCTAGGTTGCGGCTGCTCTCTATGCTCTACTGCCATGTGAGACGTCGAACGTCGTGCTGGAGTAAGCTTTGGCGGGTGCGTGGATGAGGACGGTGCTGCTTTTGATTTTTGGCTTCTTTTGGCAACTACTGTCTCGACCTCATCTATCGGGTTGTCCATGTTCTCCTCGGACTCCTCCTCGTCTCCCCGGTATGTCTCATCGGTAATATGGTGGCTATCGGATGACTGTGTGCGAGATGAATGCACGGACATCGATCGGGGAAGTGATTGGGCGATGGAATTTTATGGTGAAAGGGTGTGGGAAGGCATGGAGACTTGGGAGGAAGCTCTTTTGGTGCGATCCTTGCCTCCGATAATCACATCAAGGCTCTTTTGAGCCCCCTTCTTCACAGCCTTGGTGATCCCCTTCATTTAGTAGAGGTGGAGAAGGTGGTAGGGCTGTAGAAAACGGATTTTTGGGTGGATGATAAAATGGAGGTGGATTGAGGGGTGGAATGGTAGCATATGGAGGTATAGATGGTGGATGAATGATTAGGTTTCGATTTGGGGGAGAAATGGAGGTTTTAGGTGAAGATGGTTGTAGGGTGGAATGGAGGAGAAAGTGGTGGTGGAGGGTGGATTAATGGATGATTTGGTGTGGAAATGGAAGGGGAATGGTAGGGGGACGATTTGGGGATGACTGGTGGTGGTTTGGAGGTGATTTGGGGGGTTGGAGGTGGAGTTTGGAGGAGCTGCAGCCGTAAGAGCGCCGCCACGGCCGTTGTGGGGTGAAATGAAGTGTTGCAATGGCTTGGGTCGGGTTGAAGATGGACTTTTAAGTTATATTTTATTTTTGGGGTCGGACCGTGTCACGGCCGTGGCCAAGGTTTGGTAGCACGGCCGTAGCGGGATGCCACGGTCGTGTTGTCGATGAAGAAAGCTCCTACCCGACCTTACCACGGTCGTGGCCAGAGTTTGGTAGCATGGCCGTGGCGGGATGCCACGGTCGTGTTGTCAATGAAGAAAGCTCCTACCCGACCTTACCACGGTCGTGGTCACGTGCCACAGTAGTGGCCATTCGGCCAAAAACACTGACTTCTTTGGCATCTTGGACACAAAAAAGACATGAGTCGTGGCCTTGGGCCACAGCCGTTTTGGGCAACTACTGCCACGACCGTGGTCGAGCACCACGGTTGTGGTAAGGATGTGGCACTAAGGACTAGATTAACCACAAGGAAGAGAGCAAAAACCTAAGTTAACACTAAAGAGCAAGACTGAGCAATTAACTAGTTGGAACAAAGGCAACTACACTAGATTAGCATGAAAAAGCTAAGAAAGCAAATTGGGTTTTAAGCAATGAGATTAGGTAGGTGGGCCGTTTGGGGATGTGGCTAGATATTAGTTTGGGGGGGATCTCACCATAGCAAGCAATTATCACAATTCTATCTAGATTACCAAACCAAACAACAAGGCAAGTGCTATTAGAATGTACCCTACACTACTAGTTGGAGAACTAGGATTAGGTGTAATTCTAGTAGGACTTGTCAAGTCTAGGTCTCTAGGGTAAGTGGTATTAGGGCAATTGAAAGCCAAGGGTAAAAATGGGAGTAGAGATGAGGGTTTTTCACCTCGTGCCACTAGCCATCTAGCCTTTAGCAAGCCCTAGGCAATTGCATTAATCACACTTACACTAGCCACTTAGATCTCACACTCACTTGTAGGGGGAGGGATGTGTATGTAGGAACAAAGGGGGCTAGCTAGGGATCCACTAATTGGACCTAGGAGCCATTCCTAAGATTAGCCACATACACTCCAATTCCTCCTACAAAACTAAGCGTCATCAAACATCTTAAAGCAAGCAATCCATGTTATAAGCACAAACCACATGCTATCTACTACGCAAGCAAGACTCTAGATGAAGCCCAAAGAAACTACACAACCACTGAAAAGGAGTTGCTTGCAGTTATCTTCGCTCTTGACAAGTTTAGATCTTATATTCTACAAAACAAGGTGATTGTCTATACGGTCCACGCTGCTCTAAAATATCTAATGGTAAAGAAAGACTCCAAGCCGAGGTTAATCCGATGGATATTGTTGCCTCAAGAGTTCGATATCAAGATTGTAGACAAGAAGGGAGTAGAGAATATTGTCGCCGACCATCTCTCCCGGATTGAAGCACCTTATGATGACACGAATAGAATCAAAGAAACATTGCCACATGAGCAGTTGTTCCTTCTCTCATCCGCTCAAAGGCATTGGTATCAACACATAGCTAACTTCTTAGCTAGTAGGAGGGTACCAAACACTTGGACGAGGGAGGAAAGTCGAAGGTTATTTGCTATGGCCAAGGATTATGTTTGGGATGATCCTCACTTGTTTAAGTATTGCCCCGACCAACTTATCTGAAGATGTGTTCCGGAGATGGAGCAGCAAGAAATCCTCTCTATGTGCCATTCCGGAGTTTGTGGAGGTCACTTTGGTGGAAAACGTACTGCCGCCAAAGTTCTTCAAAGCGGATTCTATTGGCCTTCATTGTTCAAAGACTCTCATGAATTCTGTAAGTGTTGCTTGAGGTGCCAAAAAGTGGGCACTGTCTCTAAGAGGGATATGATGCCTCTATCACCCATTCTTGTGGTGGAGGTATTTGATGTTTGGGAGGATCGACTTCATGGGTCCTTTTCCCCCCTCTTTTGGGTATGTCTATATTTTGGTTGTCGTTGACTATGTATCAAAATGGATTGAGGCTATTGCAACAAGGACAAACAATCACAAGGTGGTGTGTGACTTCGTGAAATCTAGCATCTTTAGCCGTTTTGGTATTCCAAGAGCTATGATTAGTGATGGCGGAAGTCATTTCATCCAGCACCTTTGAAGGCTTGCTCAAGAAACACAGGGTGAACCATCGTGTGGCTACTCCTTATCACCCCCAAACAAGTGGTCAAGTTGAGTCGGCCAATCGGGAGATAAAGCTCATTCTAGATAAAACGGTGAGACCGGACCGCAAGGATTGGTCTGTTCGTCTCAATGAAGCTTTATGGGCATACAGAACTGCATACAAAGCCCCGATTGGCACTACACCGTTCAAGCTTGTGTATGGAAAAAGTTGTCATTTGCCGGTTGAGATGCAACACAAGGCACTATGGGCATTGAAATTATGGATTTTGATGGAGAGAGTGCCGGAATGAAAAGAAAATTTCAACTGAATGAGTTGGAGGAAATGCGCCATGAACCATATGAAATGTCCAAGAGCTACAAAGAGAAGACAAAGTTTTTGCATGATAAGTTGATCAAGAAGGACTTCGAGCCCGGAAAGTGGGTGTGGTTGTACAACTCAAGGATGAAGTTCTTTCCCGGAAAACTTCGGTCTACATGGGAAGGACTTTATCTCATTAAGAGAGTATATCCATCTGGGGCTGTAGTGATTTGTGAAAAAGGAGCAATCGAGTTCACCGCGAATGGCCAAAGATTGAAATCTGTTGTAGAAGTGGGTCCGGACAAGGCAAACCAAAGTTTTGATATAGTGATGTTAGTGGAAGAATGTCAAGTTGATGAAGAGATGTGCTTGAATGCACATGAGAGAGACATTTACTTTAAAGATGCTTCGAGAGTCCCGCGGAAATGATAGAAATCGAGAATCAATAAGCCCGACTGAAGGCGTAAAATTTAACGCCAGTGGGAGGCAACCCACCTAGGTTTGGGAGCTTTTTCACCCAACCTTCTCTTTTTTATACTTTTATTTTCTTTTCCACAATACACACACACATATGTTTAATAGTTTTCTTGGAGTTTTGATGATATGGCAGGTGGTAGGTACTAAAGAGAGAGGGATCAAAGGTGAATCATGGCCACTAAGACCAATTCGTGGCAAAATATCACACAAAAACAAAGTTGTTGATTTTGAGTTGAAATACTTGAAGGAATGATCCCACCACGGCCATGGAGCTCGTTCACGGCCGTGGTGGAAATTGCATAAAACGACTGTGGCCCACGGCCATGGGTCGTGTCTTTTTTGTGTCCAAGATGACAAAGAAGTCGGTGTTTTTGGCCGAATGGCCACGGCCGTCACGCACAAGCCACGGCCGTGGTAAGGATGGATGGCCACGACCGTGACACGTGACCACGACCGTGGTAAGGTCGGGTAGGAGCTTTCTTCATCGACAACACGACCGTGGCATCCCGCCACGGCCGTGCTACCAAACCCTGGCCACGACCGTGGCTACCCGCCACGGCCGTGGCGCGACTCGACCATATTACCGATGAGACATACTGGGGAGACGAGTCCGAGGAGAACATGGATAACCTGATAGATGAGGTCGAGACGGTAGTTGCCAAAAGAAGCCAGAAATCAAAAGTAGCACCGTCCTCATCCACGCGCCCGCCAAAGCTCACTCCAGCACGTCGTTCGACGTCTCACATGGCAGCGGAGCATAGAGAGCAGCCGCAACCTAGGCGGCAATTGCGTTCCGATGAAGAGCAGTTCGCACATTGGTACCCCGAACAACGGTGCCAATCAATCTTGATACGAGTTCGGGGTCCCAATTGTATAGGGTGGATGAGGAGGAAGACACTGAAGAGGAGCAGATGCATCTATCACCTGAGGCGGGGGACATTTTGGCTCAATTGGAGGAAGACAGGTTGAAGGCCTTAGGCAAGGCCCCCATTGGAGTGTCCTATGGTAGAGGACACAGGCACAGGAAGACTACACTCACATACCCTAAAGCAATGACAAGGCGAATCGTCGCCACAAGGTATGGATGCAAGAAAGTTATTGAGGAACTCGTAATCAAGGTGGTCGTAGAAGAAGGTTTGAAGAAAATGGGGTTGTGGGACATTCTTTTCACAAACATCCAAGCTAGCTACACCACATTGACGCAAGAATTCTTCGCCACTCTTGAGAAGACGAAGGTGAGAGGAAATGATGCTATCAAATTTGCCATGTTAGGCAACATGCATACTCTCATGGCAGCTGATTTAAATGGTATATTTGCTTGCAATCCTGAAGAGGTAGTTAAAATGAATGACGGCCTGCTAGAGAAAGAGGTAGATTTCAACTATGTACACTTTTGGAACCTCTTGACAGGGAGCAAGGATTACTATGCAGGGAGGTCAAAAACCTCAGCCATAAGCAACCCCCTGTTCAGCTATGTCCAAAAGAACTTGGCAAACACAATTGTGGGTAGGTACAATCGCACTTGCTTTGGGATATGACCTCTCTAGGTTGGAAGATAAAATTGAGCATGAGTTTGTGGACTTGAACTATTTCATTTGCTCGCACACTATCAAGATGAAGGACCAAAGAATGATATATCATGCAAGTAGTGTGCCAAACATTGAGCTTGAGCTTCCATACCATGTTGTACCACTTCTCTCCGTGTTGGGAGTCCTCCATAGACTGGAGGCCAAATTGTTGGAATGGCAGCAAAACAACCAAAAAGAGACATACAATAGGGGAGCCACTACCGCACAAGAGGAGATTGTCGAATCTAATGTGCAAGGGAAGGAGCAAGAAATTAAAGGACAAAGGCAGCCCCAAAAATCAAGAAGGGATGAAGGAACATCCCACCTACAGCAGCCCTCAACAAACGCCTACGACATGTCCACCATCCAGGCGCAGCTTGAGAGCATACAAAAGACACAAGGCGACATGCAGTTGATCCAGCAATACATGCAGCAAGACCAACAGCAAATGCACCATCAAGTCAACCACTTGTATCACTACCACCATGCCCAAGCAGCAAGAAACCCCGAATGGGATGGAGATTTTTGGGGTGGCATTGTTGGATATTCAGAGACATACCCACCACCCTAGGATGACTACTAGGGACATTACTACCAACATCCTCCTGCAGACTCAGCTCCGCCTCCAGATCCTCCTCACTCGCCCGACCAGCCACCACAGCAGCCATGACACTTCCCCTATCTACCCTAAGCTATAGTTTCATGCTGAGGAAAGCATGATTCTAAAGTTTGGGGTGGGTAGGGCGGTATGCACCACCCTATCTCTCTCTTTGTGATTTTGTTCCACCTTTGCCATCTAGTTTAGTTTTCCTGTTCTTGCTCTTTTTATTGCATTCTTGCATAGCATGTAGTTAATTTCATGCATTTTTGCCTAATTTTCAAAAAAAATTGCTCCTTTTTGCTATGCATCGCATATCATGTAGATTTTAGTAATTTTTGCATGTTTTAGCTAGAATTTGCTTGTTTTACTACTTTAAGTTCAATAATGTAGGTTCAAATGTGATTGAAGGCAAATTGGCACCATTTTGGCCAATTTTGCCCAAACTTGAATGTTCTTGCCCAAAAATCATGTTTTGACTTAATCTCCACTGTTTGAAATGAAATTTTTAATCTTTTGATAAATGCATGTTGTTTCTTAAAGTTTATTGCTATGTGGTCTTGTTTGTTGACTTTTTACATGTGCACCACTTCTCTCAAGATTGTGAAAGTTCTGGTTGTTTTGTGAGTTGAGCAAGCTACAAACGCTTAAAGCCTATGAAATCACTTAATAGAAATGTGAATGTCATGTTGTTCTATCATGTGGTGTGATATCATTTGATGAAGTGTTGGATTAGCTTTCATGCAGAGAATCTTATGTTGAAGACTACACTAATGACCTTCTTTGATCCGACTATTCTTTCACCATCTTCATACCTCTCCGTCTCATGAAAGGATGCCCTAGTGCACATAATCAGCCTTGGCCACCTCCAAAAGTTTAGGGTGGCCATATCTTTATCTCCCCGCTTCACTCTATCCACCATATGCCCTATCTATACCAAGGGCAAAGAAAAGAAATGAAAAAGAAAGCAAAAAGAAAATAAAAGGATGCTCATGTTTAAGAGCATTCAAATAAAGAAAAGATGAGTGTTCTATGTAATATCACTCCAAAAACCTTTCTGCAACCCTTTCTTATACTTTCATACCCATTGAGCTAGAAAACATCAAACGTAGCTCACTTTACCCTTTTCCACAGCCACGTGGGTTATTTAGTGTGGTTCGAGGCATAAGATTGAATGCATGAAAGCGAAACAATACCCTAGTCATCTTTGATTAACACTAACATGAAACGGTTTACCCGGAATGATATGAAGGACATATGGACAGCTTGTGTATTCAATGCTTTATATTTGAAGTTTGTATGCTCAGTGTTCATTTCATGTTTGGTATGTGAAAGAGGAGAGGAGAGAGGTGGAATACATACACTTAGTCACTTCCAAGATCATGTAGTCAATAATTTTCTGTTGCTATGCATTTATGCATTGGTCACTCTTGCTTATTGAAAGAAAACTGAAAAGAGAGATTAAGTTGGAGCATACTTGAGGACAAGTATGTTTTAAGTTTGGGGTGGTGATGCAGCCCTATTTTAGGGCTCCATCTTGTGCCATTTTGTACTTTATTCACATTTAAACACAGTAGAATGCAAGTTAAATCCCTCAATATGAGTATATCAAATGCACTTATAGACGTTCCTTGCACTATTTTCAGGTACTTGGACCATGCTTTGGATGGATGAGATAGAAGGAAGGAGTTCTATGATTCTTCCACTCATGGAGGGGTCCAAAGAAGGCCCCAAAGCTCCCTCAACCTACCCCTAAGGGCCAAGGTTCAACATCAAGCAAAGGAGTCCATGGATGATGTAAATTGAAGTTCATTTAGCCACTGGAGATCCCAACACGACCGTGGCCCCATAGCCACGGGTCGTGTCAATTATTGTGAAGAATCAACTAAGATGTCAAGTTGTTGCAGCAAACTCACCACGGCCGTGGCACATTGAAGACACCACGGTCGTGGCCCCATGGCCACGAGTTGTGCCTTTTTTATGAAGAACCAACAGTGAGATCAGTGTTTTGCATCAAACTCACCACGGTCGTGGCCATCAGCATTGTTGTGGTTCATTAAAGACACCACGGTTGTGGCCACTAACCACGGTCGTGGCCAGCAGAAGAGAAAACGCCCGTGCTGCCCCACGATCAAGACTTCCCCCTCTAAAACGGCCGTGGTGCCACTTACCCAACACGACCGTGCCACCCAGCCACGGCCGTGGCCACCACCTATACTTAGCCTTTTCACCCTCCTTTCACACCTTGACCGTGGCCACTCCCCCACAATCGTTCCCCACTCCCCCCACCATAGCCGTGGTACATCAAGACAGTCGTGGTAACCAACCTACCCAACCCAATTTTTATATTGTTTTTCATAAACTACCCCCACTTACCCTAGTGCCTCCCCACCACCTATATATACATAGGTGGTGGAAGGTTAGACCCCCTAGTTGTTGCCACTCCCCCTACTCACCCCTTGACCATTCATTGCACTCCATCTTGCATTTATGCTCTCCATCTACCATTTCCACCTCACTTCCACCTTGGAAACCTAGTTTTCTAGGTTTTTCCTCCATAATCCCCCATATTCTCATGCCCATCTGCACCATTGGAGGAGGAAGGACGTCCCCAAGCTCCTAGGAGGTGAAGAAAGAGGCTTCTACTTCAAGCTTCATGGAGTTCTACCCCCTTCTTCCCCTTTCTTTTGTTATTCTCTTGATCATGTCTAGCTAAGCCCCTAGTGGTGGGTTGTTTGGGGTTAAAATGTGACTTTGATACCATGTTGGGAGGAAATAACTTGTAATGAACATGATTTCTATCTATGATGATTGCTTCTTGCTTCTATCCCATTTCCTATTTTATTGCATGTGGTTTGTGCTTATAACATGGATTGCTTGCTTTAAGATGCTTGATGACACTTAGCTTCTATGAGGAATTGGAGTGTATGTGGCCGGTCTTAGGAATGGCTCCTAGGTTCAATTAGTGGATCCCTAGCTAGCCCCCTTTGTTCCTACATACACATCCCTCCCCCTACAAGTGAGTGTGAGATCTAAGTGGCTAGTGTAAGTGTGATTAATGCAATTGCCTAGGGCTTGCTAAAGGCTAGATGGCTAGTGGCATGAGGTGAAAAACCCTCATCTCCACTCCCATTTTTACCCTTGGCTCTCAATTGCCCTAATACCACTTACCCTAGAGACCTAGACTTGACAAGTCCTACTAGAATTACACCTAACCCTAGTTCTCCAACTAGTAGTGTAGGGTACATTCTAATAGCACTTGCCTTGTTGTTTGGTTTGGTAATCTAGATAGAATTGTGATAATTTCTTGCTATGGTGAGACCCCCCCCAACTAATATCTAGCCACATCCCCAAATGGCCCACCTACCTAATCTCATTGCTTAAAACCCAATTAGCTTTTTTAGCTTGTTCATGCTAATCTAGTGTAGTTGTCTTTGTTCCAACTAGTTAATTGCTCAGTCTTGCTCTTTAGTGTTAACTTAGGTTTTTGCTCTCTTCCTTGTGGTTAATCTAGTTCTTAGTGCTAATTGCTTTGCTAGTGTAGTGTAGTTAACCTTTGCTCTTGCTCTGTTAGTTACTTAATCTAATTCTTTAGACTTGCTTGTTTAGGGTAATTTAGAGTTGTGATAATCTACATTTCATAACTGCTTTTACTTCCTTGTTCATCTAGTTTAACAAACAACCAACCCTTTTTAAACCCTTCAACCCTAGTCTCCGTAATAGGAACGTAGCCAACGCTAGCCTATCTCTAGTGCCCCCCTATCCCTGAGGATCGACCCCTACACTTGCCCTTCACCTATGCTACAATAGTACCCCGTGCGCTTGCGGGCGACCTATTTGGTATTGTGATCGACTTGGTTAGGGTTAATACAAATTTCAAAAGATCCACATGTGTGTCCTCCCTTACGGTTGCATCTAGCCACCTCTAGTTGGCTAGTGTGTAGCCTTGGTGGGAAACGCACCAAGCTTTCTGGCGTCGTTGCCGGGGATAGAGGCGCTCGGCCTAGCTAATTAGTGTAGCTTAGCTCCACAGCACTTAGTGGGCCTTGAGAAGGTATGATGGTGATTCTCGTCTCATGAGAAGGTTTTGACTCCCAACAAGTTATTGCATCAGGTGTTGCTATGTCAATGACATGTGGGGCAGCAAACGTGATCTTATCACAAACAGACAGAAGAATCAAATCTCTTGCACTTTCATCGCTTCCAAGAGAGGGTGGGACAGTTGAGGGTGTTTTTACATCCACACAGGGGACAGCAGAAACTTGGGTGCACTTGGCATTTTCAATCAGTAATTGAGCAACAGATTCTTTGGCGCTTTTGCGATCTTTGATAGTCCCTTCTAGCATCGAGCCTTTGTCGTCAACTTCAATCACTTTCTTTTCCCTTTTCTCAAACCTTTGAGCAGCTTATCTCCCTCATATGACAGACACCATATTCACTTGTTCACGGGAAGGAGGGGCTTGTGAAGATGGAGGTGGTGGCGATCTTTGATGAGGCGAGTTAGGATTTTGGAGTATGCAAGTTGGTTGTTGGGGAGGTTGTTGGGGAGGTGGTGGTTGATAGGTATGTGAAGGCGGTGGGGGGTATTGATAGTTGAATGGGGGGTTGGAGAGGTGGTGGAGCATATGGGTGTGGTGGTCCTTGATATTGAAGGAGTGGGGGTACTTGGCCTTGCGGTGGGATGTATGCACCTTGAGTAGTGTTCACATAACCACCATCGTTGTTCGGATTTGCCATTGGTTGAGATGGGAGTCTTCCTTCTTCACGGCGGGCAAGTGCGATTGAGATTTGATCAAGCCTTTATTCAAGCCGACTAATATTTTGCCCTTGTGAGGACACCTCTTTCTTTACCTCATCTAAATTTCTCAACCTCCCGAGCACTTCATCTTCAAATTTAGAGTTATACCTTGGCCTTGGCTGCCCTTGCCCTTGACCATCTTCATTTTGTTGTTTACATGAGAAATTAGGATGGTTCCTCCACTCGGGAGTGTAAGTGTTGGACATGGGGCCTTGATTGTTCCGATTTCCAAAAGAGTGCAAGGCATGAACTTCTTCATCTACAGAATCGACTGCCATGGTGAATTGAGTAGAAGAACCACCAGATTGGTTCTTCATCATATTCATCATGCCTGCCATCATCTTCATTATGTCGGGGTTGGCAACGTTGCGGGCTGGAGCTATGGAAGGAGGTGGAGGGACATAGTTCCGACTGCAATGTTCCCCTTTTGTAGAAACTCGATGGCGGGAATTTTCAGCAAGGTGCTCGAACAATAGCCACGACTCCTCGGGTGGCTTTGCCATGGAAGTACCTCCACATGATGAGTCGACGTTGTTTTGGCTCAACTCTTCAAGCCCGGTGTAGAAGGCTTGGACTAGTTGCCACAGTGGCACTTCATGGTAGGGGGAAGTCGCGGATGAGCTTTTGGAACCTCTCCCACGCCTCATGGAAGGGTTCATTCTCTTTCTGGGCAAAGGAGGTGATACATCTTCTCATGTAGGTTAGTTTAGCAATCGGGAAGAACTTTTTAAGGATTTCATTCTTAACTCATTCCAAGTTACCAACTCTGGCTTCGAAATGTACCATTTTTAGCTTTTTCTTTTAGGGAGAACGAACAGAGGGTTTTTCGGATGGAGTCATCGGTAGCAGCGGGGGTACGGAAAGTGGAGCACGTCTCAAGGAATGCATCGATGTGACGATAGGGATTCTCATTCTCCATCCCATAGTAGGTGGGGAGGAGGCCAAGGAGTGCAGGTGGAATGGAGAACTGTTGACCTGGCATTTGGTCAACTAGAGTGGCAATGGGAGAATTGTAGTTCCCCGAGGTGAAATACTCATGGAGTGGGCGGTTGGGCTGCGGTGGAGGTTGTTGAGCATTCGCATGAGGGTTGTTGTCTGCCATCTTGGCTTCTCGGTGTTGGTTGCGGAGACTTTGGCGTCTCCTTCTACCTATCTCGGGGTCGTACAACACCAAGTCGGTACAAGTGGAACGCGTGTGGCGCATCCACAGCTGTCACCTGCACAATACACAAACAAGTAACAAAAAACCAAGTTAGAATGGCAATATACAAAAGTGAACAAAGAATAAAGAATAGCAATGATGAGGGCAAAAGGAAAGGCTAAGCTACACTAACTAGCTAGGTCGAGCGCCTCTATCCCAGCAACAGCGCCAGAAAGTTTGGTGCGTTTCCCACCAAGGCACACACTAGTCAACTAGAGGTGGCTAGATGCAACCCTAAGGGAGGACACGTGTGGATCTTTCGAAATTTATATTAACCCTAACCAAGTCGATCACAATACCAAATAGGTCGCCCGCAAGCGCACGGGGTACTATTGTAGCATAGGTGAAGGGCAAGTGTAGGGGTCGATCCTCAGGGACAGGGGGCACTAGAGATAGACTAGCGTTGGCTACGTTCCTATTACGAAGACTAGGGTTGAAGGGTTTAAAAAGGGTTGGTTGTTTGTTAAACTAGATGACCAAGGAAGTAAAAGCAATTATGAAATGTAGATTATCACAACTCTAAATTACCCTAAACAAGCAAGTCTAAAGAATTAGATTAAGTAACTAACAGAGCAAGAGCAAAGGTTAACTACACTACACTAGCAAAGCAATTAGCACTAAGAACTAGATTAACCACAAGGAAGAGAGCAAAAACCTAAGTTAACACTAAAGAGCAAGACTGAGCAATTAACTAGTTGGAACAAAGACAACTACACTAGATTAGCATGAACAAGCTAAAAAAGCAAATTGGGTTTTAAGCAATGAGATTAGGTAGGTGGGCCGTTTGGGGATGTGGCTAGATATTAGTGGGGGGGGGGTCTCACCATAGCAAGCAATTATCACAATTCTATCTAGATTACCAAACCAAACAACAAGGCAAATGCTATTAGAATGTACCCTACACTACTAGTTGGAGAACTAGGGTTAGGTGTAATTCTAGTAGGACTTGTCAAGTCTAGGTCTCTAGGGTAAGTGGTATTAGGGAAATTGAGAGCCAAGGGTAAAAATAGGAGTAGAGATGAGGGTTTTTCACCTCATGCCACTAGCCATCTAGCATTTAGCAAGCCCTAGGCAATTGCATTAATCACACTTACACTAGCCACTTAGATCTCACACTCACTTGTAGGGGAGGGATGTGTATGTAGGAACAAAGGGGGCTAGCTAGGGATCCACTAATTGGACCTAGGAGCCATTCCTAAGATTGGCCACATACACTCCAATTCCTCCTAGAAACTAAGTGTCATCAAACATCTCAAAGCAAGCAATCCATATTATAAGCACAAACCACATGCAATAAAATAGGTAATGAGATGGAAGCAAGAAGCAATCATCATAGATAGAAATCATGTTCATTACAAGTTATTTCCCCCAACATGGTATCAAAGTCACATTTTAACCCCAAAGAGCCCACCACTAGGGGCTTAGCTAGACATGATCAAGAGAATAACAAAAGAAAGGGGAAGAAGGGGGTAGAACTACATAAAGCTTGAAGTAGAAGCCTCCTTCACCTCCTAGCAGCTTTAGGGCCTTCTTTGGACCCCTCCATGAGTGGAGGAATCCTAGAACTCCTTCCTTCTCTCTCATCCATCCAAAGCATGGTCCAAGTACCTGAAAATAGTGCAAAGAACGTCCATAAGTGCATTTGATAGTAATACTCATATTCAGGGATTTAACTTGCATTCTACTGTGTTTTGATGTGAATAAAGTACAAAATGGCACAAGATGGAACCCTAAAATAGGGTTGTATCAACGTGTATGAGCAACACGTAACTTCATACCACCAACCTTACATAATGTACATGTCATGCGAGCAATATGTCAACCATATCAACTCAATATTGTATGGAGAATCAGTGTGTAACCATATCAACTCAATATTGTATGCAGAATCAGTGTGTAACTCAACATACAACTGATATGATTAGTTACTATGCTATTCATGTGTTGTAAATTGGATATTATTGCATAAGTGTATGTATTTCTATTTATGGATTATGTTAGTAAAATTCCAAATCTGAATTCCAATATTTTGTCATTGAAATCCTTCATCGAAATCTGCAGAAAACAAGACAGGTTCCCTACCTCCCCCATGATGGACAACCCCCCACATACCCTTATAGAATTTAATTGCATAAAACGATGCATTTAGGTGTAGAGATTACACATGTAAAATTTCATGATTTAATTCGTTCATTTTGGCGTCGATATGGCCAGGATTGCATCAGTCGATATTTCCGTCAGTATACTGGTAAATATCTATATCCAAGCTGTCGAAACGGCATCGATATCGGTCATTTAGTTCCTTGGTTTTAAAATGACAGATCCACACTAAGAAGAGGAATAAGCTTGAGTGGGGAAACTCGATGACTTGGTCTATGTCCAGTTTCATGTCAAGTGCAAGAGCAACAAGAAAGGAGGGCCAAACTTCCTCTTCTAACAAGTGATAGAACACATGATGCAGGGAAGAAAATATCCGCTTTCGATGTCGTTTCGGTGGCCACATAAACAGAATTTTCGACAAATTTCGACAAAAATTTTGATAATTACGGCAAAATTAACGAATTAATTTATGAAATTTTGCTAGAATGATCTATTAGTATAGATCTACTCAAATATGTAATAGTATTTCATATTGGATATGTGGGGGTGGGGTCTCGTCATTTGTGAGTGAATGACCCTGAACTGTTTCGATGGGCATTTCTTTGGGGAATTTTAATGTCAATTTTCAATCAATGAATTAAGTCATCATAGTTTGCAAGCACAATATATAGACTTAAAGACACAAAACCGTGCAAAAAAAATGCTCTAGGTAGTACATAGTATATGAAAAAGTGAAAAAAAAAAATTGATGATCTGCCTGTTTCAAGAGTTACATCCAAGGAAGAAAATGTCCGATTTCGACGCCGTTTCGGTAGCCACAGAAACAGAAATTTCGACAAATTTCGACGGAAATTTCGACAGATGCATTCCTGGCGTTTCGACGACCAAATGGTTGAATTATTTAGTGAAATTTTACCAGAACAATCTACTAGTGTAGATCTACTCAAATATGCAATAATATTTCATATTGGATAAGTGAGGGGGTGGGGCTCCTCATGTGTGAGAAGGAAGCTGAACAATTTCGATGGCCATTTCGATGGAGATTTTGAGGTCAATTGAATGGCGAAATGAATGAATAGTCATCATAGTTTGCAAGCACAATATATAGGCTTAAAGACACAAATTTTTGGAAACATAGCATAATCTCGGATGGTAGGACCTCTCAGTAGGATGACATGATGTAGTACATAAACAATGTCGCGGTGGTATGTGAGTACTGAGGTTTATGCATCTAGTTGAACCATGATGGTTGTCATCCTCCTTGTTAATTATACCTACATATTGGCTCATGTTTTTTTTGTTTTATACAAGCATAGATATGTCTCACTGTTAATCTCCATATGCTTACAAGTGATAAAACACATACTAATGGATTAACTCAAGCTTTGTTCATCGTCGTGCGCTTTTGTAGCGAGAGCCTATAGGAGGCAATCATGTAGTTAGAGATGTGATTGATAATGGCATACATACAAAATATCTCGATAGTCATGCTAATTTTGCGCACTATAACATAAATCATGTGACCTCAAAAATGAAAGTTAGTGGGTCATCATAGTCATAGATATCACTCCCACACACATTTTTAAATATTTCCTTTGTAGATCTTTATAGAAGTGAGAGAAATAGGAGAGAGAGGTAGAATTAGGTTAGGAAGAGAAGAAACATAACTTAGATTGCCCCTAACAGGCCCAAGGAATCACATAGTAAAATCTGCAGACATCGTACCCCATTTCTCGAAATAATAGATGTATTTTTCGAAATTTCGTCGAAATGCGGACCAAATGTGCCTTTTTTTCATCGAAATTTACCTAATTTCGTCAAAATTCGAAATAATTGTCGAAATTTAAATTTTTTCTGGCGAAATTCCCTACGTACAGACATGTAAGGCCATTTTTATGTCCGATCGTTGGCGGCATCGAAATAATTAGCGAAATTTCGCCAATTTCGACGAAATTTTGAACATTGGTTACATCAGTCCATTTCATGTCCGATTGGCAACGACAGATAAAATTGCCGAAATTTCGACAATTTCGTCAACATTTTGAACAATGACGTGTTATGGAGTTGATAGGAGATGTGGCAGGAGAGAATAATGTGATGATGAACTTACTTAGGGTAATGTAGCGGTTGCAGCAGGAGTTGATGAATGTTCTACAAGCTAGGGCTACGCTGCACAAACATGTGTTGCAGAGCCTTCTACTACTACATCATTGCCTCAAATTGATGAAGAAGATCTTCCAGAGGACTTCTAGTGATGATGATGATGCTGAGCCCATTTTTGCGGAGTTCGACCGATGAAGATGGCTACCTTCATTAGCTTTGTATTGATTGCTGATGTATTATCTTGTGTGGTTTGGACATGAGTTTCTTGGTTATTTGGTGCTTGTTGTTTACTTGTTTTGAGCCTTTTGGTATGTGTTCACTATTTTCATCTTTATGATACTTATTGCTTAGTTAACATTCAAAATGAATTTATGCTTCTTGTTACATACTCATTTGTTATAGTTCAGTTTATATATATAATTATTGAGAAACAATAAATTGTGAAAGCGTAGAGTTACACAATGTGTGTACCCTGATATATATAATAGTGGAACAATTACAGGTAGGTCCTTATAGAAATGTAAAATAACAGGACAATAAGTAAAGACATATATTAACACTCCCCCTCAAGTTGGAGCATAGATATCAATCATGCCCAACTTGTCCACAAGCCAGCTGAAATGTTTCTTGGCCAGCACCTTTGTAAAAATATCAGCAACCTGATCTTCTGAGCGGGTAAAAGGAGTGTAGATCTTGCCAGATAAGATAGTCTCTCGAATGAAGTGACAATCAACTTCAATATGTTTTGTGCGCTCATGATATACAGGATTATTAGCAATGAAGATAGCAGTTTTATTGTCACAATGCATAGGAATAGCAGCAGAAGACTCAACCCCGAAGTCTTTCAAAAGAGATTGTACCCATAGGAGTTCACAAGCAGTGTGGGCCATCGCCTTGTATTCAGCTTCAGCACCGGATCTAGAAACAACATTTTGTTTCTTACTCCTCCAGGTGACAAGATTACCTCCAACATAAGTACAATAGCCTGAAGTAGATTTTCTGTCAATCTTACTTCCAGCATAATCAAAGTCAGAGTAGCCTTCCAGAGAACAGTGTCCATGCTTTTTATAGTGGAGGCCTTTGCCAGGTGATTTCTTAAGATATCGCATAATATTACAAAGAGCATCCCAATGACACTGTCTAGCTTATCCAAGTACCTGCTAAGAAGACCAACAGCAGTAGATATATCAGCTCTAGTAACAGTCAGATGGATCATCTTACCAATCAGTCTCCTATATTTTTTTACTGTCTGGAAACATAGGAGAAGAGTCATCATCCCAATTAAGATTGGGATCCAGAGGAGTATCAGTCGGACGTGCACCAAGCATCCCAGTCTCCTGTAACAGGTCAAGAACATACTTCCTCTGAGATAATACAAGAGCACTAGAGGTCCTAGACACCTCAATGCCCAAAAAATATCGTAGCTTTCCCAGGTCTTTAGTAGCAAAATGTTTGCACAAGTGTGCTTTAGTAGCCTGAATCTCAGAAAGATCACTGCCAGATAGAACGATATCATCAACATAAACAATCAGAATCACAATACCAGAAGAGGTCTTTTTTGTAAAGACCGAGTGATCAACCTGTGATCTCAGAAAACCAAATGTAGTCAGGATTTTACTCAACTTGTCAAACCATGCCCGAGGACTCTGTTTGAGTCCATAGATTTTTTCAGGCTGCAAACTTTATGTGACTCCCCCTGAGCAACAAACCCAGGAGGTTGCTCCATATAAACCTCTTCTTGAAGATCCCCATACAGAAAGGCATTTTTAACATCCAGTTGAATAAGAGGCCAATCTAAATTAATAGCAACAGAAAGTAGAACTCTGACAGAGTTAAGTCTGGCAACAGGCGAGCACGTCTCAAAATAGTCAATGCCATAAGTTTGAGTGTACCATTTAGCTACCAGGCGTGCCTTCAGACGTTCTACTGTACCATCAGGTTGATACTTCACAGCATAAGCCCATCTACAGCTAACAGGTTTGCACTCAGGCAGTGGATCTACCAGCTCCCAAGTTCCTCTATCAGCAAGAGCAGTCATCTCCTCTTTCATGGCAGTCGTCCAGGCTGAACTTTGTAAGGCATCATGTACAGTCTTGGGAACAGCAATAGCAGATAGGGCAGCCATAAAGTTACTAGCATGAATACTCAGATGTGCAGTAGAAACATGATTAGCAATATTATGAGAAGTACACGAACGAGTGCCTTTTTTTAGAGCAATAGGCAGGTCTAAGTCAGAGTGTACCTCAGCAGGAGTAGGACCTTCTAGAGGAGGAGATTGGTGTTGCATGGGGAGGTCTTGAGCAGATTGTGACATGTTCTTGCATTTATACACAATAAGTGGAGTAGTAGTTTCAGCAGGTGAAGTATCAGATATGCAATCACTCGTGACAGGCAATGGTGTTATGATTATGTCAGAATTCAGGATATCTCCTTTAGCAGAATAAAACGGTGTATCCTCAAAAAACACCACATCACTACTCGTGAACCATTTTTTCGTAGTAGGACTATAGCACTGAGACCCTTTTTGAGTACGAGAATACCCCAAGAAAATACATTTTTCTGCTCTATGAGATAATTTATCATAGTTCGGTCCAAGTATTAGCACAAAATAGGTAGAACCAAATATCTGTGGAGGTATAGAAAACAGAGGTACATTAGGTTGTAGAACATGTACAGGAATCTTGTTGCCAATAACAGAAGACGGCATTCTATTAATCAGAAATCAGGCAGTTAGGATAGCTTCTGGCCAGAAAAGTCTAGGTACATTAGAATGCAGCATTATAGTTCTAGCAACCTCAAGTAAATGTCTATTTTCCGCTCCGCGACTCCATTTTGGTGAGGCGTATAGGCACACGATGTCTGATGAATAGTACCAACAGATCGACAAAACAGTCCAATGAACAAACTCCAAATCATTGTCAGTTCTCAAAATTTTAACAGGCATAGAATATTGAGTTTTTATTTCAGCAAAAAAGAATTTTATTGTAGATAGCACTTGAGACCGATTTTTCAACAAAAACAACCAAGTGGCACGAGAAAAATCATCAATAAACAGAATAAAGTATTTATTGCCAGACAGACTTGGAACATGACATGGACCCCATACATCAGCATGAACAAGATCAAAAATATTTTTACTACTAATCTGGGATCATTTAGGATAGACAGTCCTAGACTGTTTCCCTAATTGACTCGACTCGCACTGAAAACCGTGTGTTCCTACACCAGAGATGACATGTTTCAGCTTCTCAGAAGATGGGTGTCCAAGTTTGTAGTGCCACTGCAATGCTGAAACTGATGAAGATAGAGCTGAAGCTAGTGCCAAGTTGTCAGTCCTTTTCAATTCATCCAGATAATATAGGCCTTTAACCAGAGCCATTGTCGCAACAACTAGTCCAGCTGGGGTTGGGGGTGGGGGTGGGGGGTGGGGGGGAGAGGTTGGGGTGTCAAAAGTGAACAGCTAGCAACTTGCGACCACTCCTCCCCAATTATCTTCATAATTAATTGATCACTCGCCATTCATCTTTATCAGTTGTCTATGATGCAAATTAAAAATCTGTCACTGTTCTGTGAATGTTGTACAATAGTAGATGACTCTGTTACAAAAGAAAAATAATATGTAAGATTTCAATGTCATCGTGCTGCAACTGCATCTGCTCGGGGCAAATGATTAATGATGGAAGGCCAAATCTATACATGGCATCCGAAAAAGATGAAGGGTGCCAAAGTGCCCAGGTAGATGGTGATGTGGAGCACGGGCGCGATGAGCTAGCGGGCGGGAGAGCAGAGCAAAAGCTAACATGAGGTTGGAACCAAATTTGGAGGTCATCAGAGACAAGACTACATGAGGGCCGGGAGGCGGAGAGTCGAGCTTCACGACGGGAGTCGGGGTCAGGTCTGCGAGAGTCGAGGCACATTATCCCACCCAAATACCGGGGGTGAGTGCAGAACTCTGGAGTCCCGCCTAACTGGGACATTCTGACCATCGGAGTGAAGTCCCAGATCCATTTTTGAGGCAAACAAACATAGGATTGTGTTAATTAATGGGATTGAATTCCTATCCTCCTCATAATACCATGAACCAAACGCGGCCTATATACACTATTCAGTTCCTTGTCCGCCCGTAGCCTAACCAGTTCACTTGCGATATATAACTAACAACCTTGTCTGACGTGTGAGGGCTACATATGTGATATAGCATTCACATAGAAACTTATGGACAGATTGGAATGTATTGATCTAAGATGACGGAAATCATTGTCTTGATAAACTCTCAATAATGAGTAGAGCCTCATCTTTAGTTTTGTATTCAGTAGATCCATGTTGTATGAGAATAATCATCCATAGAAGCCATAAAATATGATACATTATGCTTAGATGGCAAAATGAAGTCTAATAAACAGCAGTGCGCAGCAGATATTTTAGTGTGATAATCAAGGATAGTGAAATGCAGTTACTATACCATCTGATTAGCAGGAGAATCCAGCAACAGAGGTATGAGAGTATCCAAGCATGTTCCTCGCTCAAGAGGTCCTCTAGTAGCCAATATATTTACAAGTACCTGTATGCGTTTAACATGGAATCTCATGTATGTAAGAAAATAACTACACCTGCTAAGTCCAGACAGCAAAATCAGCTGAATTGAGCATACTTTTAGAGCACATATTGAGTTGAAAACCAGCCAATAAGTGGGGGGGAAATGTTTAAAGGGAAGAGCTTTAATTTTCCAACCATAATGCTTTAAATGAAAATAAATATTTAAATATAACTTTTACATCCATGTGTTTGAATTTTGAAGGAAAAAATTATGCATTTCTTGTGTGTTGTGAGTTGATTAACATAGTTAAATAATGTCTGTACACCTTCAAAAGACAAGCCACATTTCTCTAATTATCATGGACAAGAAGATGATTAGAACCAGCAAGCTCCATATTCATTGTATTCAGCATATATTTTCCTAATATTTAACATTCATACCTCAATCATTGCAGATGCATCATAACGGATTCCTTTTGCAACGTGAGATTAGATAGAATATATCAGTGCTCGATGATCAAAGCTACTTCAAAGCAACTAGTAAGATCTTATTTATTTATTAAATATAATTGCATCATACTTGCTGAATAAGTATCCCTTCGACATTTTGTGCTTTCACGGCCAGATAGTCTAGGTTTTACAACTGTCATATGATGCATACCCATATTAATGTGGCCTAATTGACATTCATGGAAAGAACAGACTGACAGAAGGCAAAATATTGTATAGTTCTCACCTTTAAAGCACTAAATTGATTTGCAATATGTACACTTTCTTTGTGAAGCAAGCAACAGCCTTCCAAAACCCTAAGTGCGAGAGCAACCTCTGAGTCAGTTGAAGGACTGCTTATCTTTATCGGATCAACGCCAAATATATGATCTAAATTTGATAACGGATCTTCCTTTGGCCTGGTTAATGTATGCCTGAACACGACTGGAACCACTGCTTGCAGCAGTTTTTTTTGAATTAGCATATTTTGATCACAGAAAATATTTTGATGAGACGAGATAGATATACAGACATGCTCAAATTATTTTTAAGCATACAAATAGCAAACCTACCACAATAACATTAAAACACACTTGAATCTGCAAAGAATAATGAACTACAATACAGCTGGTTGGCATCAGGTTTGGTAATAAGGTAGTGATTGCAATTGAGAGTTGTGAGTTGCCCAAGCGGACAGGATTGATAGAATAGTTAATTATTGTGGAGAAAAGAAACTAGGATGGAAATTCCTACTAAGTGCTTAGCCCTATTTTACAAATATATGGAGGTGGCAAGTACAAAGCAAAGTAGAAATTGCAAATACATCAAAAAGTAAATTCTGCAGCTAACTATGATACAATTAAAACCATCTACTCTTAAATCTAATTATAATTAACTAGAGTAGCAATGGAGGAGAAGTCAGCGGTGGTAGAGATCATCACAGTTGCTAGCATTTTTGTGACCACATTAACAGAAGAAAGCGACAAAATAACCACTAGAGGGGTGTGAAACCTCTATGCACATGTGCATAATTTAGTGTGTGTGACTGTGTGTGTGTGTGTTTGTTTGGGGGGGGGGGGGGGGGGGGGGGGGGGTACTGGTGTCATAGACAAACACAAGTGATAGCAATGTGCCTACTTTGGTGCAAACAAGAGTAGCAGAGTGTAAGTAGCCAAATGATGATGTTGTAGACATATCAGTACTGACAAGATAATGTGGCATGAACATGGAAGTATATGAGAGCTTGCCTCGCATGACAAGTTGAAGATAAAGTTAATGTTGAAGCTTCATGGCGAAGAAAGCCTGTAAAAATCTCTCAAAAAAACCTGTCTTTTTTTCATGTCACTCATCTTCAACATTTTTGTTACATCTCCCATCTTCCCCTCACACCACGTATGGTCAACAGGACACAAACTATCCCTTGACAAAATAGTTAGAGAGTACAAAAGATGAAGGAGTGGCAACTTAGGCTGGTTGATATTATATGCACAGAAAAAGAGAAATAAAAGTAAAGACAAGACTGTTTCCTTCATGCTGTGAAAATAAAAGATTGAATTAATGGGCTGACTCTTACAGGGAGTTCTGCATTTGATGGGTAGTAGAAATTTAATACTATACGCTGTTTACAGAAGCTATTCAACTAACAAAGCCATTAACAGTCAATAAAGCCTGTATGGATGAGTTGTTTGTATCATGGTGCAGGACTTCGACTTCATGTCGACCTCGCAAGGTGTGTAAGTGGAAGTTTGTGGAAACATCGGGGAGTTTCGAGGAAGATCAGACGCAAACTTCGATAAACATCAGTAAAACTTCGATACCATTTATGAAAAAGAAATGAAGCAAATTCAAAGAGAACATCAATGCAAAACTTCTAATTATCGTTAGAACTTAGAAATCTACCTTAAATGTGTCAGTAATAACATAAAATCACGACTTTACAATACAACACAAGATTTACAAGTCAGTGTAGAGAACAGAAATGTAGAAAGTAAATTAACTACATAATAGCAGGCCAGCAGTTTTCTTCTTCAAATCCAAGCACAAGGGGTGCCTCCTCCAAGCTCCAACACTCGAAAGAGTCACAACACCAAGTTCTTAGCACACACCACTCTTCAATTCACTAAGGAGTGAAGTCAGAGGCCAATTCAAGCACTCCTCTTGCTTAAATAAAACTCGAGCAGGACACTTGAGTGGGCTGACTGTGGCCATCCAAATCAGCTTGCAGTCGCCAGCATTGGGGATTAATTGGTAACATAGACGACATTGTGACAGAAATGAACTGGGCCCAGCCAACGTCGCTGATGTTGGGGGGAAATCGGATCGACTTTGTGACCAAGTTTACTTATCAAGGCCTTGGCTTCACCACCTGTGGATGTCAACAACACCGGCGAAGAATCGCCCAATATCACTGATTTTTAGATACATTGTGTGTATATTAGCTGAAGGGGGTTTTGCAGGGTCAAGGGGATGTTTATTTTGAAAAATAGTACAGGGCTGGCATGACAATATATTGACAAAAGTAAGCAGGAAGGACAAATCCGCCTACTAATGAGCTGAAGTGACTGGCACGGATATGGAAAAATGACTTCACAAGATTAGGCAAAAGAGCTGAATGGCCAGATTTTCTCAAATGAGGAGAAAAAAATAACATCTGATGAGACAGGTGAGCTGATTACAAATACAGTTTTAGAAATAATGAAGGGTGAAAATGACCTGAAATTATTTTAAAAATGGCTAGTTGGGATATAGAAATGTTATGTTATCTCTTTAATTGCAATGTAAAATCTTGTACTTCGTATATTAGAGCCCTCTTGCCTGACATACAGAACATTAATACCCATATTAACCATTGAAACTTACTTTTTTCGAAGTTAAACAATGCTAGCATGAATTATATATTTAAACCATTGTCGGTTTGTGTGTGCATTCTTGCACAAGAGACATGCTAATCTTCTCTATATCATTCCAGTTTTATTGGTTGTCTTTGAAGTAACAATTACTAAAATATAAAATAACTATGTTTTGCACATAATTCATGCCATTTGGGGGGTGAACCATAAATCAATGTATATGTTTGTGTACACAACCATAAATATGTGTATATTTGTGTATAATCATGGTATATATGTGCATAAGAGGGGAAATAGTGAAATATCCATGATAACAATAAGATATGTATCATCACCATTATCATCACCATTATCATCATCATTATCATCATCATCATCATCTAAGCCTCAATCGCAACCATGTTGGGGTTAGCTACATGGATCCTTCTTTTCAAATCATCTCAGTTATGGGTCATATTATAATTAAGATGTAAAGATTTGAAATCTCTCCTTTTTTATGACATAAATCAACAATAAGATAAATGTATAAAGAAGGAAATTCAAACTGGGGAAAAAAGTGCCAAAGCGTCCAGCATTGGGACCTTCCGCCTTAGCAACTATACATGCAGACTGCACATAGCTCAACTAAGTTTACACTACCATCTTCCCTGCCTCTGTATCAGTGGCATCTTTAGTTGGGATAACGCATTAATCAGATGTTGTGTTTTCTTTTTCTGTTGAATCTTGTTGAGTCCTTTAAAAATGACTGGTTTTGAATTGTGAAGCATTATTTAGTGTTTCCTAAGATGGTGAATAAGAGGCAACATCTTTTTTGTTCGTTGGTTTTTATATTTGAGAGTATATATTAGAAAATGTTTTTTCGGCATCATTTTCAACAGCCAAAAATGGAAATTTACAAAAAGTTCGACAAAATTTCCAAAAATGCACTCCTGGAGATTACAAAGACAAAATGAAGAAATTAGCTCATAAAATTTTACAAGTCCAATGTCTAGACATAAATACACGACAATAACACGTATTGGACATGTCAGGGGGTGTGTTCAAGTGAATGAGGTGAATAAGTCTAAGGAGAACTGGAGATATTGGAATCTGCAAATATGTATACCTGCAAAGAAAAATTGTGTTTCGCTTCCCTCGAAATCAAAAGCTTTTGAATATTTGATCCAAAAATCTGTAATGGTTATAACTAGGTCTAATGTTTAAAATTAAATTAAATCATAGTTCACATTGCTTATGAACAACTATAGAGTTAAATCATTACTTGTTGAGTTTGACTACCACAATACAATGGTCATCTCAATCTATGTTGACCAGTGTTCTTAAAAAGAGCATTTTTAAAAAGAGGGCGGAGCATCCGCTC
>OY856411.1:1206035886-1206333386 GCA_963693085.1 Alisma plantago-aquatica | reverse complement strand
ATACTAATCTCAAAAAAATCTCTTCATGTCGTGCATATCATGTGAGCCTAAGTATCCATATCAGAGATAAAATTTAACGTAATATATTATTTCTAAAGGGTGAAAATCATATGAAATTAAAAAAAGTAACTGTCCATGCTGTACCTAAGGACCATGTTATCCTTAGTTCTTGCAGGTCATTAATTGCAATTTAAAACATTGTAGTATACCAAATGGCACCATAGTTACTCAGACCAGGTAATATTAAGTCCTACAGAACTACTTTTTCAAGACGTCATAGATGAAAAGAAGGAATGAAAAAACAGTGGGGTGTAGAGATGACAAAACCTTGAAGTTGCGGCAGGGATTGCATTTGACAAAATAGCTCGATGGTTTCGTTGTTGTCTGCGAAAGATCGGAGTGCCTTGAGAAGACTCCGTAGGCCCTTGACTCGGAGGAAAGAGAACTCTGCCTTCGCATCGCGGATGCCCAAATGAAGGGCTAGGGTCACCTCCCTATGCATCTTCCTCCTGTGGAGAGACGACGTAAGCTCATCTACCGCTCCTGCCGCACCCTGACGAGGAGTATCCTGACGCCCAGCCGAACTGGTCCCCGCCTCCTCGCCTGCGGCCCCAGAGAGCTCCTTCTCCGCCGTCATTGACCCTTTTGCTGCTACCCAGCAGATCACTCCACCCTCCAATATCCGTAATAATTAGCACCTGTAATTTAAGTAGTGTGTTTGGTAAGTCGTGATAATAGGAAAATTATTAAAATATGTTGTTTGGTAATATGGGCATGATGATAGCGACGGTGATGATAAAAAATTTAAAAAATGTTAATTTATGGTTATGGAGAATTTTTTTTATAAAAAGAACACTACACAACTAAACAACTAAGAATCATATTTATTAGAACATTTTTTTACACATTTGTCTAAATAAATAGTGGACTAAAGAAAACTTCTTCACTACGATTCACCATGTTTTTTCATAGCGACAAAAATAGATCAAAACTCACCACGGATTCACCGTGGCAAACAAACAACATTTTTGTTTCACCATCATTCCCTATCGTCATGATTCACCACGTAACAAACGCAACCTTAGTGCGAGCACCAGAGCGCTGGATTTTTTTTTTACAATGCAAAAGAATGAGGTAGTAGCCATAGCATTTCTGTAGCTAATCAACGGCCTGTTTGGTAGGCGGTGAATAGAGGGGAGGGGAAGGGAGGAGAAACAACATGTTTGGTTGTGAAGGAGAAGGGAAGGGAATATGTTGGGGGGGGGGGGAGGGATAATCTTTTCAGTCATTTTTTTATTCACCAAATCGGAGTGGGGACAAGGAAAAGGAGAAAGATTTGACAAAAAGTTTATTATAAAGGTTGGAGGGAAATATGAAAGGTGGAGGAAAAATATAAATAATATGACGAGAAATACTTGTATAGCTGACAACCAATGAGGAAACAGACCATGTAGCCTCTCACCTCATTTGGAGGGAATATTAAATGTTGTGAGGAGGTTGAATGGAAAAAATAGAGGGAAATTTAAAATAAAAGGAAACCAGAATAAATATAGTATATAATTAAAAAAAACAGAATGTCTAGAAAAAATGTTGATAGAGAATTAAAAAAATTGAGATAAATATTTTTTTACATAATAACATAAGGAAAAATAGAAAAATGAAGGAAGTTGTGGAGGAAAGTGGAGGGAACTCTCAAATTATGAAGGGAACTTAAATAAATAGAGGAAAAGTTATATATATGGAGAGAAGCACACATACAGAATGACTATAAAAAGAAAAGTGGTAGTCCATATTTACATCAACAATGTTTTACATCACGTTCGACATAAGAAATGTATTTTCTTTATTAATAAAATAGTTATATAAATTTTGTTTTGATCACAGGACATTCCAGTGTAATTTATCTTGATTTTTTATGTACTAATATGTGTATGATATGTAACCTTTTAGCATAATATGACTTGTTAAAAAAATGACATTTTTTATATTTTTGTGTTCTCTCTCCTTCCCTTCCCATGCTAACCAAACAAACTAAAATAAGTGTTTCATCATATCCCCTCCCTTCCCTTCCCTTCCCTTCCCTTCCCCTCCCCTTCATCCACCGCGTACCAAACATAGCATAAAAGGCACGTGAATCAAGAATCGGGAATGTCGTGTTCAATTATTGGCTTACTAGGCACAGAATGGTGAAGGTAAAGACTGGAGTTCCAAGAAGATGAGTGGGATCACGGTCTCTGGTGTTGTGCAGATGCCTTGACGAATTTTGTATGATCAATTGGCAGCTCTAAAAAGCTTTGGAGTGCGGCGATCAGCGCAATCCAAAGCTGCGAAGATATATTCCCATTTTGAGGAATTTTGTGTTCAATTATTGGTTTAACGTTGTGTTTGGTAAGTGGTGATGAAATTGATGGTGATGGGGATGGGGACAGTGATGGGGATGGGAATGATGATGGTGATATGGAAATTATTAAAATGTGTTGTTTGGTAACATGTGCATGGTGATAGAGATGGTGATGGTGAAAAACATAAAAAATGTTGTTTGTTATATGGTTATAGTGATGGGAGTAGAATTTTTTTAATAGAAAATACCCTACACAAGTAAGAATCATATTTATTAGAACGTCGTTTTTGTACATTTGTCTAAATAAGTAGTGGAGTCTTGAAAGAAACTTCTTTCACCATGATTCGTCATTCTTTTTTATGGGGACAAAAAGTGATCAAAATTCACCAAAGATTCACCATGATTCCCTATCCCCATGGCAAATAAATAATATTTTTATGTTATCATCATTCCCTATCACATGATTCACCGTGTAACAAACTCATCCTAAAAGAGCAAGTCTGCATAAATTCCAGTCCTCATGAGATGTTTTTTAAGGACGTCCTGAACGCTAGTCCGTTCGTCCGATTTTGATACCATATAGCGGGGGATTGAGGTGGGGCAGTTTGGGTATAAGTTGGGGTAGTTTTGGGTATGGGGTTGCTGCTTGTTAGACAAACGTCTATCATTCCAAAAAAGAAGTGTTACAGCCAGAGTTTTATCCGTCTGCCACTCACTCTCTTTTCCTTTATACTAACATAAGAACATGTGCTAAGCACGTGCTTTAAAAACTAAGTATCACAATATGAATACAAATTTATTATACATATCATCTTATATTTAATATATCTATGAATTACTCCAAAATAACATATGTTAAGAATTATCAGTATATAAAAACATATACATTAATATTTATGCATTTAAATGTGTTGTACAATTACGATTGAAAAAGTTGGCAAGTGAACTTGTATAGAAATACACTCATATCACAAAAGTTTATTTTTATAGGATAGTCAAAATCTAACAATAATTTACATACAATATGTTATTTTTTTTATTAACAATTAATTGACACCCTCCAACCTGTAGTATGTCAATGTTCAAATTATTTATCCTCTCCTTCTTGAATATGTGTTTATTAATTAATACTCACAATAATTCATGTACAATCTACTAGAATGAGAGTAACTTGATTAAATGTCAACTAACTCTCTCCAACATGTAATGTGCTATAATCAAGATTGATGAGTAATATATGATTAGCACTCATAATAATTTATATATGACCTCCTAAAAGAGATAACTCATAGAAGCGCAATTTGCATCCCTTTTACTTGTAACACTCCATTAATAAAAATCATTGATCACTAATGAATAATTAGTAATTTGCATACAACTCGTTAAAAATAAAACAACCTGATTAACATTCAACTAACTCCTCTAACCTGTAGTGTGTGACTACCAAAATTACTTGTCCCCTTCTTATCATTTATCCTTTGACAGACAATATATACTTAGACTGATAATAATTTATATACAACCAATTATTTAAATAACTATCAACTAACTCTATGATTTGTAGCATGCGATTACCAATAATCTTTTTTTAATTTAACCTAGCTGTTAACGCTAAGCTTCCAAATAGATTGTAGAAGAACAAAGACATGTTTTTGACACGTACAGACACATCTCACTAACTTTGCGGTTATTAAGAAATAAGAAACATCAAACAATATGCAAGCTGGGAAGCAAAGTAGAACAGAAAATAATAACACACGTCCAAAACAAAAAATGATATGGAAAATAAATATACATTCAGTATCAACCTACCAATCGATGACTATTATGGTTTCATTTTTGAAACACAATTTTTCTTCTTCTAGACTGTGTGCCAAACGAATAATGGTAATTAAGAAATATAATTTTATGTTTGTAATTTGTTCCAAACAAAGACGAATGAAAATTTTGCCAAACAACATTTACAATTACGGAAGACTATTATATGATAGCTAGATAGAAACTCACTATAATTTGTTAAAAAAAATTGATTAATATAGATCTAACTCCTTCTGACCATTAGTGTGTCATTATCAGACTTATTTTGTACTCTTCTTCTTGGACATATTTGTATTGACAACTAATATATAATTAGTATTCACAATAATTTACACTCAATCTATTAAAGTGAGAGAACACGATATGACTTAAATTTTTATGACTAAATATAACTAATACCCACAATAATTTACATACAGAGAGTAACTCTTTGTGTGTTAGTTGATTCTATCTTACTTATATCATATTATTAACAAAATTCTTTACTCATAGTAATCTGCATAACATACTATAATAAAAAAAGGTCACAGTTGACTCCTACAACCAATTAGGTATCCTCTTCTTGCCACGTACCCTATAGGAACTTGAAAGCAGACGTAAGATTCCGGAACGGCATGCCGCATCAATCAAAATAGGTATGGAAATGGACTACTCCATATAGTAGTGCCAACTGGAAATATACAACACGGGTTTAGTAAACGTTTGAGATTAAGGGCTAGTTTGGAACGGTGTAATCGGATGCAGTTTCGTGAATTAGAAGACACATCAAACAAAACCCCGTATTTTTGTTTCCGTTAAACCCATTTGGTACGATGCAGAGGAGAGGCAACACATTTATTCGTAATCGTTTGGAAAAAAGTGGAACTTTACCGGAACTGCCAGTTTGATTCCTCTGTTCCGGTGCATCGCTTCCGGTTGAATGCAGAGACCACAATAATCTCCGGTGATTACAGCTGTGAGAGACCGGGAGGACAAGATGCGTACGTCAGAATGTGCGAGAGCGCAACGCAGGCAACAGCTTCTACACCGGACTACGCCCTGACATGGCGCGGTACGTTTTCTCAGAATTGACAGCCAAGTGTGTAGTTGTGCGCCATTAGAAATCAACCAACTGCACTCGACCACACTGTACCAAACATATTTTTTTCCCCAACTTATTATTTTTCAATGTAAAGAGGACAAACCACATCCTACCAAACAGGCCCTAAGATGTACATATAGCCTATGTAATCAATGCATATACACGACATCCATAACACAATCAGAAATCAATTCTTCTTTTTACAAAAATCAAGTCGTTGAATAGAAAGAAAATAATTGCTGATCTACTTGAATGCAACAATATACCGTGTTGCCTGCTATGTCGACATTGGACAGAGATACAATTTTTTAAAGATAAAGATGCAGTCGCAGCATGTGATTCCCAGTTCAGCAACATGCAGGTGCATGCAAGAATAGAGAATAAATATAAATTTGACACGAACACGGACAGTGGGAAGAAGCTGCAGAACAGATATGTGAAGCAGACATAAACACAGGTACAAAAAACAACCACACGGGCTGCACACTCCCTCTTTTTAATAGGGTAGATAGATATCCCTCTTAAGTCTCTTGCGACGATCAGAAGGTCAGACTAGAAAGGGCTTCCCAACAGTGAGACGATATGTGCAGGCATTGTCAAATTTTCATTTTTCTATTGTCGACTAGACACTTAAGTTCTGATCTGTAGGTCACAAGTATCTTCTTAATTGACGGCGAGACGACCCTTGCAAGAAACCTCAAAGTTCTAATATTTATATCTTCCCGACTGCCGCTGAGACTGTAAGACATCAACCTGAAGATATTTTGATATGTGTATGATCTTCATCTTAGTTCAGACTTCGACAGTATCAAATTATAAAACATACCCCACATTGAATCTTTGTTCACAAGAGGTATTTTGAGCTTTTTTTGTCAGCAAGAGGCATTTTGACCTTAAATTAGCAATTTTCCTATATTGCAGACACATAGGCAATTAGTCCATGAATTAAATTTTTTGATGTAGTAGATGATAGTAGCTACCCACATAGCTTGGATGTAAAATTCATCATTGCCTTTATTGTAAACCAGTATTACAGATCATATATGACCATCATAGTGTTGGTAACCAGGATTCCAAAATTATTATATGCATTAGAACATCCTGCCATAGAAACTACCCACATTGCTAGTGACTATTTATGTAGAGTCATCATTTATTATCCAAAGGGTTCACCAGCCAGTATTGATGTTGACTTGTTATCAACCATTCAATAATGCAAATAATTGTCGTGTTGTGTTGTCGTTCATATTTAACACCGTAATTTTTTGTAATTAGGATTCAAATTCTTAATCATTCAATACTTGCATGGTCTCGTAACGTTATAATGCAAATTATTGTTGTGTTGTATTGTTATAGAAATTAATTAGTTTTCTAACTAGGATTGTTGTTCGTTATCATTCAGCATACGGGTTATTAACAAGCTTTGGCGTCATTTGTGAACCACTATTGACCTTCAAACCTTAACAAGATTGGGGTTATTAACAAGATAACTCTTATTTAACCAGGATTGGATAAGAAGATATTGTATATGTTGATAGACGACAAGTCCCAAGACTTTTAAGGTGAACAATAATTTAGGTAAAGAGTACCATGATTCCAGTTTGTTTATATCTGTTACAAGATCTCAGTCATGAATGTACATCCAACCATCCTTTCTGCCTCATAATTAATATCATGATACTCTAATTAATGTTAATTTGATATCTCGATCATAAATATTGCACAAACTCCAAATGTAGGGACCTATGGCTCGCAATAACGCCTGAAATGGTCTATATAAGAACAAGTATGAGAGTCTAAAATATAGAACAAAACCTAAACCCGGTATCTATATCATAACCTTTGCAATGTTGCATGATGATCTTCGATTGAGCTGCAAAGATCTAGGAGAAGTATACTTTTTCTCCCTCCTGTTTGGTAATGTCATTGTCTGAAGATCTATCCAGGTTGGGTTCAGATCAACATTGGACAATGTTGTAGTTATATTTTATTCACTAAGTGTTGTAACAACTATCTGGTATCTGTGTGGGGCTGGAAACAATTATTGCAAGACATGAAGATGAGGGAGGATGACTTCTTTTACCTCACCACCAAGGGATAACCACAAATATCCTTATGGAACTGTTCGACAAAACTGGACATGGTTATGCCCCACCTCACAATCTCACCACTGATGTTATGTGTATCCTTCCACCACCCACCTTTCCAGATCTAATGATGTTCTTGGAAGTGTAGCATAGCCTTGGCATGACTGTGACTCAAAATGAGATTTTGATAGCTAACTTATGTGCAGACAACATGGCAAAAGGAAAACAAAAATTTGACAATTGTAGGGAGACATCAGCGGCGTTCTCAGGTGAACTACTTACCCATTTATTGTAATGGGCGACATGCATGGCTAAATGATGTCTCTTGACATCATTTGTTGTTGTTTTATTTACATATAGTGGCTAAACATCATCTTTTGACAGGCTCTGCTATAATTTTATTTATTTATAGTGGCTACACATCGTCTTTCGAAAGTGTTTGTGACTGCTTTGATGCAAACATATGTTGGTATGTATTCCCAGAGAGCCAATCATATGATGATCACGATGGTGTATTAACAAATGATTTGATTAATAATATAGGCGAGCTTCCAATTCATTTTGATTCACTCGGTTATAAGATAATAAGGAAACATAATGAATGTCTAGAGAAGCACAATTACTCAATGATGTATGTCTTCAAGTACATGACTTGAACAATGAGATCATACAGATGTTAAGAGTATGTACATTCCTATTGTGTCCCTGGTCGTACATTACTGTGCAAGGCAGATAGATAGTAGTAACACTAAAGACTAGAGTGTGTGTTGGTAGATGACAGAATCTCATTAATCATGATATGTGATATCAAACCAAGCACATATATACTTGTTAGGGAACAGTGTATCGGACAAACCCACCTTGAGAGTGACACATGAAAACCATACATGGTGGTCATAGTCATCTCTCATAGTGAAGGTGGTGATTGTGGTTCTTAGACCTAAAGTCACTACACTCATCACATGTCGTTTGATATGCTTTGACATCATCTACTATGATCCTGAACAAGGGTGACCATAAAGGTGATGATTGGGTGCATTGTGACACATGGGGATGACTGTGAGTGATGTAGATGGGATTTTTCCCTCCTACAGGAGTTTGATATCCTGGCCACTTGATAAGCGAGATTAAGAAAAGCATATGCATGCACATGTAAATCAATATGTGATATTGAGGTCACATATATCTCACACATTCTGCAATGGATCAAGGAACATGGATTGAACATTGAGAGGATAACGATTCCATGCCTCGAGTTCATTATGGATATCAAAGACAAAGGAATTAGACAACCACTATAACACCTAACATAGATCACAGGTTGAAGTTGTTCTCCAACTTTCCTAATTATTTGGGTAGAAATGGTGTGTGACTAGGCACCGCTCTTTGCTTGTGATGTCATAAATCGGTTATGGACATTCACTGCCAACATAATATCAAACCTATGGGGTCATACACATAGGATACGCCCATAAGAGGAGTTTAATCATGAATATAATCAAATTGATTGCTAAAGTGTTTAGGTATTCAAATTAAACAACATTGGTTGAAAATTGATTGACTGGACAATTGAATTGATCGATTCAAGTGTTGAACCGATCATTTCAGTGTGTCAGATAATAGAACCAAGATTGGCAATTCTGGACATTGAACTGACCGGTTCAGGAAGTGAACCAATCGGCTCAAGTCCATGAACCGACCGACTTAGGTTGTGAACTGAGCGATTGGTGGATCAATTCGATTGATTCAAGAATTTGTCTTGACATCATGTTCAACATTAAATTGGATATTAATTGTCAATACAATTATAATTGGGAAACATGATGAAATGACTAATTTATTGGGTGAACTGATCGTCTCACATGCCGATTGATTGCTTCACTAGTGAAGTGACTGTTCTTCCCATCGTAGGTTATGAAAATTCATGAGATTTCGGCCCCTTCCACTCCCACATAGACTGAGAACCTTGACCCTGACCCTCCTATAAATAGAGGGATAATGGGGGCTTCCCAGAGACACTACTCAATTGCCTCTGGCAATTGTTTTCCTCTTCGATTGTAGTAACCAATAGAGAGCCTAAGAAAGTCCTAACAGATAAAGGGAGGGATAGTAAGGGAGAACAATTATGGGAGATCAAGTTGGTGACTAGTACACCGACGGGAGGGACAACTCCTTCTGGTCTGTTCTACTAGAATGACATGAGTTATATGTGGTCCGTGTGGACTTCTATATAGGTGTGGAGGTTGTTGTCTGCCACTAGGAGGACAACATCAACCTGCTATCCGTGGTAGAGACCAGGAGCTGCTGCAGATGTCATCCCAGTGCAACCACAAGAGATCCACTACTACAATGAGGAATAGTCATTGAACTTTCTCCAGGACCAAGTATGAACTCGTTAAACCATCCTTCTCATTGCATAGTTGTTGACATGATCTTGCTATTTTGAGGAATATGGATAGATGGAAATTTTTTTTTTGTTTCCTACGATGTGTCCATATTTCCCAATAGTAGTATCAGAGCTACATCAATTTACTATATTTTGGGATAATAAATATGATCAGATTTTTAGTTTTCATCATTTATTTATTACATACGACGTGAATGCTTAAACTTCTTAATGTGTATATCTGATCAAAGACCACATATAATCTCAAACTAATATTTATATATGATTTATATGCAATTTACATGTGTCACCCTAAAAGTGAGTTTTGATGGTGGATGTGTAGTATGGTTATGGCCAATAATCCAAATATCTATGTGTGGTTGGATGGTTCCTTTTATTTATATTTTATCTCGGTTTGTATATCGACTTTCTACCTTCTTCTTCACAATGCAAAACTATTATTCTTTCCTACCTTTGCTCCCCTCAAATTTAACTTGAGGTTTCTCATTACCATATAATAAGTTTAATAGCAATAGGATAGTTTCCTCTTATAACGACAAAGATGACGATCAACGCCAGGCCATCCAACTATTTCACATGACCAACTGACCGCCTGGAGGACCATGGAGGATAGAACACAGGAGTGTGAACCCAACACTTGTTGGACCCAATCAACCGTTTGGAAGTGTCTAAACATCAGTTGGATAGGAGGCCAGATGACCACTTCAGATGACCAACATACTGGCCAAGAGGCGAGCCGACCAGTTCAAGGGTTGAACCAATCAACTAGGATTGGCAAGTCAGATCTACACTAATAACCATGCATGAGATGTAGACCTAGGTGGTAGTAATTCCTTGTGGCTCCAAGGAATTATAGTAGTATGACCATAACCATCGCTAATATTTTATATTGCATGTGGGATATAGCATATATATGATACATACTATATATATGTTGATTGGATAAAGTATAAGTATTCATAAATACAAACTCCCTCAAAATTAAATATTAAGTATTAGATGCTTTTCACAAGCAACACACATGAAAAGCTTGATCAACCAATTGCAGGTTATGCCCAAGTATGGTGTGTCATCCATCTCGTAGAAGTGTGATGGTAGATATGTAGGTTCTTCCCAAGCAGGATGCATATCTATTGTGTTGGCTTTTGGGTCAGGCTTAAGTGGTGTCCTTAATGTGATTAAGAACCAGAGGCCTGCAGGTGATTGTGGAAAAGAGTTGTGCATATCATCTATCCAAGAATTGCATAAGATGCAATTGACAAATGTTGTCTATCTTAATAATTGACTATGGATGTTGTCATTGGCCGGGTAATAGTTGAATTATTTTGGATCTTGGCTTACTAGAGGGTTGTACGATGCAATCATCTGAATTGATATGTGGGAACTATCAATTTGAATAAAATAGTGGGAGCGATAATTAATTAAAGACTTAATTGAATATTGTCAAAATTTACAAATCAAATCAAATCAAATAAAAATGATCTTTGACAAAAAATTCTCTTGTAGAATCAAATGACAACACGCAACAATACCTTTTCTCTATGATAAGTCGTTGAGAAGGATAAGTTAAATGGGAACAACTTCCACGACTAGTTCAAGATGCTGAGAATTATTCTCACATAGGAGTGCAAGCTCTATGTCTTGGAGACACCAAAGCCAGATGAACCTTTTCCCACCACACCTAAGGCTGATAGGGATGATTACAAGAAGTATACTAAATATGTCATCGATGTCAAATGTCTGATTTTGTGCTCCATGAACTATGAGTTGCAAAGAAAGCATGAGAACATGGATGTAATTGAGATGGTCACACATCTTAAGAACATGTTCCAAGATTAGGCAAGGCATGAGAGATATGATGTCTAAAGTGTTGTTCAAATGTAACATGGTAGAAGGAGATCCAATAGGTCATCATATGTTCAAGCTCATTGGGTATGTGGAGAACCTATCTAGACTAGGATTCCCCTAAGATCAAGAGTTGGCCACTGATGTGATTCTACAGTCTCTACCAGAATCATACAATTAGTTTGTCATGAACTACAACATGAATGACTTTGACAAATTGTTGACAGAATTACTAGGCATGCTGAGAACATCAGAGGCACAAATGAAGAAAGACAAGTCCAATTATGTGATGATGATCAGCAAGACAAAGGGAAAGTCTAAGGGAAAAGGAAAAGCTAAGAATAGTTCTAAAGATGGCCAAAAACACATGTCTTTAGATCTTAAGGCAAAAGGAGGAGTAAAGAAGGGAGGCAAATGTCAGCACTAGAATTGCCTTCTCTTTGTGGAGGAACTAAAGAAGAAGAAGTAAGAGGCAGAGGCCTCTACTTTAGGTATAAATGTTATAACACAAATATGAATACTTATTCATCTTGGAATGTGATACTGGATGTAGATTTGACTTACGTTGATGTGCAACATTTGATAAGAAGTAAAGCCTTTATGAAAGGATAAGGATGGATTGTGATAAGCAAGAATTGCTACAAATTCAGTCTACATTTAGAATTTATCTTAGCCCATCGGGAATGTAATAGAGTTAGTTGAACTGATATTTCATTATGCCTATATATAGAAACATTTTACTTTATGCATCTTGTATGGACAAGGATGATTATAAATAAAGAGTTGTTAATACTTCTATTTCAAAGATGTGATCTTGCATGGAAATGCCCCAAATGTCTAATGATCTTTATATGATTGGATAAAAAGATGAATGCTCACAATGTAAATACCAAATGATTTTAATTGATAACTCAAACAATTAACAATCGATAACATTGTCATCTAGAGCACACATATGAGAAATGCATTTCTAGAATTCATATTGATGTTTATCTAGACTCTTTTGGTTATTGAATCAATAAGAGACATGCAAGTTTTATACATGAGCAACATGACAAACCACCTCTCACTAGGTGTAGTGGGAGAATGAAAATTCTACAAGGACATGTACATAATGATGTACAAAGACCTTTGGAATAAATGCTATAGATAGTTGTTTGCACTTCATTATATATTTTTTGGTCAGTAAAAACTCGTGTTGCTATTTTTGTATTTTTTCCTTTAAGTATCTATACAAGGCAACCTACCTCCAATTGAAGATAGAAGAAAAAGAAGAAACTATACAGGCTACATACAAAAAAGGATATCCAGGGAAAAGCTAGGAGGGGACAGAGGAGGAGTCTGCAACTGCCATCACTGGACCAAAAGACCAAAAGATAAGCAAACCATAACCAAAACACTCCAAGGAAACAGAGGAAGACTCAACCATCACTGTGAGAAATAGTGAGAGGGGAGCATCAACATTGAGAGCACCATCAACAACCTTTGATTAAAAAATCTGAAGAGCCATCCAGAACATCAACCTGCAGATACCCAAATCTGAAAAAGACAGGTCCAGAGAACCAGAGCAACATAACCCAAACATAAGGGAGCATCCCATATAAACAGAGAAAACTCAACCATCACTATGAAAGAGGAGCTCAAAATCAGTGAGAGAGGAGTAAAGAGCCATCGCATAACCAAACACAGAGAAAGCTAGAACCAGAACTTCAGCCTGCATATAACCAACTCAAATCCACAGTGAGAGGGGAGCATCAACACCCAAGGAAAGGGGACTCAACCGTCACCAACCATGGGCAACTTCAAAAGAACTTAAAAGCATAAAAAAAGATGCTCATCAATCACACAACCAGCAGAGTCATCAATGAACACAGAACCACCAGAACCCACAAAAACATCTCAAGTAAATGACCATCACATAACAGAGGCAGATAACAAGCAAGGCACATACCTTCAAGCATATCCATCCATCCAAAAACCGGTGAGAGGGGAGCATCATCACCCTACCAGAAGGGGACTCAACCATCACCAACCACCAAAGACCAGAAAGGTGATATATCTGAACCAAGAGCAGCCTAATCACATCACATAAAAGTAGAGAGTAGGTAATAACTCAACCATCACATAAGTGAGAGGGGAGCTCAAATTATCATGATAACACCAACGATGAGAGGGGAGCATCAACACCCATAAACATGGGGACTTGACCATCATCAGTAAAAGGAACATAAGCAAGAGTAGCGAAAGAAATAGAAGCAAGAGAACCCAAATTGCTACAGCAACAAAACTAGGAACGCAGGAACACACTCTCCAAACTAAACCAAATCACCACTATCTTCTAGAGAGCCCATACACCCATGGACGATGGAAAAGTACCAGACATAACCATCATGAAACGCATAAAGCACTAGAGCAAGAAGGCCTCAGAAAACAATGCACCCTTCAGCAGACCAGCATCAAGCACAAAGAAGATACTAATCTTTGAGAATCTCAAACTCAGCTTCAATGATTTTCCAAATGACCTCTGTATTTTTACTAATATTATAATGAACCCTTCTATTCCTTTCAAGCCAGACATGATAAAGGATAAGAGGAATGATAATTCTAGAATTTTTCTGGAACATCATACATATTTGATCCCAATTCAAAGGAAGATTGTCAATGAGATTCCTATTCTCTGCATAACTCTAGAGCTTCTTAGTGAAATTACAATTAAACAGATGTGATTTGTATCTTCATAATCTGACATACACTTCATAATATATACTAATAATATGGTGATATGTATTAAGTAAAATATAAATCTCTTGAAGCGTTCAAGGAGATTACACGTATGAAATACACAACTTTCTAAAAGGTATTAATATACTTCGATATGATCAAAAGTTGAAATACTTTACAAGGATAGTTTGAGGCCTTTCTAAAGAGAATGTGATAGAGAATCACAATAGACCCACCTAAACATGATGATGTGTCAAAATGAAGGAATTACATCATGATGAGTCATGCCATGATTATCATTGATTCTAATCTTCTAACTTTCTTTAAAAATATGCTTAACACTAATGTACCATCCAAAATGGTTTTAAAAGACATCATGATATGGAAATTTCCCGATATGTCTTAAGGATTGATACATATATGAAGAAAGCTATTTCTTTAAAAAGGTTTATCCACAAATCATAATTTTTTGAACAATACTTATCTCAAACCAATGACAAGAGTGCTTGTTGTTGGATGACTAAGTTCCATGGGAATCAATGGGAGTAAAGTACAAATCTAAAACTTCAGATTCAACAAAGAACATTTAAAGCATAGGAGGCACAATGAGAACAAAGAGAGTCACAAGTGGTTGGGGAATATCAAGTTCTTTATGTAACACACAAGACTCATAGTTCTGGTAAAACATGTCTGAGTTTAAAAGATTGTGAATCCTATAACTCAGATAAGTTGTGAGTTGGTCATATGAGATGATCCAACATTCGACTAAGAACTATCAAGAGACCTAAGTCTGAGTATTGGCTTGGGGCCATTATATATATATCGAATGGAATCCATGAACACTAATAAGGTATGACCTTGATGGTACCACCTAGAGGGGTAAACCCATAAGCTGTAGTTGGGTTTTCATAAGGAAGACCAAATGGATGACATAAAGGATAGATTGGTTGGAAGGTTTTTCAAACCAGTTCAAACTGATGAACATGATGAAATCCCTTTGCCAATGATGTGCTTGATAATGCAACTTGTTGAGACTATATGAATTGGCATATGAAATTTAAAACCACATTCCTTAAATAGGAATAATTAAAAGGATGTGTATGACACAACATGAAGGTTTTATAACTCCATTAAATGCAAATAAAGTCTATAAGCTACAATGTTCAATTTAGAGATTGAAACAAGCATATCAAAACTGGAATCTTTAATTTGAGAAGACAATCAAAGAGTTTGACTTGAGTAAAGATAAAAGATGGAATCTATGATTACAAAAGATTTAGTGGGAGCATATGAATATTCCACATATTGATGAAGAATGACATATTAATACTAAGTATTGAAATCTGGCATGGAAATCACCTTCATCATGAAGGATTAGGTGAAATGTCCTATATGATAGGAATTGAGATCTATAGAGATAGTTCTAGAAAGTTTCTTAACCTAAATACGAGCACAATTTCTAAAAGGGTTCAACATGCACGATTCAATAAGAGAGAATCTATCCATAAAGATGGGATCAGTTTCTCATGAATTTGATGTTCCAATTCTTGTGAAGAATGGAAGAGATGTCATATGCATTCACATTTGGATCTACCTACAATATAGTTCATTCATCCCATCAACTTGTATGTATTGGACATGGAAAGAAGATATTAGTCATAACCAATGAAGGTCATTAGAATGCCATAAACAACATCCATTAGTACTTGAGAAGCACTAAAGGATTTTTTTTTTGCAATATGGTAATAAGGAAGAGTTGGATGTAAGCGTTACATCGATGTAAGCTCTTGAAATGACAGAGAATGATAGCAATATAAACGTGTGTGTTTAATCTTAGAGAAGAGTTATTAGTTAGAAATATTTTCAAACTAATGGACCATTAATTTAAAATTCTACAATAAAAGTCAAGTATCCATGTGTTGAGAACACATGAATGGATATTGTTTGGATCTAGAAGTTCATATGGATGAACTTATGGATGTTCCAATCATTTATGACACAATAGAAATACTATGTCAACAATGGAGCTACTAGTTAGGAAAGGAGTATTAGATAGCATATTATGGCAATTCCATCTCATACAAAGTGTCATACAACGAAGAGATGTGAGACATGCAATATACTGACTAAGGCAATATGTTTCTAACCCGTAGGATTAGCACTTACGGAGCAGAAACATGATGGACATGTTTAAATTACTATGAATAAGATTCGTGGGTGATTGGCTCTAAGTGCAAGTGGGAGTATGTCGGTATGTATGCCTAGAGAGCCAATCATATGATGATTGTGATGGTGTATTACACTAATGTTTTGATTAATAATATAGGTGAGATTCCAGTTCATAATGAGGAAACATAATGAAAAGAAAGACAATATTACCCAATGATGTATGTCTTCAAGTATGTGACTTGAACAATGAGATCATATAGATGTTAAGAGTATGTACATTCTTATTGTGTCCCTGGTTGGATGTTACTGTGGAAGGAAAATAGACAACAATAACACTAAAGACTATAATGTGTGTTGGTTGATGACGAAATCTCATTAGTCAGGATATGTGATATCAAACCAAGCACATATATACTGGTTAGGGAATAGTGTATCTGACAGACCCACCATGAGAGTGACACATGGAAAACATACACGGTGGTCATAGTCATCTCTTGTAGTGAAGGTGGTGATTGTGGTTCTTAGGCTTAAAGTTAGTACACTCATCACATGTTGTTCGATATGCTTTGACATCATCCACTGTGATCCTGAGCAAGGGTTGCCATAAAGGTGATGATTGGGTACACTGTGAGACACGGGGATGATTGTGAGTGATGTAGATGGGATTTGTCCCTCCTACATGAGTTTGATATCCTGGACACTTGATAAGTGAGACTAAGAAAAGCATGTGCATGCACATGTGAATCAATATGTGATATTGAGGTCATATATATATATCTCACACAATCTGCTCTAGATCAAGGAACATGGATTGAACATTGAGAGGATGATGATTCCATGCCTCGAGTTCATTCTGGATATCAGAGTTAAAGGAATTGACAATCACTGTAATACCTGACATTGCAGTAAGTTGAAGTTGTTCTCCAACTTTCTTGATTATTTGGGTAGCAATGATGTGTGACTAGGCACCTCTCTTTGCTTGTGATGTCATAAATAAGTTATGGACATTCACTTCCATCATAACATGGAACCTATGGGTTCACACACATAGGATACACCTAGAGGAGGAGTTTAATCATGATTGATTATTAAATTGATTGCTAAATTGGTTAGGTATTCAATTTAAACAACATTGGCTGAAAATTGATTGATTGGACAATTGAACCGACTGGTTCAAGTGTTGAACCGGTTGTTTCAGTGTGTCATGTCAATAGAACCAAGTTTGGAAATTCTAGACATTGAACCGACCGATTTGGTAAGTGAACCGGTCAACTCAGGTCCATGAACCGGACGACTTAAGTTGTGAACCAAGCAGTTGGTGGATCAATTCAATTAGTTCAAGGATTTGTGCTAACATCATGATGAGCATTAAATCAGATACTAATTGCCAATACAATTGTGATTGGAAAACATGATGAAACGACTGGTTCATTGGGTGAACCAATCGAATCACATGCCAACCAGTCATTTCACTAGTGAACCACCCATTTTTCCAGTCATATGTTGTGAAAATTTGTGAGATTCTGGCCCCTTCCACTCCCACACAGACTGGGAACCCTGACCCTCCTATAAATAGAGGGGTACCGGAGGCTTCCTAGAGATACAACTCAATTTCCTCTAACTATTGTTGTCCTCTCTGGTTGTGGTAACCAATAGAGAATCTAAACAAGTCCTACACAATAAATGGAGGGATAGTAAGGGAGAACAATTGTGGGAGATCAAGTTGGTGACTAGTACACCAATGAGAGGGATAACTCCTTCATGTTTATTCTACTAGAACAACAAGAGTTATAGATGGTCCACGTGGACTTCCATAGAGGCGTGGAGGTTTTTGTCTGCCGCTAGGAGGACAACATCAACTTATCGTCTATGGTAGAGACCATGAGCTGCTACAAACATCGTCCCAGTGCAACTAGAAGAGCTGCACTACTACCACAAGAAATAGTCATTGGACTTTCTCCAGGACTAGGTATGAACTCGTTAAACCTTCCTTCCCATTACATCATTGTTGATGTGATCTTGTTGTTCTAGGGAATATGGATAGATAAAAATTTTGGTTCCGCTGCCTACTTTGTGCCCATATTTTCCAACAACTTCTGCTTATTTGTTGGTATTTCATTCACATACACTTATTGGTATTTTCCTTCACCAGTAGTGGGGCATACTTCTGTTGGAGCATTTTATCTGGAACGGGGGTTATTGAAAATACTATATGTAGGTCATATTTCTCAAAGATACATTATTGTCAATACTTCTATCTTTCACTGGCATACGATTGTCATAGGAAATATCCATTAAATCAATTTATTATTACTTCTGCCATATACATAAAATTAATTTATTACTACAGACAGGAGTAGTGCATGGAACGAGGATGTGCCATCGTGTCAGTAGATATTGTGCAAATCTAATTAAATCGTCATGCCAGATGTAATGATGAAACTAATAATGCAAGTCTTAAGTCCATTAATTGAGACAGTTTCAGTGCAGAATGACTGCTTTTTGGCAATTGAATGGAATTTGTTTATTCTGAGTGTGGCTATTCTTTCGTAGTTGCAATGGCACACATATATCTGTGTATACCATTTGGTTGCAACATGTATGATCCCATTGCATATGACATGATTCTTGATTTCCTCAATAGTATCAACTTTCAAATTGTTACCACAATTTCTACATGGACAATAGAACCTATCTATAGGTAGTTTCCTATGTTCCTCAGCAAATCTGATAAATTCATTAAGACCTTTGGCAAACTTTGGACTGCAACTATTCTTGACAGACATCCAACTTCGATCCATTTTCTAGATCACAGTAAAATTAATTATAAAACTGAGCATTTAATATTGATACTATAAGTTATAAGTTTTTATTGATAGGAAGTTAATTTTTTTATACTAAAGTGTACCACCTATCCTATTTTTGAATATTTAATCTCACTAGTAACTATATAATGTATGTTTAGTTTTCAAGAAAATTTCAGTAGCATTTCCCCTAAGTTCTCCAAGTACATCAATATAAATGGCAAATAACCACCCACATATGTACCCAGAGAACAAATGAGGAAATACTACTAAAATTTTCTTCAAAACTAAACATACAAATACACTTACATCCTAAGTGTCAGGGATTATCCAAAATTTACTCCTAATGAGTGAATTTTGAACGTGTTTCTAAGTTAATATATAAATGTATTATTATCATATTTATATATTAAGTTAAATATCATGCATCGATGATCTTATCTATAAACCCTAAAGTGTCAATCTGGCACTACACAATGTCTACCCTCATATTTCTAGAATGTATACAATGATTACATATGTGATTGCTAATAAAATATAGTTATGAAAGAATACATGTTTATATTATTGATTGGGTTACTAGTCAAATAAAATGGAAAAACAATGTAACTGACCTGAGCCGCTGAGATGAAAATGAGAGTAGACCGTGGGCAGTGGAAGCCACGCAGGTGGCAAAGAGCAAGAGGATGACCACCAAGCACCAGAGCTATTGTGAGTAAGAGGATGACTATCCTGAACGATATGGGCAAACCAAGAGTACTTCCATAAATAAACATTCATTATATGTACTGAATTGAAAATCAATTAGGTGCTCTTGACAAATATAAACTGAAGGGCATGCCAAAGAGTTGTCATGAACAAAGAAATAATCTTATCATAAAAAGTAGAGCTTGTGAGAACTAGGTGAGATGGAGTAGTGAAGTTTTTCGATCCGAATTCCTAGATATCTTCCTACTATAATCATTCGATCACATAATGCACTTCGTTAACCAACTCAGAAGACCAACAACAACAACAATTACTACTGCATCTACAACTATGGCCCGATCGATCCTCATCGTTGTTGTCTTGGCTCATCATGTGGGAGAAGAGAAGCAAATGAAAGACGCACAAATGTTCGTGGTGCCTCATCATGTGCGAGATATATTTTTGTATTACTGGATGAAGACTAGAATAAGGTAGAATGAAGCTCATTGGAATCCACTAGAAAAGAATACTGCTATAAAAAGGTTTGTTTCCATTCAAGTTAACTTAACTATTAATAAAGGAAAGAACAAAAATAGAGATCATAATAATTAAAGCATCAAGTTTTATTAGAGATACTTGAGAATAGGTTTTCACTAACATATCATGCCATGAAGTAACAACAAAATCCAATAAACAAGAATAATCACAGAGGAAGGTCTGAGTTCTACACTCCTCCTGGCATCATAGAACTATTCTAACTTTTTATAGTACCACCATGCATATATGCAAAATAAAATAAAAAATAACCCTGAGATCTCCAATACTTCCTAAATACTTTGATTGTCATCAAAATGAGGTTGTGATGCCACCTCCTTACTTCAATCCATACCTTCCTAGTGTATATAATAAGAATAAAGCATAGACAATAGATGGCCAACACCCAACACGCATCGCCACCCGCCGCCGACCCCAGCCTCGACCGCAACACCCATCGCCACCCACTGTCGACCCCAGCCCCAATCGCAGCACCCATCACCACCCACCCACAGCCGTCTCTCCCGCTCCGTCTACCGCAGCCCCCACCCACCCCACCCACAACCATCGTCATCTCTCCATTCCAACTGAGAGTGGGATACACCTCTTCGATCTTTCCAAGTAGGGTTTCAGAGGCACCCGACGGCGGCCATGAATTTTTAGGGAAAATAAAGAGTACCTTGTGATCTTCAGTTGGTGGCGGCGGCCACGGCAGTGGGGGCGTCTCGGAGTTGACGATTGGAGGTGCGGCGGTGATGGCTCGTCAGAAGGGGCACAACAGTGGGGTTCCTCAGACACGATGACAAAGAACGGGCTTTAGTCTCTAGTGCTTTGCTCACCCAATCTAAATGAATTGAAAAATCGCTAATATAAGCCCGACCTCTAGGGTCGGTTATTAGATAAAACCGACGCAATAAGGCCCGACCTCTAGGGTTAATTATTAGTAAAAACTGACACAACAGGGGCCTGGTGCCCGCATAACTTTATAAGGACGGTTTTTATAAAAACTGACTCTACATGTGAAACCTTAGAAGGTCGGTTAAAAGGAAAAAAACTGACCCAATAGAGGTCAGTTCCAGTACGGACACTACAAGGACAGTTATATAAAAAATGACCCAAGAAGTTGATCCTATTAGGTTGGTTGTTTTAAAAAAACCGACCCAATAGAGGTAAGCGGTGATCGATTTTTTTTTGTAATTTGCTAGGTCGGTTATTTGAAAAAACCGACCCTATAGCTCGACATGCTGTGGAGGCGCGAAGGCAAAATGGAGCCAAATTTCGCCGTGGGAAACCTGCTATGTCGGGTTTTTGATAAAACTGACCTTGTACCTCAACTGGCACCCAAATTTTTATTAGGTCAGTTTTGCTAGTAAAAGTGACGCTTTCGACAGTGACATTATTAACAAAAAATGTAGTAGTCATATTGTAATATCCTCAATTTTGATAAACTGAATTATATAATTATAAGCCACAATTTGATAAGTATGCTTACCTAATGGAAACATTAATAGAATATTAATGTTTTGCACTATGTGGAATGCATGCACGAGACAAAGAAATATGAGATTTTATAAAACGCAATGGTTTTTTGAATTATTGTATAATACAAATATAAAATATTGGAAATGTTTCCAAAAGAAAATAAAGTATGTTGCCAAGAGTGGCAACACAATGTTGATGCATCAAATAACATTATCTCGATTCAACCTTAGCATATTTGAAAATAATAAAGAAAACAAGAGCATTCTAGAAATTTGGAGGAATAGGATGTTTCATGAGATAATGGTTTCTTTTAAAATAATTTAGAAAAGAGAAGGTTTTCAGATGTGGAAAGATATTCCAATAAAACCCCACAAAGTGGATAAAAGTGGGAAATGTTAACGAGTTATTTAATTGGTTTAAGGAATATGACAAGGAGAAAGATAAAAGAATGATCTAGAAACCAATGATAAAGTCATTCCTAAAAAGGACCAATTATCTAATATGTATCAAATAATTAAAATTGTTCTCCTTAACAAGGCTTTTGTTGTTGAATCCAAGTCGTTATCTCTATACCTATAAATAAAGCAAGGTGACCAGCTTTCTATTCCAGCTGCTGGTCAGCCTGCTTATTCCGGCTGGTTTTTTAATTGCATTTTATTCATTTGGATGGTTCTCTTCTATGTATATATAGCTGTAATAATAAGTGTTGGTTAAATGGTTGTAGTAAAGACACGTACAAAGTTAGATTTATCACCAACGCACATCACACTTAGCCTACAAATACTCCCAAGACTAGATACGCCATCACATTCCTCTTAGTCTTTGGAAAGAATCTATGTCATATGGGGACTCAAAATATGTCAACCAATGTAGAATTGAAAAACCTTGAGGATGTGTACATGAGTTCTATTAGGTTTGTTATTTCCCTCTTCACTAGGGGAGCATTGAATGCTATGCAAGTGAACGGTTTTGCTTCTCACCATCTTTCCTTTCTTTCCTTTAAAGAAAGGTGACTAGCTTGCTATTCTAGCTGCTGGTCAACCTGCTTATTCTGGTTGGTTTTTAGTTGCATTTTAATCATTTGGATGGTTCTCTTCTATGTATGTATTTAGCTATAATAACATGTGTTGGTTAAATGGTTGCAGTAAAGACACGTACAAAGTTAGATTTATCGCCAAGGTACATCACACTTAGCCTACAAATACTCCCAAGTCTAGATACACCACCACATTCCTCTTAGTCTTTGGAAAGAATCTGTTTCGTATGGGGACTCAAAATATGTCAACCAATGTAGAATTGAAAAACCTTGAGGTTGTGTACATGAGTTCTATCAGGTTTGTTATTTCCCTCTTCACTAGGGGAGCAATGAATGCTACGCAAGTGAATGGTTTTGCTTCTCGCCATCTTTCCTTTCTTTCCTTTACACACCAACCCATCATACACGCAACATAAAAATCTTCCATTCAGCTATGAACGCATATCCGGTCTAAAAACCACTATGGTTCAAAGTCACCTCCACTATCAATTTGTGCACAAAGCTACATGTATTGTATGATTTTTTTGTTTTAGTACCAAACACTTCCAATCAGGTTTAAGGGAATAGGTGGTCTATAAGGAAGTAACATAATAAGGGTAGAGTGGGGGTGAGTGGGATGGAACTAAGTTTAAAAAAAGTCAAAAAGAAAACCGAAGATGCACAGTCGATGAGTCAATGCTGCCCCAAATTGCAATAGTGAGTTGATGGCCAGCAACACATACAAGACCCCCGACAGTATTACGTAAAGGAGGAGGATGGCATGAGAAGACTAGCTACACACACGGATGGATGCCATGTACATTAGCATATTGGTCCCCATCATGTTGAGCAACCTCTTACTTGACCTTTTTGCAAGATCGTTTGGGTTCGAGACCGTTTGAGATGAAACCATTAGGAAGGTTAAGCGGCAAAGGCTGCGAGCAACTAGAGCGGCGGTGAAAAATGGTGCAAATGGCACCGACGACGCAGGCGTTGGCGGCGGAAATAGCAGCAGTATCAATTATAACGGTGGTGATGAAAAGAAGGACGCAAAACGTGTTGTAGCATTGGCGACGAAGGTGACAACGACAGTTTCTACAGTCTACCTTGTTGCTAGCGGCGGAGAGAGCAAAATGGAGGAGAAGGATGGTGCATCGTCCACAAAAATTCACAGAGACGGCGGTGAACGTGGAACGGAATAGCGCGTGAGAGGTGATGGAGGTGGTAGTTGCGCAGGAGCAGGAGAAATGGGAGGAATGTAATCGGAATCGCTCGAGAGAGAAATTTTGAGAAACTGAGGGAAAGAAAAAGGGAGGGGGTCGAGCGATATTTATCAGAAAAGGAGGGGTGGCGGTACAAATTCTCATGAGCAAATGATTTCGAGACCGTTTGGGTCCAAACAGTTTCGAGACCGTTTAGATCAGATGCTTTCTAGACCGTTTGAGTCCAAACGGTACGGTTTCAAGACCGTTTGGATCAAATGGTTTCGAGACCATTTGAGTCCAAATGGTTTCAAGACCGTTAGGATAAGATTATTTTGGTTTTTGGTTTTTATATTTGTTTTAGTTACTTATGTTAATTTTTATATTTTTTGAATAGAGATGATAAGTTTAAAAAATAAGCAGTTAAGAAAAATAGAAAATTGTCAAAACTAAGCAAAATAAAATGGAAAAGTGATACTGAGTTCTTGGGTTGCCTCCCAAGTAGTACTTTGGTTTTATGTCGCTGCCTCGACGAAGTTCTGGTTTGGTTAGGTTGATGCAGTTGGATCATGAATCTCAATGGTTTGTCTTGGAGTTTTATCAGCTGGAGTATAGTATTTCTTCAGTCTATGACCATTAACAGTCCTTTCTCCTCCATTGTCATCAAAGATGATGACAACTCTAGTTGGATAGATATGCTTGATAGTGAAGGGGCCAGACCATTTTGTGCAGAGTTTTCGGGGAAACATTTTGAGTTTGGAGTTGAAAAGAAGGACCTGGTCTCTGACAATGATATCTTTCCTTTTAAGGTGGTTGTCATGCCACATTTTAGTTTGCTCTTTGTAGATCATGGCATTCTGGTAGACAATCATTCTTAGTTCCTCCAACTCTTATAATTGGAGTTGTCTGTATTCATCGACACTTTTGAAATCGAAATTCAATTGTTTGATAGGCCACCATGCTTTGTGTTCTAATTCAACTGGGAGATGGCACACAAATTTTTTTGGGTTTTTCTATAAGAAGAAAGAGATAAATGTTAGTTTAATGGTGAATTCATAATAACATAGAAAGTTAAGGATTATATCTAATTTATCTAAGAAAGAGTATGGAAAATTAAGAAAAACTAGTAAGATAACATCACAAAATGGGAGGTTATCACCCCCCTAACTTAGAGTCTAGCTTGTCCTCAAGCTGGATAGAGCTAAGGCACGTAGTGGCGAGGTGATTTTATTTAGTGAAGATTTCTATACTCTTACTTCAATTCTAAACTAGAGATCTCCTCAAGTTTTATTGGGGCTTCCTCTTGCACTAACTCTTTCAGGTATCGAGAATTGCGTGGATCTTAGGTTTCTTCCGTATCGCGTAACTCGCATTGGGACCACCTTTTCCTTTATCGTATTCTATGCATGTCTTCGACTCTAAGAAGTTTTATACTTCTTTGAAATTCCTACCAGAAGCTAATATAGGTATGAGGTGGCTAAAGGCTGCTGTGTAACTCCCTTTTTGGTGGGGGAGGGTTTATCTAAACTTTTGGGATCTCACTGCCGGGCACGACACATCTGCCTCTGTGAGGGCAGCTAAATGTACCGACCAGGCGAGTCCTTTATTAGCTTTTTCATATACTTGGAGACCTTAGGATCTCACTACCGGGCGTGACACATCTGCCTTTGTGAGGGCAGCTGAATGTACCAGCCGTGCAAGACCTTTATTGGTTCTTTGTATAAGTCCTTATTCATGACACAACTCTCATGTTTTTATTCAACACTCAGGCTTTTATTCATATGCTCACAGACTTAGGAATTGGGTATTTAGGATTTTATTTGGGCTGCCAAGCCTCTTTTTGAAAAGAAGAAAACTGTTTCTTAGGGTTTCTTGACATGCACTTATTACGTTTTCATACTTGGTGGTCCACTTATGAGGTTCCTTGATTTGGATTTCATCTGGTTCCTTCCCGTCCTTGAGAGTGTTTAGCTTGTTTCGACCAAGATGTTAACTTGTGGAGAGTCTGATGCAGAATTGAAGCAAAAGTATAGAAATCGAGTATGAAAGTGATTTATTAATTCGCCATTACATGCCTAAATGCTACTTATGTAGTTGTGTTTGAGGACTACTTTGTCTCTAATTTAGCTAGGGGTGACTCTTTTCCGAAGTGAAATTTGTTTTATATGTAAGAGTTATTCTATCAAAGGAATTACTGAAAAATCTAAGTGTCAAAGAAAAGGAAAAATATGTACAGAAGAACAGAGGTGAAAGAAAGAGTAAAGAGAAAAGGGTTTGAATATGATACCTCGCCCTTGTCCAGTGTACCCCCCATAACTTATCACTCACTCTGTCCTCAGGGTGTCAAAGTGATAAGTTGAGAAGTACATGGACAAGGGTATTAAGGTTCTGTTAATCCCTTGTTTGCTCCATGAGATCGTAGGAGATTAGCTACGAATTTTCCACGTAAAGCATGGTAATCCATGTCCTTCATGTCTTCCACTTGTTTTCCAAGAATAGTGATGGTGTACATCTAGTAGAGGACGTGGAACCCGCAGTCATTTTATTATCTGATCTGCTGGGGACATCTGTGGCTGAAGGCGATGGAAATGTTCTTTGTCATACGCCTTTGTGTGTTTGCCCAGGAGATCGTGTAGTCGCTTGCGTCACACATTATCTCAAACGGTTGTGACCAATCAGGTGCTCTCAGAATGGGTGCAGAGATTAGGGGTGAGTAGAATTCGGTTAATAACCGATTAACCGAATGGTTAATTCCGAATGGTTAATTTTTTTGGACAATTTGGTTAATTTGGTTAATTTGTTTTGGTTAATTGGTTAAATGCTTAATTTTTCGGTTAAAAATATTTTGTGTTTGGTTAACCGAATTAACCAAATAGTCATAATTTATTCAAAAACAAATATCTTACTCATATATATACCTATATAATTTTACTTTTCTTTCAAAAACCATCTCGTTTACAAACTAATCAAGCTTTTATGAACTATATATCACTATGTTTATATGTAATATTACTATAACATAATAATTATTCAAAATTTTATAATTATTTTCATAGAATATTATTATAATAGTGTTGTTTGGTTAACCAAATTAGCCAACGAAATTGACCATTGACCGATTAACCATAACCGAACTAACCGACACTAATTTGGTTAGGTTAACGGTTAAAATCTTAAACCACAAATTAACCATTTAACCGAATCAAATTAACCGTAACCAACGGAATTAACCGAATGCTCACCCCTAGCAGAGATTAGAGCGTTTTTAAGGTCATGAAGCTATTTAAGCATTCTTGATCAAAATTGAAATCTGCATCTTTTGTCAACAAATAGGTCATGGGCTTTGCTATTTTGGAGAAATCTTTAATAAATCTTTGATAAAATCCAGCATGGCCCAGAAATGCTCGCACTCCTCTAATGTCTTTAGGTGGTGACAGTTTTGAAATGACATCAATCTTTGCCTTATCCACGTCAATTCCTCTTTCACTCATTCGGTGCTCGAGGACAACACCTTCTGTCACCATAAAGTGACATTTCTCCCAATTTAGGATCAGGTTTGTTTCCTTGCATCTTTGTAAAACTTTCCTGAGGTTAAGTAGATAGTTATCAAAAGAAATTCTGTAGACTAAAAAATCATCCATAAATATTTCCATGATTGACTCAGTTAATCCTACGAATATTGTAGACATGCACCTTTGGAAGGTTGCGGGTGCGTTACATAGTCAGGTAACAAAAGAATTTTTGGTGGGCCAAACGTTTAAGGACTTCATCAAGGAAAGGTAGAGGGAAGTGATCTTTTCTTGTTGCTTTGTGCAGCTTCCTGTAATCGATACACATCCTCCATCCAGTGATAGTCCTTGTGGGTACTAGCTCATTTTTATCATTCAGAACGATAGTACTCCCCCCTTTTTAGGGACCACTTGGACTGGGCTAACCCATTGAGAATCAGAAATGGGATATATGATACCAGCTTTTAGGAGTTTAAGGACCTCGAGGCGAACCACTTCTTTGAGGTTCGAGTTTAGTTTCCTCTGATGTTCCCTTGATGGTTTGAACTCTTCTACCATAGGTAGTCTGTGCATGCACAAATCTAGATTTATTCCTGTTAGGTCAGTCATTTTATATCCGATAGATTTCTTGTGTTTCCTTAGCTCAGAAAGAAGTCTTTCTTCTTGATCATCTATTAAGGTAGAGATAATTATGACTGGGCACAGTTTTTCTTCATCCAGGAAGACATGTTTGAGTCCTATTGGTAAGGCTTTCATTTCAGGGGCCTTGGGTACTTCTGTAGTTTCCAAAATGGTGACAGATTTAAATTCCTCAAAGGTGGCTGCTGGAGCTTCTTCGGCTTGGTCTAAATATCATAGACATTGCTGTACAAGTTCACTGGTTGAAAATTCAACTTCTGGATTTGTCAAGACGTTTTCCAGATCATCAGATGGTTCAACTGTTTCCTGTTGTAATTGAGACATTTTATCTATTGTCTCGAGAAGAAAAACTTCTTCCTGGATGCTAGGACCTTTTAGGCTATTAAGGATTCTGAATTGAATGGCTTCCTTTCCTAGTCTTAAGATAATTGTACCAGCTGCAACGTCGATAAGTGCTTTGTCCGTGGCAAGGAAGGGTCTACCAAATATTATTGGATATTTTAGATCTTCATTTATATCCATAATAACAAAGTCGCAAGGGACATAAGAGTCCTTTCCTATCCCAACTGGGATATCTTCAATGATTCCCATCAGTGCGGTGATGGTCGAATCAGCCAGCTGTATTGTCATTGCAGTGGGTAATAATTCGGTAAAACCCAACCTTTTACACATTGAGAAGGGCATAATAGATATGCTAGCTCCCAGATCAGGTAATCCTTTTTTGCTAGAGGCATTTCTGATAGAACATTGGATACCAAAGGAACCAGGATCCTTCTGTTTTTTCGGCATTTTGTTAAGAATAATATCATAAGTTGTCTGAGCTAGTTTAACAGTCTCTTATTCTTCGGTCATGCATTTCCTTAATATCAAGGTCTTCAGGTATTTGGCCCAAGCTGGTATTTCGGAGAGGGCATCAAGGAACAAAATATCAATATAAAGTTTCTTCATTGCTTCCTTAAATTTCTGGAATCTAGTATCCAATTTAGTCCCTCTCAGCCTGTCTGGATATGGTATTATGGGCTTATATGACGGGACTTCAGGTTCTTTGAAATCTAGTTCCTTTTCCTTCCCCTTCTCGATTTCTACAGTATTTTCAGTTTCTGGATTTGTGCTTGCAATTGGGGTGATTACAACTATATCTTCATCTTCTTGAATGATTTTTATGGCTTCAGGGAGGACACGATCAGACCTTGTGGTAATGGATTTCAATTATTCTTGTCTGGGTTGATCATGTCTTGGGTTTATCTCTGGCTGACCAGCAAAGGTTCTTGCTGGAGGTTTTAATTGTGCTGCAATATGTGCTAACTGTGCTTTAATGGCTTTTTGTTGGGCTTGCTGGTTGGACAACATGGTTTGTTGTGATTGCAACATTTGACTTATCAATGATAGTTCATCTGTTGGCGGAGGCGGATTATTCTTTGGTGGATTTTGTTGATACTGTTGTGGTTGCTACTGCTGATGGGTGGGTAATTGGGGTTGTTGTAGCTGAGGTTGCTGCAATTGCGGGTGTAACAGCAGATGAGTGTATTGGTAGTATGAAGAAGGGTTTCTTGGTTGTGCAAATCCTTGCAATCGTCATATGAAGTTTCCCTGGTTTCGATTATAGTTGTTCTGGAAACCTGGTGGAGATCTATTAAAAACTCCTCCTTGGGTCTGGTGTTGTGGGTTGGCAGTCCCCGCAGGATTCCCATACTGAAACCCGAGATGGTTTCTTGGTTGATTTGGGTTATAATAAGCTTGTCCTGGTATGGTGTGAATGGAATTGACTTGTTCTGGTGATAGATCCTCAGGATGTTCGATGATCGGTTCATACTACGGCTGTGGTGTCTGCATGTCCATCATCACATTGTATAGGAGACCACATGATAATGTGGGATGATCGGATGCATGACATGCCTCACAAGTCCCCATAGCTGCCTTGACTTGTTGGGGGCTCTTCTTTTCTCCGAGTGTCGTTTCAAGAATTTGTTGCTTGTGAGCTATAGTTTTTAGGGCTTCGGCGATGGCTTTCATTTCCATTAATTCTTCAGCTTTACAAACTTTTAGAACTCCCCCGGTGGATAACCTTCCCCAATTGGATTGGTTCTCGGCTCCAAGTGTAACAATCCTCCAGGCATCTTCATAGTTCTTTCGCATGAAATTCCCCCCAGATGAGGAATCCAAAAAATTCTTAATGTCATCATTTACTCCTCTATAGAATGTTTCTATCAGCTGATTTTGGGAGATTCCATGATGCAGGCATTTCCTTAAAAGTTCCTTGAATCTTTCCCATGATTCTACCAGTGATTCCTTTGGGATTTGAGAAAAGTGATTTATTTGTCCCCTAATCTCATAAGTCAACGAAGGTGGAAAGAAATTCTCTAGAAACTTTTCTTCCAAGGGACCCCAGGTGGTGATTGGCTCCCCATCTAGCATGTTATACCAGCTCAATGTCCTTCCGGACAAGGTGAAGTGAAAAAGGTGTAGCATGATTGCGTCGAAAGGAACTCCGACATGTGGTACTAGCCGACAAGGAGACTTGAATCGCTTTAGGTGATCCATCCAGTCACCCCCAACACTTCCAAAGAACGAAATGCCTTGCATAATCTAGATCCATTACGTGCGGATCTCAAAGTTAGGAACATTGATGAGTGGGGGCCTAACTGGGTGATTATCTTCAAAGTTCTTAGGAACGACATAATCCCGAAGTTGCTTGTTTCGCAACACTATCTTAGCAGCAGCTGTGGCTGCTTCATTCTCAGCTTGAATGTAGGCATGTTCTTCAACTCAGACCTCAGCTTGAATCTGAGCACGTGTGTCAACAATAAGTTGTGCTCTTTGAGCTGCTATGGCCGCATTGACTCTTTCCATAACCAAAACGGCTTGGCATTGTTTGTCAGCCATTTGTCTGGCTCATTGGCAGTTGAGTCAGATGCGTCGGTGGAAGCTTCGTTCTACCTCAGAGTCGTACTCTGGTTCAGGGGAGAATCTGATGTTATGCAATGGTTGCATACACATTTTCTCTTGAGTAGAAGAAGAAACACACTTTAGATAATGCAGAGAAATGATGAAATCCAGATGATATGAATTATGGTTAAAGAAAAGTGTAAAATTCTAATAAACTAGAAAGTTAACAAGTAAAATTAGAACGTTCCATTATTCCCGACAACGACGCCAATTTTTTGATGGAGCCCCCACTTACGTGGAGTTGCGTGCACCACTAAAAATCCTAGAGATAGTAAGTCTCTACGTTTAGCCTTGCGTATTCTATAATAAGATCTCCACCCATGTATGCTAAAATACATGGAAGTCTTATCGTAGTATAGTTAAGGGTCAAATCCATGAGACAACAGTCTTGTTAAGAGTTTTAACAAGATGGAAAACATAATAATCCTACTTATCCACTTAAAAGTTGATATTTAGATCAAAGAGTTGGTTTGATGATTAAACTAATGTGCAGAGAAAGTAAATAACAAGAAAGTAAACCTAAGGTTGTAAACAATATTTAGAAACCACTAGGATGTGATTGGGTTTCACCACCAATATGCATGAATCAAAACATGCATCATAATAACATGGCTCACAAAGAAAAGGGTCTAAATAGTTAGTATCTTTGTAGACTTAGCTTCCTTTCAGATAACTAACTACGAGAAATGTGGAAGCGTTGCAATGCCAGTCATCCCCAAATGAATGGTCACTCACTTTGCATCACTCCCCTCACAAAGTGTGTTCCTCGCCCTGTCAAGGTTGTACTTTTATATGTCAACGGATTCCATTTCATAGTATGAAAGTACAATGATGGAGGTGAGTTTACCCCACTCCTCGAGAAACGCTCCTAGATACCAAACCAAATGTATGGTGACTACATACATTTAGAACCAACAAGCATTCGATATTCGAATCTAGAAGTACAAACATAGACAATTTGCACTAACAGATAATAGATAACACAAGTTGGAAATTTAGGTGCCACTGACTTTATATCATTCTAGTTAGGGTTGAATGCCGCCGGTGGTGACCGCCGCTCACCCCCTCCAGTTGGGCACCCCGCCCACCGTTGTCCACCCACATCACCCCTCCCAACCCATATGGTGATCGACTATGAGAGTCCTGATACGAAAAGTCTCAATGCCACCCTCACCGCTGCTCCGTAGGGTTACGCAACAGAGCATGAGACAGGCACAGGGGGTTGTCACTGAGCGATGTGAGGTTTTCACCTCCACATCCATGCCGCCGGATGCAGTGATCCCACACATCGGGAACCTCCTTCAATCACCCATGCATATGACGATGTCTGAGGATCCACACCCCCTGATCAGCATGCCAACACCTTGTCCAGACACGAGGACGGACTCTCTTTCTCCTCCGCAGATGAACACAGGCCATACGTCGTCGCAAGAGAACCCTACGCCTCAACCGACGAATGAGCAGACACAAGATGTGAACCATACACCTCATCTAATGATCGAGCAGCCACAAGGAATGCATACCATGGAGTCGCCTCTCTAAGAAGATATGATGGCCCTCCATGGGATACCTCAGCCACCCCCTACGATGAATGCAACTGAAGACACAACTATAGCCAACCAGAGAACAGTTCAGTGACCAAGATCAACGGTGCAACCCAGTCATATGCAGTCTCTGGCGGCACAACACAATGGTTCAACATCCAAGACGCACGAACATCCATCGATGAAGAAACCATTGTATGACATACCTCATGACACCTGCTTCCGATGTCTTGGCAGAGGACATTGGCAATCACAATGCAGGAGGAACAAGGTGTGCTACAAGTGTCGTAGGCATGGACACCTTGTGGCGAGATGCAATCAGATGATTACTCAAGCAAGAGTACCAGATATACTGTCAAGAATGGTGTTCCCGCCGCTGCCGTCAGGAAGACCAGTGAGGGGTGCACCACATCACATCCCAAAGAGGATTTCGGTGGATATAGGCCCTGATGATGATATGAGAAGAAGCAAGAACATTGCTCTTGAGAGGGAAGTGGAGATTTCTTGGCCCAGTGAAATATCATGGATGACTCTTTGCCCTTTCTTAAGGCAATGTTGGCCATGTGCAATGGACTTATATCGATTTGCAGATAGAAAAGCGATTTCCTTTTTCTCTTGCCCCAACAGAGCGAAGGAAACTGCAGCAAAAGGGGTTCCTACCTTTAGAGGTTCCAAGATTGACACGAGGCACATGATTGGAGGGGAGCGTCATTGTTGCAAAGAAGCTTTCTGGTTTTGGGTGGCAGACCTTCCCATGGTGTGCCGTGATGATGAATCCATTGCAGCCATTGTCAAACTGTTTGGTAAACTAATACATATATCAGGCTGGCAGAAGGGAGAAGATGATCTATCAGGTATACTCATGCTCGTGGAGGCCTTTAGTGAAGATGTACCACAATTCGTATCCCTTACATACATATTGATGAGGACCTCAGATCATCTTATCATGGTAGCTAGAGGAAAAATGGGTGCAGAAGACTCTATCCTTACTGAAGCTGGTGGTGTATATGGAATACCAAGAGAAGCTCTCGTTGTGAAAAAGAATAGGGAAGGACCTGGTTCTGAGGATACAGTGATTACTAGACCGTCGTCTCCGGTGGAGAGACCTAGATCAAGGGGACCATCTCCAGACAGACAACGTCAAAGAGAGGATAGATCTCCGAGAATAGTTATAGTTGATCGAGAAGGCAACAGACAATTCCTTTCAAATAGAAGGTTGGAGGACTTTATACACTTTGAGGATTCCCGTGACAGAGAATGTAGAAGAACAGATAGAAAAAGATACAAATCTAGCTTGAGGAGAGTTGAGTTTACTGATCGAGGATGCAACACTATCCAAGAACGGTCTTATACTAGGCGTGATCATTGTAGGAGGAGACACTCGGAGGACGAGAGACATGCTACCTTCGTTGATTATAGCGATGAGGATGAATGGAGGTTTAGTCACTGACTTGACAGTGACTGAGATGAGAAGCATCATTTCTTTTCTTATGGACAGTAAGTCAATTTTCTGCAATATTAGAGGGGCTGCTAACAACCCAACAAGAAGGATACTGAGGAGACTTTGTAGTAAGTTCAAATCGGGCATTGTTTGCCTCTTTGAACCTTTCTTACATGCTGAACAGGCTGCTAAGGTGTTAGATGTGGTGCATCTAGACTAGGTGGCTGACAACCATATGGAGGAAGGAAAGATATGGGTATATGCAGACTTGAACCTAAAGCCAGTGATTTTCAAAAGACATAGACAACACATTAGTGTTAGATGTGAGGCTTCAGATGGGTCGTTCTTCTTTGTTATGACTGTGTATGCAAGTTGTGATTGTGCCCACAGAAGAGATCTCTGGGAAGACATTATCATCATGTTTGCTGAAATAGGTGATATGAAATGGATCATAGCAGTGAAAAACACTAAAGGGGGGGTGAATAGAGTTTTTAAATATTTTAACAATTATTTAACTCAAAACAACCACAATTGAAAATGGAAGAAGGAGACAGGTGTTTAGAGTGGTTCCAACTTTAGCAAATACTAAAGTTGTCAGTCCACTACCCGGTTGCTTACCCAACTGGGATTTTGAAAGTATTAATTTTATTACCTTCACAAGGATTTACACAAAATACAATACTTTCTTTACACCCCTTGAACAACCTTCACTTGAAGTAGATGCACCAACTTGAGGTAGCCTTCTTGAAGTAACTCCAAGCTCCCCCTTGAAGTAGCCTTCCTCTCTAGAAGTAACCTCCCGTTGCACCAGCCTTCTTGAAGTAGCTCAAGGTCCCCTTCTTCACCAAGAAGATCTTCAACCTCTCCAACCCGCAGCCTCCAACCTAGGAGTAGCAAGGAGAGTACAAACAACAATAGAGAACAAGAAAGAAAATAGAAATTACAACTTATCCTTTTGTAGCACAAGGCTTGATTTGCCTAGATCAAGCGTGTAGATCTCCTAACCAACGTGTATGGAATAGTAATTGTAGTGGATAGGATATGCTAGCCTATAGGACACGAAATTTGAGCTAAGAGAAGAAGTAGCCTATTGTCACTATGCTCAGTTTGCTCACAAACAGGTTGCTCAAAGTATGCTCAAAGATTTATCAAGTGTAACTAGTGTGTTTAGGTGTCCTAAGGCATGTCCTATTTATAGGAATGTCCTACAAGTGCTTAAGGACGTTCTAGACACCTTCTAGGGGTTTCTAAGTGCTTAACTAGCCGTTAGGTACAAGTTTGTTGCTTTAACAACGGCTAATTAATTAATTCTGTAGTTGCTGTCAGAGTCCATCTCGGTCGAGAAATGGTCGACCGAGACACCTACTCGGTCGAACTTTTGTCGACCGACAGGCTCTCTGAATCAAGTGTTTTGCAACGTTTATCTCCAACTGCCAACTACCTTGTCAGATGTGTCTAACGGCTACCTGGGTCTTTCTCGGTCGAGAAAGTTGTCGACCGAGAGTGTCTCGGTCGAGGAGTTAGTCGACCGAGATTGACCCTGTTTCAATTTTTCAATTAAAGCACTAAGTGTGTGTATGAGTGTGCATATGTGACACTTATTTGAAGGGGATGACCTATCTAAATGTGATGTTTAGCTAGGGAGAATCTAACGCTTGATTTACATGAAATCTAAGTACTTGTACATTATATATTTGTACAAGTTTTTTACAAAGTGATTACATTTCATGAAAATATAAATATGTAAGCATATGGATTTCCCTAATTGCTTTGTCATCCACCTTATTCCTGCAACACTCAAGTAGCACGTTAGATTAACAAGAATGAAATGTTTGTCATTATCAAAACAAAGGGATTTACATATGTCCATTTAGCCAACAATCTCCCCCTTTTTGAAGATGACAAACATTTCCTAAATATAAAATAAGAAAGTATAAAAACATGTGAGTTTCATACCTGAAGATTACCTTTGTAAATTTCTTTTCTTGTTTATAAAAAGTGTGCTTATTATTCCCCATGAATTATGGAACATGAAATCCAATCCTTTAGGGAATATAGCAACTTTCAATGTAAAGCCAAGAGTTTATGAAACTCATTGATTGAGTTTTGCACAAATACTAAGTTTTATATTTATTTCTCCCCCTTTGTCATTTCAAAAAGATATCCGTTTAAGAATAAATATTGTATAAAAAGTGTTGCTCCCCCTTAAATACATATCCGTTTTAAATAGATGGTCAATTTAGCCACAATTTTTAAATTTCAAGTTTTGCAAAAATGTCATCCCTTTTTATTTTTGATATATTTATTACTCCCTTTACTTTGTATGCTCTATTATAAGCCATATTCGAATGATGCCATAGAGGAATAACCAATATACTCAGTAAAGATAACCATTTCATGTAAAGATAACCATTTCATTGCAAAGATAACCATTTTATTTCAATCATGCAAAGATAATCATTACATTACAATCATGCAAAGATAATCATTACATTAAAATCATGCAAAGATAATCATTACATTACAATCATGCAAAGATAATCATTTCATTACAACTAATACAACGGTCACCCCAAATCTCACTAGAAAGACTTGAGTATTACATCAATATCAGGGTATTTTCCAAGAAATTGCTCAGCTCCATAATATTGGACTAAAGTTTGCCACTCCAAAGCACCTGTCTTGGTTAAAGCATATGCTTCCAAGAAGGTAGGAACACGATCAAAACGGAAATGAGCAGCAATGTCTTGTAATTGTATTGAGGAGAACTGAGTGTGTGTGAGATCTGTAGATGGTGGAGGTGGAGGTTGGTAGTAGTTGTAAGATGGATTATATGGGTTGAGCATGCCAGGATTTAAGGAATAAGGATATTCATCTGGTTGATTTGGAGAGAGGGTTTGCATTCTTTGATTTAGGTAGGTCATGGCATGGTGGTTATAGTCTAATTGTCTACTTAGATGATATTGTGACCCAGCAACATAGGTTAGGGTGTTTTGGATGGGATCATAGGGTAGATTGGTAGGAGGAGGTGGTGGTGGTATATCTTGAGTAGATGTCTCACCTTCCGTCCTAGCCCTCTTGTGACCAAAATCAATTCCCATTTTCTCTACTGTGTTTTTGCTTATTTTTTGTGGTTTTCTTTACCATGTGTATCCCATATCCTCAATTTGTGTTTTAAGAAAGTGTTGAGTGATTTGGCATACGAAATCAGCATATGGGGGATTGCCAGAAAACTCAAGCATGTTCTTAAGGATTATGCGGATAAAATTTACAGGAATACGTTTGATAATGGCATAAATTAAACACATGCGAAAAATAGGAACTTCAGACTTGTTTGCTCTAGGATGTATGTTTGTGGAAACAATAAGATTGACAATCCTAGCAGCAGGTTTGAGATTAATGGCATAGTAGGTACCCCTATCTTCGTGACACGTAGTATTAGATTGAAAAATGGCTCGTTTAATGTCACTAAGACTGACGGTATGATCACCTTGGGAAAATGTATTGAGTGGATTTCCAGTTGTGAGGTCAAGAGTGTCTTGATATTCATCTAAGTCGATGTTGAGCATGTCAAGAATATCCTCTTCAGTAAATCGAAAGCTATGCCCATTGACCATAGAGTAGAAGAAGTTATTGTCATTTTCGGAATGGGAGATTAGGTTTGCATAGAACTCATTTACCACTTTTGAAGAGTAGGAAGGGAAGGAAGGGTTAAGAAATTCTTTCAAATTTTGCACCTCAAAAAGATCCTCCAGGTCGACGATGCTGAGGAAGTCCAAGACGTCAACCGGCCATCGTGGAAGAGGAGTCTTGGAGGAGAGCCTGAGATAGCGATCACCAACATCTGCGTCGACGAAGGGGATTTCGTTGATGATCGTCAATGGTGGAGTAGCCTCCCTTCCTTTCTTGCTAGCAACTTTCTTCTTTCCACGTGTAGAGGATGAAGCCATTTCTTTGTTTTAAGGTGGAGAAGAAGCAAGAAAGTTTTGGGGATGAGGAAGCTAAAGGATTGCACAAGAATACACTAGAGAGAAGCTATGGAAGTAAGAATATGAGAGTGTGCAACAATGACCCATTTTTGGCCCTTTTTATAGCAAATCAGTGACCAGGTCGGTCGACAATTTGTCGACCGATCGACCGCAACGGTCATATTCCAGACGCGCCACTCGGTCGTCCAATGGTCGACTGGTAACGGTCGGCCGCTCAGCGGTAACGGTTAGATTCCAATGGTCATATCCCAACGGTCAATTCTCGGTCAAACAATTGTCGACCGACACTAGCTCGGTCGAACAATTGTCGACCGGAAGTGTGTCCGATGTTATTTCTGTCTGAAGTCTGTCGGTCAAAAGAGATAGGCTGACCGAAATGTTTTCGGTCGAAGAATTAGTCGACCGACAGACTTACTGAGTATGAATTTTAAGCTGATTTTTAATGTAAATGATAGACTAGATTTGTAGAGCATATACACTTTCCAAGGGAGTAACATTGTGATTATTGTTACCAATATTTGGACAATTTTGTGATCATAAATTAATTGTTCTTTTAATCACAATTTTTATATAGAAAATGATATTCAAATAAGTATTGTGTCAAACTTATTTTAGGTCGACTTTGACTACGACCATAGTGCCCCTTGGTCAAATTTCATTTCAACCAAGAGGCAAATTTGCAGATTTCCAAAGTATAATATCTGCATATAATTTGATCAATTTGAAGCATAATACTCAATATGAAAACATTTGTCCTTGATTTTTTCTTAGAATATAAACTTTGCTGCAATTACATGAATATCAAATTTCACTTCTTCTTGTATCCTCATGAAAGTACGATTAATATCTTAGGTCTTTAAAGATACTAATTAAAAATTATCTTATGTGATGCAAACATTTAAAACAACATATTACCAACGAATCATTTTGCTTGCCTATGTATCATCAAGAATGCAATAATCATTGTTCATGCAACAAGCATCAACGTTATGTATGAAATGTTGAGAGTATATCCATGATGTAATGATAAAACAGTAGCAACATGAAAATTCAACATATGGTTTCTATGTGAGTAAATCAAAGAATACTTAGGACAGACCATATAGTTAGTAATTTGACTAAAATCAATATGATCCATAGTTTTAACTAAAATTATTTAGAGAGTAAACCAAATTAATCTCATATAAGTTTTCAAAGATGATTTCCAGAATGTATACTTTGTTTTGCATGTACAACAAGTAGATAGCAACTTGAAAATCGAAAGTAGCAGATTTATTTCAGACTGGAAATCAGTGACCTGTTCGGTCGACAATTTCTCGACCGAAAGTTCTCTCGGTCGACAGTTTCTCGACCGACAAGATTTCTGAAATGTTTTCTGAACTGTTAATTGCTTCCAAGTAAAACACAATTATGCAAGTTAGATGTTTAGATACTGGAATTAATTTGATATCCCATTATGTTGAGTTGAGATAGACATAGAAATATACAACTTAGGTCCTTGGTCATATCTCAACTTAATTTCGTTAATTTAATTTGGAGGTTTTGGAACCCAAACTAACTCAACATCCTTTTTCTTATAAGGACATGAAAAAGAATAATGACCAAGACGCAAACAATAATGACAACATATAGAATCAACCTCATATCTCTTTCTATGATTTTGGTTTAGGTTGTTTTTGGGTATATTTGTATTGTGCCTTTAGGTACATACATAGATTGATGTGCTTGTGTCTTTTTCCAACTAGGTTTATGATAAGATTTTCCTTTAGGCTTGTAACCTAGTCCTCTCCTTCCAACTTGATGGTATGGATAATTTAAGATTTGATCAAGAATCCCATTATTATTTAGACTACTAACTTTTTGTTGTAACTTAGCAATCTCATCCATTCTCTTCTAGATATCTAGCTTTGCTTGATCTAGATTATATGATAATGAATTTCTTTCTTTTACGATAGTATCATAATCTAGATGTGAGCACAAAACAGGTTGTTTTTGAAGATCATTCACTTGAGTCTACAAATTAATCTTTTCTAGAGAAAGGAGATTACAATTTGCTTCTATAGATTTTAGCTTAATATCATGATCTTCAATAACCTTTTTGAGATCTTCATTTTCAGATGTAAGAGCAAGAAGCTTAGCATGTAACTCATCATTTGCTTTATTAGATTTCTTTAATTTCTTCTTGCACTCGATATATTTATTGTGTGTCTCTTCAAGAGAAGCAACTAGCTCTTCTTTAGATAAATCAAAAAGGCTTACCTCTTCTTCTTCTTCTTCTTCACTTATTGTAGCAATAAGACATTATTTATGTGTATCTTCCTTCTTTGACATCCACGGGCAACCAAGTGTTGCATGGCTTGTTCCTAAACACCAACTGCAACTTGTTGAAGGTTGCCCCATACTTTTCTTTTGTTTGCGGTTGTAGACACCACCACCCTTCATACTTCAAGACTCGATTAGAGCTCCTTGACGCCTGCTCTGATACCAATTGAAAAACACTAGAGGGGGGTGAATAGAGTTTTTAAATATTTTAACAATTGTTTAACTCAAAACAACCACAATTGAAAATGGAAGAAGGAGACAGGTGTTTAGAGTGGTTCCAACTTTAGCAAATACTAAAGTTGTCAGTCCACTACCCGGTTGCTTACCCAACCGGGATTTTGAAAGTATTAATTTTATTACCTTCACAAGGATTTACACAAAATACAATACTTTCTTTACACCCCTTGAACAGCCTTCACTTGAAGTAGATGCACCAACTTGAGGTAGCCTTCTTGAAGTAACTCCAAGCTCCCCCTTGAAGTAGCCTTCCTCTCTAGAAGTAACCTCTCGTTGCACCAGCCTTCTTGAAGTAGCTCAAGGTCCCCTTCTTCACCAAGAAGATCTTTAACCTCTCCAACCCACAACCTCCAACCTAGGAGTAGCAAGGAGAGTACAAACAACAATAGAGAACAAGAAAGAAAATAGAAATTACAACTTATCCTTTTGTAGCACAAGGCTTGATTTCCTTAGATCAAGCGTGTAGATCTCCTAACCAAAGTGTATGGAATAGTAATTGCAGTGGATAGGAGATGCTAGCCTATAGGACACGAAATTTGAGCTAAGAGAAGAAGTAGCCTATTGTCACTATGCTCAGTTTTCTCACAAACAGGTTGCTCAAAGTATGCTCAAAGATTTCTCAAGTGTAACTAGTGTGTTTAGGTGTCTTAAGGCATGTCCTATTTATAGGAATGTCCTACAAGTGCTTAAGGACGTTCTAGACACCTTCTAGGGGTTTCTAAGTGCTTAACTAGCCGTTAGGTACAAGTTTGTTGCTTTAGCAATGACTAATTAATTAATTCTGCAGTTGCTGTCAGAGTCCATCTCGGTCGAGAAATGGTCGACCGAGACACCTACTCGGTCGAACTTTTGTCGACCGACAGGCTCTCTGAATCAAGTGTTTTGCAACGTTTATCTCCAACTGCCAACTACCTTGTCAGATGTGTCTAACGGCTACCTGGGTCTTTCTCGGTCGAGAAAGTTGTCGACCGAGAGTGTCTCGGTCGAGGAGTTAGTCGACCGAGATTGACCCTGTTTCAATTTTTCAATTAAAGCACTAAGTGTGTGTATGAGTGTGCATATGTGACACTTATTTGAAGGGGATGACCTATCTAAATGTGATGTTTAACTAGGGAGAATCTAACGCTTGATTTACATGAAATCTAAGTACTTGTACATTATATATTTGTACAAGTTTTTTACAAAGTGATTACATTTCATGAAAATATAAATATGTAAGCATATGGATTTCCCTAATTGCTTTGTCATCCACCTTATTCCTGCAACACTCAAGTAGCACGTTAGATTAACAAGAATGAAATGTTTGTCATTATCAAAACAAAGGGATTTACATATGTCCATTTAGCCAACAAGCAGGTGACTTTAATGTTGTGCGAGAGGCCCAAGAGAAACGTGGGGGAAATGCTCCAACTTATCAGGAAATGTTTGATTTCAATGCTCTTATTGCTGATGCTCTCTTGAAGGAGGTTCCTTATGAAGGAAGCCGATTTACTTGGGTTAAAAAACAGATACTGACGCCTACTATTTGGGAGAGGATAGATAGGGTTCTTATGAATGGAGCATGGTTTGCGGAGAAACCCATGACTCGTTCTATACACCTTACTAGATCTCAGGTGTCAGATCACTGCCCTATTATAACTATCCCTGGTGCTCAGGCTATTACTGATAGGAAAGCTCACCTCTCATTCATGTCGACATGGCTAAGGGAGGCTGAATGTTTGAAGATTGTTGAGCAGATTTGGGAAGAGAGAATTGTGGGAAATCCATTGTTTGTATTCTATCATAAATTGAAGCAAGTAAGAGGTGCTCTCAGGGCCTGGAGTAAGATAAAGTTTGGAGACAATAATCAACGTATCAAAGATTTAGAGGATGTTATGTTCACTACACATGCTGCTTTTGATGAAAATCCCACTCCGCTCAATGAGGCAAACTTAAAGACTACATAGAATGAGCTGGAGTAGCTTCTAGATGTAGAAGAGGCTATTTGGAGGGAGAAGGTTAGAATTAGTTGGTTACAAGATGGTGAGCGCAACACTCGGTTTTATCATTCGGTGGTTAAAACTAGACGAACACATGGAAGGCTAAATGCATTGAAACTATCTGATGGTACAGTGATAACGAACCCTATTGAGATGGCTGAGAAGGCGGCAACACATTACCAGCAACAGTACGATGAGGAGGTTGAAATAGATAGCAATGCATTAGAACAATTTCTACAGGACATCCCGGAAACTATCTCGATAGATGATAGTTTCTTACTGACGGCCACCCCTCATGAGGACGAGGTTCTGAAGACCTTGAAGGAAATGGACCCAAATACAACCCCTGGGCCGGATGGATTTACCCTACCTTTCTTTTCAGCTGCGTGGCATATTATTAGAGATGATTTCCTCGCTCTAGCAGATGGTTTCTTTAGAGGACAGATGTGTCATAGAGGTTTGTTCTACAACAGAATCCTCCTTATTCCAAAGTTCGACTCTCCCAAGAATTTATCCACTGATTTTAGACCTATCTCGATTGAGAATTTGATCCTAAGTGTGGCAACACATCCCACTATCACACAGATAGCGAGGTGTTACGTGAAAACGTGCAGAAAACACCATAACCACAGATTATCAAAAACACGGGTTAATTAAAACCGATTGCGGAAAACGGATAAATAGTGAAACTATTACATACAAGTCCTCATCCTACAGAAAACATGTTATATAAACATATACAAGCCTTGATGCGTGTCGACAACTTAGAAGATCAGCTGTTTAGTCGTCACATGAGTTCATCACCTGTCATATATACATAACAACCCACATCCGGCAAGCAGCAGGATATAAAAAACATCAATAGCTATACATCATGAAACAACGTCAAACACCTCCAAGGACCTGAGAGTATAGGGATGACTCTAAGACTCTACTACAAAACATCCAAAACAGCAGCATATCCATCGCTTGCCTTCTACTGCTCTTCTTGCTGCTCGGCCGCAACTCTGCGACCACCACCACGTCTAGCTCGACTACCTAAAAAGGGTGTAAACCAGCGGGGTGAGACACACAGTCCCAGCGAGAAACATAACTCCCCGCCGAAACTACAGAACCTCAGAAAGATAAAGCAATAACAACAGGTAACTAATAAGAAGTATAACGAGAGCAGTTTATGTAAAGTAAAGCTATTCTTACCGACAAGCTTACCAGATGTACAGAAGGCATATAACCAATTATTTCTTTATGGAACAGGATTAACAAGATAAGATATATTGCCACATACCATGAGGAACATATAAGTAATTGCAAGATATGACAAGATTAAGATTAACTACACAAACAAGGCCTCAACCAATGTTCCGTGTTTTGCCTTAAGCAGTAAATACTATACGGCTGCATTATGTATTTTTATGCCCTGAGGAAGTGAACCTTACCGTTCAAATCCAACCGATGGCTGCGAAACCCGGAGCCGGTGCCATACAAGGTCACATGGAAGAGCCGGACTCCACGACCTCCCACCTCGTGGTCAGTGCACGAGTACAACACATGCAGGACCGCAGTCTCATGTTGAAGTGGTCTTAGCCATAGGGTCAGGCTACCCTCTACCTAGCCCACCTCAGTATAGGTATCGACGCTAGTGAAACTGAGCCACGGGCTTGTTCACCGTGCTCTGAGCCATGAACGCATTCATGCTCCTCATATCACATATCGTGAGCTATGGGCCTGTTCACCATGCTCTTCACATACTTGGGCTACGAGCCTGAATCCACACCCTGGAGTCTACAACTGAAGTTGCACTCTTACCTCCTCACTTTAGGCTAGGAGAAACCTCGCATACTCAACAATATGCGCTCCGGGTTGACCCGTAGGAGAACCCATTTCACCATCACCAGCTCCTGACGATGATGGATCTATGGCCAGGGCAACTACATGATATATTCCACTGTGATTAATTAATATATTTTATATGGATTGTAAGATTCAACCAAGTTATATAACATGTAAACTATAACAGGAAGTAAACAACATAAAACTCAACATTATGATTTTATTGTATTCACATCATCCTGATCCATCACAAGGATCCAACATCACATGTTATCACTTGGTCTCTTGCCAATCATCCAGATCCATCTCAAGGATCATCACATACCATGGGATCTCAATCCCTCATCATATACTGTCACTGCCTCTCAAGGCTTACATCATCATCATGGGATAGCAATCCCCAGTACTTTAGTCATGTACATTATACATATTATTTCAACATCAAGAGTAACAATCACAGTAGAGTTACTCCACATATACATATACCTCATAGCCCTTTTAATGGGCTAAGAATCACCTGCATGGTTAGTAACAACAATCATAGGCTTTAATAAAATGACCATGCTATCAATATAAGGTGACATCAATGATTAGATATACTTTCTTAATCATGCATCAACTTATGATCATATGCATAAAGTACATTATTAAGCAATCCACATTACATGCTCATTATTTTCCTTAGCATTATACAGATAATCAAGGTGATCACATCCGTGTGTATAGCCATGTTAAGTTTAGATGAGCAAGCTTTACCATAGTGAATACTATTAAGCATGCAAAGAGTCACCATCGTGTAACAAGAATATAATCCATCATAACGACTTTCCATGATAGGAAGAACCCTCACTAAAGGTACCCTCTACCCTCACCAAAAGTGGTATCGGGCAGGGCTCACCCTATCTCCCAACCATAACGGCCGACATAAGAAGGGTATCCTGCAACGCAGCATTACCACCAAAGGCAACAACATCAAGGCGTGCAACAACAAGGAACGAAATGTGCGACGGGGTGTCAGGCACCCAGCCCTATCGGGCAACGGCCTGTGTCGGGCTTAGCTACAACGCCCGTCACAAAGTGTATATCGGGAAACATGATGTTGTGCTGGTGGGTGTATCGTGCAACATCCCATCACAGAACATAACCAGCAATGTCCCCTTCAAAGCACAATGGCACCCAGCTGCGTCTAAGTCAGGTGTACAAAGCTCAAACAACTAGCAAAAGGGGTCTATCATCCAGCCAACTAAACCAGGGTCTACCGGCCGTCATAAGGCAGAGTGGTGTGACGCCCGTCACAAAGACAAGGGTATCGTCCACCACTAGCATCACATATATCATGCAAGGTTCTAGGTCTGTCGGGCAGCACATCCCCAACCTCATAACGACCAAGGTGCAACTCATAAGATCATCATCAACCTCAAGCACAAGGGCACCCAAAATCCTAATGGGTCAAGAAGATGGCTCACCTCAATCGACTAAGAAAGAGGGGTCTTGCACATCAACTATCCCCAAATGGCAACACAAGGAAAAACCCTAGAAAGAGTCACCACTATCACCAAGCTCACCCTTCTAGTCCATGGTGAGAGGAGAGTGTTGCTCAAGCAACTAGAACACATGCTCACCTCTCAACTAAAACGAGAGAGGGGTGTTTCCCATGCTACTAGAAGCTCAAACTCACTCCTCTAGACCAAGGAGAGAAAGGAGTATTGCTCACCAAGAAACCCTAAACCACAAGGATCGACCAACATGGATACTTAAACAAGGTACCAATCTAACAACATATAAACAAGATCATAGAAGGAGATAGAGTAGTTAGGGTTAGGAGTTATGTAACCCACTTTAAGCAAGCTCCAAGCTCCTAGCACCAAGGAAGAAGAAAGCTCCAAAGCAGGATCGGCCACCAAGCTAGCTCCTCTAAGGGTATCGTCCACCAAGCTTGCCAAGGAGAAGGGTATCGTGCACCAAGGTGGAGAAGGAACCAAGAGACCAAAGGATCCTTAGCATGAAGAAAAGAGCACATATACAGAAGGGATTGGAGGAGAAAACAAGGTAGAACTAAGCAAGGTGTCATCCACCTAGGGACACTTGTCCTAGTGCACGAGCCACCACTCTAGCAAGCCCTAAACACATGTCCAAGGTCATTGCTACATGCAAGCATCAAGCACCAAGTGTCCACTAGTGGTGACACAAACGAGGTCAAAGCTTGGTCAAAGACTCTTGGGCGACACACTTCCATCATGGGCGACACAACCACCTCCTGGCCGATACAAGGGTCCAACAAGACAAGGCAAGGCTCAACAAAGCCCAACAAGGCTCAACCAAGCCCAAAGGAACTCAAGCAACGAGCCCAAAACCATCCTCTCTACACTAGAGGAAGCAAGGAGAGAGAGGAACACCTCACAAGGTGACAAACTTGCCCACAAAACCCTGGACTTGGGTTAATTGCAAGTAGCACCTCCAACTCTCAACAAAGCACAACCAAACCCTAATCACCACTAAAGGTGATTAGCAAGCACCAAAGCATCAGGGTTAAGCAAAACAAACAGGGTAAACCCTAAACGAAGGTCAGGGTCCTTACAAACTAACCCCCTTCAAGGGATTTCATCCTCAAAATCCGAAGAGAAAAGTGAGGGATACTTTCTCAACTCTTCCTCAAGCTCCCACGTGGCTTCCTCAATGCCACAATGATGCCAAAGAACCTTTAAAAGAACCAAGTCCTTCCTCTTCAGCTTCTTAACTCTTCTGTCAAGGATCTCCACAGGACCTTCCTCGTAGGTCACATCTTTATCAATCTCAACTTCAACTAGTTATATCACTGTTCTTGTATCTGGATGACTTTTCTTCTGCATACTAACATGGAACACTGGATGTAACCTGTGCAACTTTGGCGGCAGCTCTAACTCATAAGCTACCTTTCCCAAACACGCTATGACTGGGTAAGGCCCCATATATCTGGGTGCAAGCTTACCCTTCCGGCCAAACCTTAGCACACCTTTCCACAATGAGAATTTAAGATACACTTTGTCTACTACCTGGAACTCCAAAGGTCGTTGGAGATTGTCTGCGTAAGACTTCTGCCTGTCCTGTGCCACTTTCAACTGTTGCTGTATCACCTTGATCTTTTCTGTTGTTTGCTGTACTAACTCAGGACCCAAAAGCTGATACTCACCAGACTCATACCAACACAAAGGAGATCTGCACTTCCTTCCATACAAAGCCTCATAAAGAGCCATGTCAATGCTCTGCTGATAACTGTTGTTGTAGGCAAACTCTATCAAACTGAGATGTATATCCCAACTACCTAGGAACTACAAAACACAAGCTCAAAGGAGATCCTCCAAAGTCTGAATAGTCCTCTCAGACTGTCCATCTGTCTGCGGGTGAAAGGCGGTACTGAACCTCAACTGTGTTCCCAACGCTTTGTGCAACTGTTCCCAAAAACGACTCGTGAACTGAGGACCTCTGTCAGAAACTATCATTACTGGCACACCATGCAAACGTACTATCTCATCCACATATACTCGAGCAAGCTTCTCAGCTGTATACGTCGTCTTTACCGATATGAAATGGGCAGGCTTCGTTAATCTGTCCACTATTACCCAAATGGAATCATGATTCCTAGTTGTCCTGGGCAGACCAACTACGAAATCCATAGTTATGTGATCCCATTTCCACTGCGGTATCGGCAAGGGTTGCAACATACCTGCCGGCTTCTGATGTTCAGCCTTCACTTGCTAACAAACCGCACATCTAGCCACGAACTCAGCTACATCTCTCTTCAAGCCAGGCCACCAATACAAGTCCTTCAGATCATGATACATCTTGGTGACACCTGGATGCATATCATACATCGACATGTGTGCTTCCTCAAGCACTAACTTCCTCAAGCACTAACTTCCTCAGATCGTCAACATCTGGAACCACCATCCTATCACGATAGCAAACTAGCCCATCCTCAGACTCATGGAACCCATCACACTTTTCGCTGCCGAACTCTGAACTGATCAACTGTACTGCATCATCTGTCTGCTGTGCTTCTTTGATCTACTGTCTCAACGTAGGCTTGACTTGCATATGTGCTAAAAGTATAGTTAACAAGGAAACTTCCATCTGCACATTCATCTATCGCAAAGAAACAAGCATATCCCATCTATAGCATACCAGAGAACTCAACTGTGTGCCTTCTTTGAAGAAAGAGAAGAAGACTTTCGGCTAAGCGCATCAGCTACCACATTCGCCTTACCAGGATGATACTCATTAGTGCAGTCGTAATCATTGATTAACTCCATCCATCGATGTTGTCACATGTTCAACTCATGCTGTGAAAAGATGTACTTTAGATTCTTATGATCTGTAAAGATCTGACACACTTCCCCATAAAGATAGTGTCTCCAAATTTTTAACACATGAACCACTGCCGTCAATTCCAAGTCATGCGTCAGATAGTTCTCCTCGTGTTTCTTAAGCTGTCGCGAAGCAAAAGAAACCACATGATCCTCCTGCATTAGCACACAACCTAAACCTTTCTTGGAAGCATCGCAGAAAACAACATAGCCCTTTCCAGGCTCTGGCAGGATTAACATTGGAGCACTGGTCAGCTTTTCCTTCAAACTCTGGAAAGCTTGCTGACATCGATCATCCCAAACAAAAGGTACATCCTTTCTAGTCAACTTCGTCATTGGCAATGCGATCGCACTGAAATCCTTGATAAACCTCCTGTAGTATCCTGCTAAACTAAGGAAACTACGAACTTCTGTCGGCGTCTTTGGTTGCTCCCAATCCACAACGGATTCCACCTTCTTCGGGTCCACTTTGACTCCTTCAGCAGATATCACATGACCCAAGAAGGTCACTTCTTCCAACCAGAGCTCACACTTACTGAACTTGGCATACAACTGGTGTTGGCGAAGAAGAGTCAATGCTCATCAAAGATGTTGCTCATGCTCTTGCCTGTCCCGACTATAGATCAAGATGTCATCTATAAAGACTACAACAAACTGATCTAGGAACGGAAGAAAAACTCTATTCATCAGATCCATGAAAGCAGCAAGTGCATTGGTTAACCCAAACGGCATAACCACAAACTCATAGTGACCATACCTCATCCTGAAAGCTGACTTTGGTATGTCATCCGCCTTAATCCTCAACTGATGATAACCGGACCGTAGATCGATCTTTGAAAACACTGTAGCAACACACAACTGATCAAACATATCATCTATCCTCGGTAACGGGTACTTGTTCTTGATAGTAATCTTATTCAACTGCCGGTAATCTATACACAACCTCATCGATCCGTCCTTCTTCTTGACGAACAACACTGGAGCACCCCAAGGTGACGTACTCGATCAGATGAAACCTTTCTCCAACAACTCTTGTAACCGCTTCTTAAGCTCTGCCATCTCCACTTGAGCCATCCTATATGGTGTCTGTGCAACTGGATGCGTTCCTGGGACCAGATTGATCTCGAAATCAATCTCTCGGGTGGAGGAACACCAGGAAACTCATCAGGAAACACATCGGCAAACTCTCAGACAACTGACACCTCCTCGAGACTAGGACCTTTCGCCTTGGTAGCCACAACATTATCTACAATGTGAGCTAAGAACGCCTCACATCCTTGTCGTAGCAACTTCTCTGCCACCATGGCTGATACCAAACACGTCGGAAGAATCTTCCTATCTCCTTGGAAGATCCACTTCTCTCCCGCATCATCAAACACAGCCTGCTTGGAACCACAGTCCAAAACAACCTTATACTTCTCTAAGGTATCCATCCCAAGGATCACGTCGAAACCATGCATATCAAGTGGTATAAGATCCACTTGAATGCTGTGTCCCAAGAAAGATAAGACACAATATGGACACACTTCTCGAAGCATCGAGGAACCATCAAGAGGGGTTTCTAACAACAAGCTATCCTTTTTACTAACAGGCAAACGACAATTTTCAAGCATATTATAGGCGATAAAAGAGTGTGTAGCACCCGGGTCAACCAGAACAAATATAAAGCAAGAAGAAGACATATAAGAATGAAATAACTCCATCTGACCTGTCACCACTCGCGGGTTGACTATCGCCTCTGGCTGACTCATAGCATAGAATCGAGCCATTGCTTGCTGTCCACATCCTCTACTTCCTTGAGCAGACGATCCAGCTTGTGACGCTTGACCGAGTCCTCGCCCTCTGCTACCACTGGACTGCTGTCTATCTGATCCTTGTTGATTCTATCTTGACTGCTGCGTCACTTCAACATCTCTATTCGGGAAATGTAACTTGATATGCCCGGTCTGACCACAAAGATAGCATGCCCTATCTTCAAACTGTGGCCTAGATGGCCCTGTCACTGCCACTGAAGCTGTACTATGTGCCTTAGATGGTGAAGAAACGTAACCTCTTCCTTTACTCAGAGACCACTGTGAAGGTATACTGGAACCTCTCATTACTGAAGGTGTTGAAAACCTTGGCTTCTTAAAGCCACCAAACCTCTGTCCCTGGAACTGAGCATGCCTCTTCTTGGACATGGATTCTCTTTTCTCCCTTACTGACCTTTCAATCCTCTGGACAGATTCCACAAACGTAGCAAACCGCTCACGATTCTCCAACGCAAAAATAGGTGTTGTCAGCTTAGAACTCAGACCTTTCTCAAAATGTCAGATTCGCTCTTCATCTGTTGCTGCCATATGAGGACAAAACCTCAGCAGGTCCATGAACTTGGCCTCATACTCGATGATGTTCATTATTCCTTGTTGCAAACACTCGAACTGACTGATCTTCTCATCCAGATACGTCTTCAGAAAGTATCTGCTGACAAACTCGCGTCGGAAAACCTCCCAACCGATCACCTCACTAGGTCGCTTCTCCTCCTCGATGGTCCACCAGTGACCAACACTACCTTTTAGAAGGTAGACATCGTGCTTTACTTTGTCTGCTTCGGGGATGTATAGGATCCAGAAAGCCTTCTCTAGACTTGTCAGCCACAATCTGCATCCGCTGGATCAGCCATTCCAACATAATCCGAAGCTCTGACTCAACGAAGCCGCTCAAAGGTCTTCCCAATACCCAATGTTTCACCATGGGGAGCCTGTGCTCTCAGAGGAGGCACTAGCAATCGCTCAACCATGAGATTCATCGTAGCCATCATCTGCCCCATAAGCTGTTGATAGGCAGGATGTTCAAGAATGGCTGGGTCAGGTTGGGGGACCTCAGGCACCCGATCTCCATGTGCCTGTCCTTCAGCTCCATCAACTGATGCAGCATCGCTGTTCTCAGCAGCGTGTTCTTCATGGTTTCCAGACATCTTGACTTTTCTTCTGCTGAGGGCAGAAGACGATCATAAGAAAATCTGGACAACTCACAAGAACAGACTCAACCTAGTCCTAAATCCCTGTAGACTCAGCGAACCTAGAGCTCTGATACCAAAACTTGTGGCAACACATCCCACTATCACACAGATAGCGAGGTGTTACATGAAAATGTGTGGAAAACACCATAACCACATATTATCAAAAACACGGGTTAATTAAAACCGATTGCGGAAAATGGATAAACTGTGAAACTATTACATCCAAGTCTTCATCTTGCAGAAAAACATGTTATATAAACATATACAAGCCTTGATGCGTGTCCACAGCTTAGAAGATCAGCTGTTCAGTCGTCACATGAGTTCATCACCTGTCATATATACATAACGGCCCACATCCGGCCAGCAGCAGGATATACAAAACATCAACAACTATACATCATGAAACAACGTCAAACACCTCCAAGGACCTGAGAGTACAGGGATGACTCTAAGACTCTACTACAAAACATCCAAAACAGCAACATATCCATCGCTTGCCTTCTACTGCTCTTCTTGGTGCTCGGCCGCAACTCCGCGACCACCACCACATCTAGCTCGACCACCTAAAAAGGGTGTAAACCAGTAGGGTGAGACACACAGTCCCAACGAGAAACATAACTCCCCGCCAAAACTACAAAACCTCAGAAAGATAAATCAATAACAACATGTAACTAATAAGAAGTATAACGAGAGCAGTTTATGTAAAGTAAAGCTATTCGTACCGACAAGCTTACCAGATGTACAGAAGGCATATAACCAATTATTTCTTTATGGAACAGGATTAACAAGATAAGATATATTGCCACATACCATGAGGAACATATAAGTAACTGCAAGATATGACAAGATTAAGATTAACTACACAAACAAGGCCTCAACCAATGTTCCGTGTTTTGCCTTAAGCAGTAAATAATATACGGCTGAATTACGTATTTTTATGCCATGAGGAAGTGAACTGTACCGTTCAAATCCAACCATCGGCTGTGAAACCCGGAGCTGGTGCCATACAAGGTCACATGGAAGAGCCGGAGTCCACGACCTCCCACCTCATGGTCAGTGCACGAGTACAACACAAGCAGGACCGCACTCTCATGCTGAAGTGGTCTTAGCCACAGGGTCAGGCTACCCTCTGTCTAGCCCGCCTCGGTACAGGTATCAGCGCTAGTGAAACTGAGCCACGGGCCTGTTCATCATGCTCTGAGCCATGAACGCATTCATGCTCCTCATATCACATATCCTGAGCCATGGGCCTGTTCACCAAGCTCTTCACATACTTGGGTTGTGGGTCTGAATCCGCACCCTAGAGTCTACAACTGAAGTTGCACTCTTACCTCCTCACTTTAGGCTAGGAGAAACCTCGCATACTCAACAATATGCGCTCCGGGTTGACCCATAGGAGAACCCATTTCAGCATCACCAGCTCCTGACGATGATGGATCTATGGCCAGGGCAACTACATGATATATTCCACTGTGATTAATTAATATCTTTTATATGGATTGCAAGATTCAACCAAGTTATATAACATGTAAACTATAACAGGAAGTAAACAACATAAAACTCAACATTATGCTTTTATTGTATTCACATCATCCTGATCCATCACAAGGATCCAACATCACATGTTATCACTTGGCCTCTTTCCAATCATCCAGATCCATCTCAAGGATCATCACATACCATGGGATCTCAATCCCTCATCATATACTGCCACTGCCTGTGAAGGCTTACATCATCATCATGGGATAGCAATCCCCAGTACTTTAGTCATGTACATTATACAGATTATTTCAACATCAAGAGTAACAATCACAGCAGAGTTACTCCACATATACATATACCTCATAGCCCTTTTAATTGGCTATGCATCACCTGCATGGTTAGTAACAACAATCATAGGCTTTAATAAAATGACCATGCTATCAATATAAGGTGACATCAATGATTAGATATACTTTCTTAATCATGCATCAACTTATGATCATATGCATAAGGTACATTATTAAGCAATCCACATTACATGCTCATTATTATCCTTAGCATTATACAGATAATCAAGGTGATCACATTTGTGTGTATAGCCATGTTAAGTTTAGATGAACAAGCTTTACCATAGTGAATACTATTAAGCATGCAAAGAGTCACCATCGTGTAGCAAGAATATAATCCATCATAACGACTTTCCATGATAGGCAAAACCCTCACTAAAGGTACCCTCTACCCTCACCAAAAGTGGTATCGAGCAGGGCTCACCCTATCACCCAACCATAACGGCCGACACAAGAAGGGTATCCTGCAACGCAACGTTACCACCAAAGGCAACAACATCAAGGCGTGCAACAATAAGGAACGAAATGTGCGACGGGGTGTCAGGCACCCAGCCCTATCGGGCAACGGCCTGTGTCGGGCTCAGCTGCAACGCCCGTCACAAGGTGTATATCGGGCAACATGATGTCATGCTCGTGGGTGTATCGTGCAACAGCCCATCACAGAACATAACCAACAACAACCCCTTCAAAGCACAACGGCACCCAACTGCGTCTAAGTCAGGTGTACAAAGCTCAAACAACCAGCAAAGGGGGTCTATCGTCCAGCCAACTAAACCAGGGTCTAACAGCCGTCACAAGGTAGAGTGGTGTGACGCCCGTCACAAAGACAAGGGTATCGTCCACCACCAGCATCACATATATCGTGCAAGGTTCTAGGTCTGTCGGGCAGCACATCCCCAACCTCGTAACGACCAAGGTGCAACTCACAAGATCATCATCAACCTCAAGCACAAGGGCACCCAAAACCCTAATGGGTCAAGAAGATGGCTCACCTCAATCGACTAAGAAAGAGGGGTCTTACACATCAACTATCCCCAAACAGCAACACAAGGAAAAACCCTAGAAAGAGTCACCACTATCACCAAGCTCACCCTTCTAGTCCATGGTGAGAGGAGAGTGTTGCTCAAGCAATTAGAACACAAGCTCACCTCTCAACTAAAACGAGAGAGGGGTGCTGCCCATGCTACTAGAAGCTCAAACTCACTCCTCTAGACCAAGGAGAGAAAGGAGTATTGCTCACCAAGAAACCCTAAACCACAAGGATCGGCCAACATGGATACTTAAACAAGGTACCAATCTAACAACATATAAACAAGATCATAGAAGGAGATAGAGTAGTTAGGGTTAGGAGTTATGTAACCCACCTTAAGCAAGCTCCAAGCTCCTAGCACCAAGGAAGAAGAAAGCTCCAAAGCAGGATCGGCCACCAAGCTAGCTCCTCTAAGGGTATCGTCCACCAAGCTTGCCAAGGAGAAGGGTATCGTACACCAAGGTGGAGAAGGAACCAAGAGACCAAAGGATCCTTAGCAAGAGGAAAAGAGCACATATATAGAAGGGGTTGGAGGAGAAAACAAGGTAGAACTAAGCAAGGTGTCGTCCACCTAGGGACACTTGTCCTAGTGCATGAGCCACCACTCTAGAAGCCCTAAACACATGTCCAAGGTCATTGCTACATGCAAGCATCAAGCACCAAGTGTCTACTAGTGGTGACACAAACGAGGTCAAATCTTGGTCAAAGACTCTTGGGAGACACACTTCCATCATGGGTGACATAGCCCTGGGCGACACAACCACCTCTTGGCTGATACAAGGGTCCAACAAGACAAGGCAAGGCTCAACAAAGCCCAACAAGGCTCAACCAAGCCCAAATGAACTCAAGCAACGAGCCCAAAACCATCCTCTCTATACTAGAGGAAGCAAGGAGAGAGAGGGACACCTCACAAGGTGACAAACTTGCCGACAAAACCCTAGACTTGGGTTAATTGCAAGTAGCACCTCCAACTCTCAACAAAGCACAACCAAACCCTAATCACCACTAAAGGTGATTAGCAAGCACCAAAGCATCAGGGTTAAGCAAAACAAATAGGGTAAACCCTAAACGAAGGTCAGGGTCCTTACACTAAGAATCCTTGCGAGAATCCTCAATAACAGGTTGTCTCCATTGATGACTCAGATGATATCCTGTCCATAGGGAGCTTTCTTGAAAGGGAATGATATTTCTCATCATGTCAGGCTGGCTAGAGAGTTGATGCATGATATCAATCAAGGACAGGAATCTCCTAATGCTATGGTTAAGTTCGATATGTCAAGAGCATATGACATAGTGGATTGGCAGGTAATGCATAAATGTCTTGCTGCTTTTGGGTTTCTACCTGAGGTGATTGATCTATGTATGAGTTTCTTTAAACACACCTGGGATACAATTACTATTGGTGGGGATATAGCTGGGTTCTTTCCTATTAGAAGAGGTTTAAAGCAAGGTAATGCTATATCACCATTCATGTTCATTATCTTTGAGGAACTTCTTTGCAGAAGGATTAGTAGATTGGAGAGTGATCGGTCCATTGCCAATTTCTGTACGAGAGGATATGGGGTGGCACCTCCAATGCTTCTCTATGCTAATGATCTTGTGATGTTCTTCAATTCAGACCAGGTGACAATCAATACAGTTAGAAGTGCATTCGAGTTATATGAAAAGGCAACTGGTCAGAGGATCAATAGATGTAAATCTGTTTGTGTGATTGGGGGGTCTGATCAAGCAAAGGAAGATGACATAGCAAAGGAATTTGGAGTGGAGAAGGCGACTCAGTCTTTTACTTACCTTGGCATACCGATTTCTAAAGGAAGGATAAAATTAACTGACTACGAGTTTCTTGTTAGGAAAGTGAACTCTAAAGTGGCTGCCTAGAAATCTAGATTGCTATCTTTTGCAGGACGGAGGCTACTGGTTGCTCATGTGCTGTCGTCCATTACTGTCTGCACAACAGCGGTGGTTGGAATTCCATTAGGTATCATTTGGCGTATAGAGAGCAAATTTTCAAACTTTCTATGGGCGGACAGGGAGAATCACCAGAGAAAAGTATGGATCAGATGGGAAAGAGTTGCTACACCACTGATCGATGGGGGTCTTGGTCTCACTTCCTTGAGGATGATCAACGATGCCTTTGTTGCTAAGACGTGTTGGGAAATTCTCAATCCTGAGACCTTGTGGGCATCTTTTTGCAGAGATAAATATGCTAACCTCACAACAGGTAGGTCCGAAAACTATCCTAATCACTTAAAGATTAGTAGCTATCCGTCCCCTTTCTAGAAGAAGGTATGAGACATGTTCCCTAGGATGTTTCCTTTCTGTAGATGGTCGAGAGGTAATATCCCTTTTTGGGACTCATGGTGGTGTGATGAGAGACTCACTAACCATGCCATCTTTGCTAGTGATAGAAGGCAACCATTCTTGGTTAGAGATTTCTGGAATGAAGAAAAAGGATGGGACTGGGATACGATCCAACAGGTGGTTGATGACCAGGGTGTGGAGCTGATAGAAAAGGCAGGTGCTTGGATAACAAATGCAGATGATGAAATGGTGTGGGGTATTGACCAGAAGGGTCGCTTCACTATGAAATCAGTGAAGAAGATTCTGATGCAACCAAGAACAGGTGGACCAGATGCTCTAGGAAAAATATGGGGCTTGGACGCCCCTAAGGCGAGTGCTATCATATTGAAGATGAATAAAAAAGCTATACCTATGAATGATAATGTTCAACATAGATGTTTTATCCCCTTTGTATCGAAATGTAACTGTTGTGATGATCCAAGAGTAGAAGATACTGATCACCTTTTCTTCCATGGACAGGTTGCCATGTTCTTCTGGACCAGATTTTCCCATTTGACGCAGATGCAGGCACCTCATGATATACATACCTTTCTTAATATTTGTGAGAAAGGTTACTCTAGGAGGATCTCAGATTGGATAGCAGGAAGGTTAGAAGTTAACATACCCCACAACATTTGGAGGATACGGTGTGCATCCAGATTTGGGGACAAATTGTGAGGTTGGGAGTTTGAATGGAACCAAATTATCTCTTATGTGAACAACACGATTCAACATAGATCCTTCTCCATTGAACATGGGTCTAGCATTTACAATAGAATGAGAAATGGCGGGATTAAGGAGCCTAAGACGAAGATGAGAGAGATTCAGCTGATAAGGTGGATGAAGCCTGACATGCATAACTTGAAAATGAATTTGACTATAGGAAGAAATAAGGGAGAAGATGGGGTATGTAGGAGGTGGGTGGCAGGCCTGATTCGAAATCATAATGCAGACATATGCATGGTGTTCCATGCCTGGATCAAGACACCGGACTTCGTCCTAGCATATGTACAAGCATGCATTGTTGGACTGAAACTGGCAGGTGATCATATGTTACGAGTTTCATGTATTGAGATTGATGACCAGGGAGTCTATGATATTATGTGGAAGGATGCTATCGAAGCATGGAGGACCAAACCGTTTGTTAGAGAGATGAGGTCCGAGTTGGCTAGAGCTAGTATTACTGGTTCAATGGTACACAAAGTTGCTAACTCTATACCCAGAGAGATTGGGAGTTGGGGAAAACGTTTTTAGAGATGACAGTTATTATGGATAGAAGGATGATTCTGAATAGAATTCGAGGCATGGCTACTTTGGAGAAAAGAAGCATTCCCTATGTGCACCTGAAGAGGATCGATGCTTGATGAATCATGGATGTTTTTTTAGCTATTTCTTTGTCTGGGTTGTGATGATTTCTTAAAAAAAAAGATAACACAAGTTGGTGATCAAACAACTAGCATTCATTAAATGATTGATGTTGAACTAAAAAGATAGTATTTTTCTATTACAAACTCATGAATTACAATGTATGAAATGAAAACATGGGTAGCGGGGCTACGCCCCGCACCCTAGTGTATGAGACTACTCGCTCATGGCAGGAACAAAGAAGGAGGCGGGAAGAGAGAAAGAAAGCATCATCTCCATGTAGGAGGGAGGAAAGTCGACCCCTTGGAGTAGAGAGAAACTATCTTCACACCACTTGGTTGACTTGATGAAGACTTCTTCACTTCCCACCTTCTATGTCGATGAGAGAGAAAGTAAATTGATGAAGTGTGGATCTTGGACCGGTAGCCTTGGGGTGGAGGATGGAAGATGAAACATCTCTGGAATGGTTGGGGCAGCCTTTGGGTGTCCAAGAATTTGATGCCTAATGAGAACTCCTTAGGTTCTATTTATAAGCTTTCAAGGAGTCCCAAACGGTCTTGGGACCATTTGGGTCTTTAACGGTTTGGGGAATGTTTGGCATCATGCGGTCTCGGGACCGTTTGGCTTCAAACGGTCTCAGGACCGTTTGGCTTCATACAGTCTCGGGATCGTTTGAATTCATGCGGTCTTGGGACCATCTACTTTTATTTGGTCTTGGGACCATTTGAGTTCATACGGTCTTGGGACCATTTGCCTTCATTCGGTTTCCAAACCGTTTGCCTTTATTCGGTCTTGGGACCATTTGGGTTCATTCGGTCTTGGGACAATTTGGACTTCATTCGGTCTTATGACCGTTTGAGTTCATTCGGTCTTGGGACCATTTGGACTTCATTCGGTCTTGGGACCGTTTGCCTTTATTTGATCTCGGGACCGTTTGAGTTCATTCGGTCTTGGGACCATTTGGACTTCATTCAGTCTCTAGACCGTTTGCCTTCATTCGGTCTTGGGACCATTTGAGTTCATTCGGTCTTGGGACCATTTGGACTTCATTCGATCTTGGGACCGTTTGGGGCTTTTGCAATTTTTTTTGGGTTTTTCTATAAGAAGAAAGAGATAAATGTTAGTTTAATGGTGAATTCATAATAATGTAGAAAGTTAAGGATTATATCTAATTTATCTAAGAACGAGTATGGAAAATTAAGAAAAACTAATAAGATAACATCACAAAATGGGAGGTTATCAACTTCCCATACACCAAACGAAACATCGTTGTTCCTATTGGTGTTTTGTAAGCAATACGATATGCCCAGAGAGCATCAGGAAGTTTGGTGGACCGATCCCTGTGGTTTCTGTTGATAGTTTTCTCTAAGATAGCCTTCAATTGTCTATTTGAGACTTCAACTTGGCCACTAGTCTGCGGATGATAAGGCGTAGCGACCTTATGTTTTACTCTGTATCTTCGCAGAAGAGCTTCGAAGCTTCTTTCTAAGAAATGTGACCCCCCATCGGATATAACCATTCTAGGGACTCTGAATCTAGGAAAGATAATATCCTTGAATAGCTTAATAACCAGCTTAGAGTCATAAGATACAGTGGGTATAGCTTCTACCCATTTGGATACATAGTCCACAACAACTAAAATATAAGAGAATCCATAAGATGGGGGAAATGGACCCATATAGTCCACTCCCCATACATCGAAAAGTTTGGTCTCCTGCCACAGAGTTAGTGGCATTTCGTTTCATTTCGATATCCCTCCAGACAGTTGACATTTATTGCAAGATTGCACAAATTCATGGGCATCCTTCGCTATTATTGGCCAGAAGAATCCTGACTGTTGGACTTTAAGGGCGGTCTTCTGTGAACTCATGTGCCCTCCAGTGGGGCCAGAATGACAGTGTTCTAAGACTGGAATAATTTCTTCTTTAGGGAGACAACGGCAAAATAATCCGTCTGTGCATAAGAGGAAAAGATATGGTTCATCCCAAAAGTATTGCTTGACATCATGAAGAAATTTCTTTCTTTCGTGGTAGGAAGTAGCAGAGTGGACAATTCTTGTAGCCAGATAGTTTACTATATCAGCGTACCAAGGAAATCTGGTGGCAACTTTCATGAGTTGATCGTCGGGTAGAGAGTCTCAAATAGGTATATTGTCTTCATCTTGAGGCTCAATATGACTTAAGTGGTCGGCGACGACATTTTCTACCCCACTTTTATCTTTTATTTCCAAATCGAATTCTTGAAGCATCAACACCCAATGAATAAGTCTGGGTTTTGTATCTTGTTTTTGAATCAGATATTTTATTGCAGAGTGGTCTGTGTATACTATGACTTTTGATTTGATCAGATAAGAGCAAAATTTTTCAAAAGTGTAGATGACTGCCAAGAATTCTTTTTCGGTAGTTGTATAGTTCTTTTGGGCTTCATCAAGTGTTTTTGATGCATAGTATATCACATAGGGTTTCTTATCTATTATCTACCCTAATAATGCCCCTATAGCATAGTCATTGGCGTCACACATTATCTCGAAGGGTTGTGACCAGTCAGGGGCTCTTAGTATAGGTGTAGAAACTAGGGAATTCTGTAAAGTCCTAAAACTGTGTAAGAATTCTTAATCAAAATTAAAATCTGCATCTTTAATCAACAAGTGAGACATGGGTTTTGCTATTTTTGAAAAATCTTTGATAAAATACGGCATGGTCCAAAAAGTCTCGTACTCCCCTGATGTCTTTTGGTGGTGTCAATTTTGAAATGACATCTATCTTTGCTTTGTCCACTTCAATCCCTCTTTCGCTCACTCGATGCCCGAGGACAACTCCTTCTGTCACCATAAAATGACACATTTCCCAATTAAGGATCTGATTTGTTTCCTCACATCTTTGTAGAAATCTACCGAGGTTAAGCAAACAGTTGTCAAAAGAGACCCCATAAACTGAAAAGTCATCCATGAAAACTCCCATGATGGGCTCAGTTAACTCTGTGAATATAGCAGACATGCACCTCTAAAATGTTACAAGTGCATTACATAGTCCAAAAGGCATCCTTCTAAAGGTGTAGGTTCTGAAAGGACAAGTAAAATTCATCTTTTCTTGATCTTGGTGTATCGAAATTTGATAAAACCCTAAATAACCATCAAGGTAGCAAAAGAATTTTTGGTGGGCCAGACGTTCAAGGACTTCATCAAGGAAAGGTAGAGGGAAGTGATCTTTTCTTATTGCCTTGTTCAGTTTCCTATAATCGATACACATCCTCCATCCAGTGACAGTCCTTGTGGGTACCAGTTCATTTTTATCATTCAAAATGACAGTGGTTCCCCCATTTTTAGGGACCACTTGGACTGGACTAACTCATTGAGAATAAAAAATTGGATAAATGATACCAACTTTTAGGAGTTTAAGAACCTCAGGGCAAACCACCTCTTTGAGATTTGGGTTTAGTTTTCTCTGGTGTTCCAATGAAGGTTTAAACTCTTCTACCATGGGTAATCTGTGCATGCATAGAGCTGGATTTATTCCCGTTAGGTCAGTCATCTTATATCCAATGACTTTCTTATGCTTTCTTAATTCAATAAGTAGTCTTTCTTCTTGGTCATCTATTAAAGTGGAACTGATAATGACCGGACATAATTTTTCTTTGTCAAGGAAGACATGCTTGAGCCCAACTGGTAGGGCTTTCATCTCAGGTGTCTTGGGTACTTCTGCGGTTTCCAAAACGGTGACAGATTTCAACTCCTCAAAGGTAGCTTTGGGGATTTCTTCGGCTTGTTCAAGGTATTGTAGACATTGCTGAACTAGTTCGTCGGTTGAAAATTTAGCTTTTGGATTTGTTAAGACATTTTCCAAATCATCAGACGGTTCAGAAGGTTCTTGCTTTAACCGAGACATTTTATCAATTGCTTCGAGAAGAAAAACTTATTTGTGGATGCTAGGACCTTTTAAGCTATCAAAGACTCTGAATTGAACAACTTCATTTCCTAGTCTTAAGGTAATGGTGCCATCTTCAACATCGATTAGTGCTCTGGCTATAGCAAGGAAGGGTCTGCCAAATATTATTGGATGCCTCAGATCTTCTTTTATATCTATAATAACAAAGTCACAGGGAACATACAAGTCTTTCCCTACTCTTACTAGTATATCTTCAATAATTCCCAAGGGTGTAGTGGTGGTAGAATCAACCAATTGAATTGTCATTGCTGTGGGTAGCAAATCAGTAAAACCCAATCTTTTACACATGCAAAATGGCATAATGGATATGCTGGCCCCCAAATCGGCTAATCCTTTCTTGCAAGAAGTATTTCCGATAGAACATTGGATGCCAAAGGAGCCAGGGTCCTTCTGCTTCTTTGACATCTTATTAAGAATGATGTCAGAAGTATTTTGAGCTAATTTGACAGTCTCATGTTCTTCGGTCATATATTTCTTTGATAGTAAGGTCTTCAGGTATTTGGACCAAGCTGGGATTTCAGAAAGAGCATCGAGGAATGGAATATCGACATATAGCTTCTTCATAGCCTCCTTGAATTTATGGAATCTAGTGTCCAGTTTAGTTTCTCTCAATCTACCTGGGTAGGGTATCCTAGGCTTATACGGTGGGATTTCTGGTTCCTTAGTAACTTGCTCTTTTTCCTTTTCCTTCCCAGCCTCTGTAGATTTTTTAGTTTCTTGTTCTGTGCTTGCAATTGGGTTGACTTCAGTTATATCTTCGTCTTCTTGAATAACATTGGTGACTTCAGCAAGGACATGACCAAACCTTGTGGTGACTGTGTTCAATTGTTCTAGTCTGTGTTGATTGTGTCTCATGTTTATTTCTGGTTGACCAGCAAAAGTACCTACTGGGGGTTTTAGCTGGGGTGCGATCTGTGCCAATTAAGTTTCCACATCCTTTTGTTGGGCTTGTTGATTGGAAAGCATGGTCTGTTGAGATTGCAACATTTGCCTAATCATGGATAACTCATCTGTTAGCAGAGGCAAAGTATTCTTTTGTTGATATTGTGTAACTTGCTACTGCCCTTGTGGTTGTTGTTGCTGAGGTGCTGGTAATTGAGGTTGTTGTGGTTGTTGTAGTTGAGTTTGTTGCAATTGTGGATGCAACAGAGGGTAGTATGTAGAAGAATTTCTTGGGTAGATAAGTCTTTGAGGCCCACCCCTATAGTTTCCTTGGTTTCGATTATAATTGCTTTGAAATCCAGGTGGTAGTCTATTGGAAGACCCACCTTGCGTCTGGTGCTGGGGGTTGGCAGTTCCCGTAGGATTCCCATACTGAAAACCGGGATGGTTTCTCGGTTGATTTGGATTATGATATACTTGGCCTGGTATGGAGTGGATAGAATTCACTTGCTCTGGTAGCTGATCCTCTAGATGTTCAATAATTGGTTCATATTGTAGTTGCGGTGGTTGTAGATCCATCATTACATTGTATAAGAGACCACATGATAATGTGGGGTGATCAGATGCATGACAAGCTTTGCAAGTTTCAGTAGTTGCTTTAACTTGTTGAACCTGGGAGTTCTTCTTTCTATCATATTCCCCAAACGATGTTTCAAGAACTTGTTGCTTATGAGCTATGGTTTTTAGAGATTCGGCGTTGACTTTCAACTCTACATATTCTTTAGCTTTACAAACCTTTAGAACTCCTCCGGTAGTTGGCCTTCCCCAATTAGATTGGTTCTCGGCTCCGAGTGTGACAATCTTCCAGGCATCTTCATAATTCTTTCGCATGAAATTCCCCCCCATATGAGGAATCCAAGAACTTCTTAATGTCATCACTTACTCCTCTATAGAATGTTTCTATGAGCTGATGTTGTGAGATTCGATGATGTGGACATTTCCTCAGTAATTCCTTAAACCTTTCCCAGTATTCTGCTAGAGATTCTCCAAGAAGTTGGGAGAATTGGTTGATCTGTCCCCTAATCTAGTAGGTCAATGAGGGAGGAAAGAACTTTTCCAAAAACTTTTCTTCCAAGGGAGCCTAGGTGGTGATTGGCTCTACATCTAATGAGTTATACCAACTCAATGCCCTTCTATATAGAGTAAAGTTGAAAAGTCAAAGCATGATTGCTTCATTAGTAGCTCTGGCCTATGGTACCAATCGACAAAGTGTCTTGAATCACTTCAGGTGATCCATGCAATCCTCTCCAACATTCCCAGAGAATGAGATGCCTTGCATAATTTGGATCCATTGTGTTTGGATCTCAAAGTTAGGAGCATTGATGAGAGGTGGCTAGACTGGGTGATTATCTTTAGAGTTCTTAGGAACAACGTAATCCCGAAGCTACTTGTTCCTTGTCAAAAGTTGAGCGGCTGCTATAGCTGCTTCATTTTCGGCATGATTACGAGCTTTCTCTTCAACACAAACTTCAACTTGAATTTGAGCATGTGTATCAGCGATGAGTTGTGCTCTCTGAGCTGCTATGGCTGCGTTGACTCTTTCCAACACCAAGGTGGCCTGGCATTGTTCTTCAACCATCTGTCTGGCTCGTTGGCGGTTGAGTCTGATGTGTCGAGGGAAGCTTCGTTCTACCTTAGAGTCATACTCTGGTTCAGGGGAGAATCCGATGTTATGCGAAGGTTGCATACACGTTTTCTACCTGAGTAGAAGAAAAATCACACTTTAGACGGTGTGGAGAAATGATGAGGTCAAAAAAATATATGAAGTAATTATCAAGGTAAAGTGTAAAATCCTAATCAACTCGCAAGTTGAAAAATGGAATTAAAACGTTCCTTTGTCCCTGACAACGGTGCCAATTTTTTTGATGGAGCCTCCACTCGTGTGGAGTTGCATGCACCACTAAAAATTCTAGAGATAGTAAGTCTCTAAGTTTAGCTTTTCGTGTGCTATAATAAGATCTCCACCCACGTATGCTAAGATATGTAGAAGTCTTATCGTAGTACAGTTAAGGGTCGAATCTATGAGACAACGATCTTGTTAAGAGTTTAACAAGATGAAACACATAATAATTCTACTTATCTACTTAAAAGTTGATATTTAGATTGAAGAGTTGGTTTGATGATTAAACTAAAGTGCGAGGCAAAGTAGATGGCAGGAAAGTAAATTTAAGTTTGAAAACAATATTTTGGAAACCACTAGGATGTGATCGAGTTTGACCACCACTACACATGGATCAAAACATACATCATAAAAACATGGCTTGCAAAGAAGAGAGTCAAAACAATTAGTATCTTTGTAGACTTAGCTTCCTTTCGGATATCTAACTACTAGAAACATGGAAGCGTTGCAATGCCAACCATCCCCAAATGAATGTCACTTACTTTGCATCACTCCCCTCACAAAGTGTGTTCCTCGACCTGTCAAGGTTGTACTTTCATACGTCAAATGATTCCATTTCATAGCATGAAAGTACAACGATGGAGGTGAGTTTACTCCACTCCTTGAGAAACGCTCCTAGATACCGAACTAAACGTATGGTGACTACATACATCTGGAACCAACAAGCAGTCGATATTCGAATCTAGAAGTACAAACATAGACAATTTGCACTAATAGATAATAGATAACACAAGTTGGTGATCAAGCAACTAGCATTCATTAAACGATTGATGTTGAACTGAAAAGATAGTATTTTTCTATTGCAAACTCATGAATTACAATGTATGAAATGAAAACATGGGTAGCGGAGCTACTCCCCGCACCCTAGTGTATGTGACTACTCGCTCATGGCAAGAACAAAGAAGGAGGTGGGAAAAGAGAAAGAAAGCATCGTCTCCACGTAGGAGGGAGGAAGGTCAACCCCTTGGAGTAGAGAGCAACTATCTTCACACCACGTGGTTGCCTTGATGAAGAATCCTTCACTTCCCACCTTCTATGTCGATGAGAGAGGAAGTAGCTTGAGGATGGAATGTGGATCTTGAACCGGAAGCCTTGGGGCGAAGGATGAAGGATGAACATCTCTGGAGTGATTGGGGTAGCCTCTGGAAGTCCAAGAATTCGATGCCTAATGAGGACCCCTTTGGTTCTATTTATAGGCTCCAAAGGGGTCTTAAATGGTCTTGAGTTATTTGGATTCAAACGGTTTGGAGACCGTTTGGCCTTCGTTCGGTCTTGGGACCGTTTGGGTTCCATACGAACTTGGGACCGTTTAGGTTCATATGGTCTTGGGACCGTTTGGCTTCCATTTGGTCTTGGGACCATTTGGTCTTTATGCGGTCTTGGGACCATTTGACCTTCATACACTCTTAGGACTGTTTGGGTTCCATACGGTCTTGGGACCGGTTGGCCTTCATACGGTCTTGGGACCGTTTGATCTTCATATGATCTTGGGACCGTTTGGCCTTCATACGGTCTTGGGACCGTTTGAGTTCTTTTGCAATTTTTTTGTGTTTTTTCTGTAAGAAGAAAGGGGAAAATATCAGTTTATTGGTATATTCACGATAAAACATAAAGTTAATTATTCTATCTAATTTATTTAAGAAAGAGTATGGAAAACTAAAAAAAATAGTACGATAACATCACAAAATGGAAGGTTATCAGTGCCTTTTGGCTCTTCGGCGTGGCCGTGCCATCAGCATGTGCTTGGCATAATATGCCTAATTTTTGTGAGTGTGGGACAGAAGTCGTGTGTGTTGTATTAGCATATATATGGGGGTCGAGATTCACGATACGGAGATGTTGTGTCTCCCAGATAGATGTACCATTAGACTTAAACTGGAGCATCATTTGGGACATCATATTCTAACATCAGATTTGAGTCTGGTGTGTGGGCTCGACAGTGGCATATGATAAGAGTGAGTGAGTTTATCATTGCATGTCAGTATGGGGTTGCCACCAACTCTGTACGTGGAGAGGGCCCATGTTGAAAATATTTAAATCATGTGCTCTGAACTGATGCTTGGGTGTAGGATGGGTGTTTGGTCATGAGCCTCATTATTTGGTCTATGGCTTCATTAATTGTTCATTCCCTTGAACATTAGTAATGGAATTATTTCTAATGACTTGAGTAGGAATTTTTCCCTCTCCCAGGGTGGCTCCCAAATTACAATGTAGAAGCTCATCATTTGTATTGGCATTTTGGCACATATGTTGTGCCTGAGGAGGTGATTCAATCCATTGCTTCCTTTATTAAAGGTGTGAGATGACGTAAGTTGATCGATTCATCAGTTCATAGGTTGATGTCACTTACTGTCAATAGCTGACGTTAAAATTACTCAACAATTTATATTATAATAGAGTAATTTTCATAGTTTGTAGTTTATAAGAAATAGGAAGTCACTGCCTCGGGATGTGCTATCCAGTAACATTCATGACACTATTTTATATAAGAGATATGAGATGTTCTTTCTCAGTGTAACTTTCTATTGCATTTATAACTTTTTTAATAAAAGCCTAGATATATAATTTGGGTGCATCTAAATCCATCACATTTCTGATATAGGTTCAGATAACAAATTGGTGACACTGCTTGAGTTCATTTATATAAAACTATCGACGAAATATTTTTATCACATATGTGTACTTACTTGAATTTAAAAAAATAACACATGATAATATAAACATTTTACTATAAGTTAATGACTATTATATATTACAAAAAAGCACTTATGATGATGAATGAATAGGAAAAAGAGAACCGACTACTAAGGAGTAGAAAAGAATGAAATAAATGAAAGAATATAGTATAGAAAATAATTTAACATAGAAAAGAATTAAATTGTACAGATAATATATAATATAAAGTTAATTAAAAATAAAAGACGAGATGTTGGTGGTTAAAAAAATTGTGGAAAATGAGATACCATAAAAAGTCTAAGTCTTTTAAAATACAAACCAATTCTTGGTATCGTTATCTAACATCGATTCATATTTATATATAGAATATAAAATGCTTTTTGTGTGTATTTTAGTATTTGTGGAGTCTAAACATTTAAGATATAAAATGTATTTTTTATATGAAGGTTCATGTTTATAAAGTCTTCATTTTTAAGACAACATATTTGTTTTTTTTTCTATTATTACTTCAAAGGTCATTATTAAACACTTATATGACATGCTAGTAGTAATATCCTTACACAATCATATTTCTACATTTGTAAAGGTTCTTAAAAATTTATGACTTCTCATGAATTTTATGACTTATTCTAATCTTCTAGATGAAATTTGATAGTTGCTTTAAGATAAAGCATTCAACAAATATCTGAGTTAGATGAAGTAAGACATATGCGCTCCTTCAATACGTTATATTCATAATTTGGTGTTTTGCAAAATTTCAAAAATAAAATTATTTTGTAGAACAATTTGTGAAAACATTTCAAATATTTCAAGATATTTCAATTTCACGATTTGCAACATTAGATACTAATATTTTTTATTGACTTTATAGTTAATCTTTCATAAGAAAAAGATGAAGGTAATAATATGACAAACTCTCCAGAGAGGAAAAGATAACAAAACATGAAAAAATTAGACAAAATGATATATACGATGAGAACAATTGAGAAACTTAATAAAGTTTGAACAAACAAAAAAAATAATAGAAGACATACAATGATCTGGTGCATGCTCACTTACCATTAGTGTATTCACAGACAACACTTACAATAGATTTTTTCTATCACATGGAAAGCTAAACCTATAGAATTGTTAGTGGAACAATTTTACTTCACCTTGCTCATGACAAATGGAAAAAGGTGTACATGTAAAAGTTGTTCATAATGAATTGTTAATACCTAAAGAGCCATATATATTTTCTAGATTTATATATATTGTAAACTTTTGTGCAAAAATATACTCACTAGATTTTTTTTATTTCAATGACAAGAAGTTTATTTAGAAATTAAAATTAGTCCATTAGAATTATGTGGTTTGTATATTTAATTGGGTAAACAGTCTGTTCATTTAAAATAGTGAATAAGATCATACAATAATACTTCTATTTTTCAATCTATGGGCATAAATGCTAATATAAAATTTTCAAGTGAAATAAATGATAATATAATTTGAAAATTGCAAACATATGTGTTTTTTCATAAAGTTGATAATACTAAAAAATGGAATAGCATCATATCAAAACATATATTATGAGTTACAAACATTATGAACCAATAATCATGATGGTGAGGATGTAGTCGAAATATTAGTTAGTAATACAATGTAGGAGAATTCATATTTATTTATTTCCTCACATTGTAAAGAAGGGGATGCATATGGGTTAAAAATGATGAAGGAAACAATAATAAATTCTACATGAACATTGTGTTTACACTCATGTTGGTAGTAGCTATTATGTCAAATATATGTAGATATTATGTTTTTTCAGTATATGTTTTTGTTATCACATGGTGGCATTTTGATTGTCATGAAAGAATTTCATAAAAGACAAAAAAGTTGGTGAGTAGATGATCAAGGGATTACCATTTGATCTATCATTCTACAATCATGTAGCTAAAAGTAAACACAATATGTCCAACTGGAGATAGATAAGTCCAAAAAATTGAGATACTTAGGGTTTCATATAAAGTTTTTGGTGTGCTATGCACATAAGAACAACATACCACCAACAATTTTATGTCCTTTTATGTCTTTTTTGTGATTTGTAGTGTATATATAAAATGCATATCATGTATGTTGGATCTAGATATCAGATGCCATGGTGAATATATATATATATATATATATATATATATATATATATATATATATATATATATATATATATATATATATATATGCACATAATATTTTTTGTGTTCTTAATATATCAATGTTAATATTAAATTAAATACAACCATAAGATGCACACGTGCTTAGCACATGCAAACTGCTAGTATAATTAAAAGCCAAAAATAGGAAAATATTCTTTTAGTTGGTGTTAAGATAAAGAAAGGTCTTTTGATACTTATAAAAAGATGGTAGTGTGTGCCTTGCCTTTTGATACCAAGGGAGAAAGAATAAAAGGAACGTGAAGAGAGGTAATGAAAAAGTTTTGGTGCTTAAGATGGTTAATCACCTTCCTTTTCGGTATACGAGTATCCCTCTCATCCATGGAAAATTGTACTTTCCATTAGAACATCCCTATGCACTACGATAAAGGAGGAAGCAGACCCCAAGCTTACCGACATCTCTCTCTCCCTCCTTTCCTTCTCCATAGTAATCGCTAGGGTTTTCCCCTATTTTTGAATATATATAAGGACTACATAGCCATCGCCTCCAGGAAACACAAGGCATCCAGTCGTTGATATCCACAGAAAGCCGGCAAATGGTCTGAGTCATCAGGACTCTCGTACTCCCACTTGTTCAGTCCTTCTATTGTCATTCCCTGCGGGATAGCCAAAGTTTTCCCTGACCTCTGAGGTGCTCCGAACGTGTGAGGAACGAGAGGAGGAGACATTGGTGACCCCAGGACAGGCGATGGGGTGCAGGCGTCTGCAGACAGCCGTGGTAAAGGAGGCAAGTCCTGCGTGGATGCCTTGGACGGTTCTCGGTAGGGTGGCGATGAGGAAGATTAAGGGAAGGAAGTGTGAGGAGATGGTGGTACCTCCCTCAGTTGTGATGGCAGTAAGCGGAACCCTGGTGGTGGTGGAGGCACAGGAGGCGATCTTCCCTCCGGCGGTGCTGGTTACAGAAATATGCGGCGCAACCCGCGTACGAGAGAAAGGGGTGTTCGCAGAGAGGAAGCGAGGTGGAGCCAGACTGCTGGACCAGGTGAGCCTTAAGGATTGTTGAATAGAAAGCCGCAGTGACGTTGGACCCTTGCAGCCAGTACCTCCTATGATCGGGAGGCTGAGTCGGGGTGCTGCAGGTTGGGGCGGCGTAGCTACATGGTGTGGCGCAGCGGGCGTCGACATCCAAGCTACACAGAACCCCACACGAGATTGAGGGTGACATGGAAAATCGAGCTGGAGGAGCAAGGCACTGGACCGGCCGATCCAGGTACAGCCCAGGCACGAACTGAAATATTTCATCCAGTGAGGCAATAGGTTGGGTAGTGGCGGGCCTATACAAAGCCGACACGTCACCCCACCTTTGAATTACCTTGTTTAATTTCTAGAAAATACTAGGAATGTCCAAAAATATAAAAGTTATATATCAAAATGATCAGAAAAATAAGAAGAACACAAATAAAATACTTCCAAACCTTGGTTATGCTGCCTATTCTAAAAGTAGGGAAAATTTGAGTTAAGGTGATGATTAATGCACTTAAATCATGGATTGGAGTGTTGAAAATGTTAAAGGGCCTTTTTATACTTTATCAGATAGTGTGGAGCATAATGATGGTTTAACATAACTATGACCATAACAATGATAATATGGGTTTCTAATGTGAATAAGCATGTATGAATAAGTACAGGTTAAGATCCTAACTTGCCATGTTATTAATGAAGTTAATCTGATTTAGATTTGTTATTCATGGATCAGGGTTAAAGGTTATAACTTTCTATGTTGTTAATAAACATAAGTAGATCTAAGTAATCATAATGAAGGGGTATGTTGAATATGATGATTAGGGTTTTCACCCTTATTCCTTAAAAGGAACCTGAGATGACTCTAAACCCTTGGATAGGAACGAGTAAGGTTTAATGTGATAAAGTGATGGTGATAATTTAGGATTTACATACTTGCAGATTTGAATGCTTGATTTGCTTGCTTGGATAATATGCCTAGAGAATGTTTGCATAATCTGCATGGCTCACCATCAAGGTATGTGGTTACGCTTATGATTACATGTATCGACTTCCGACGTTTTCCAAGGTTTCTCGAAGATTGAATGAATGATATATGTTGGATGTTTATTTATTTCATGCAAATTATAAAGTCCCTATGAGTATCACATAAGTAAATAATGGTATTCTTAATCCTAGGTTACACTGATCAAAGGGTAACACACATAAGTCCAATGTTGGATAGTGGATGCACCTAAGATAGTAGACCAAATATGGGTTAGAATATGAAATAAAATACATGTTCTTATGTGCAAATAATTAATGGATGATTATATGTGCTTGTAATTATTGGATGAACCCACATACCAGTATAGAAATATGCTGACCGCATTTTGTTTGTCGGCATTTTAGGTACATACTAATTATGAAGATGTCAACACGTGATAAACTACATAGAAATTATCTAAAAGGATTAAAGATAAGTTAAAGGAGGATTAGATGGCTAGTTACTTCTTCCCAATAGGTATCCATTTCATGAGGAATATTATTATATAATTTGTAAAAGGTATTTGAAATTTATTTGAAATTATTTGCTGTTATTTATTATTTGCAAAGTCTGAATCCTTGGGAATATAGGTAATGGCTCTCAACTTGAATGTCTTTCCATAATTGGGGGATGTGGAAAGTGAGGTCATTACATTTGGTATCAGAGTGCCAAAATTTTCAAATAATATTTAATAGTTTATAATTTTAAGTAATCTGTGGAAATATGAGGAAATTATTAGGGCATTTTCTAAAGACTGAGGTGTCTAGAAAGGACCGCGATCGAAGGTTGGCAAAATTTTCCTCCGCACCGCTAGTCGGCTTATGAGGAATCCCGGACCCGTGCATCCTACCTAGACAAAGTCAGAAGTCCTTGCCCGAAGTAAAATACCTTTAGGGTTTCTTCTCATCTTGATTCATCCACTTCTCATCCTCTTACTTAATAAACCCTAAAATAAACTTCTCTCCTCATATCAAGTTAGGGTTTTTGAGAAGAAGTAGGATTAAGACATCCTCCACCAATTAATATAAATATAATGTGAAATAATAGTGTACATGTAATGTAGAAATGGTAAAGTACACGTAACATGGAAATAATGATAATGTAGAGAAAATGTTTTATGGTTTTTCCTTATGTGGGTAACCCTAGATAGAATTAGGGTTTTTTTGGGAAAACCCTAGTGGGTCATGGGATATAAAAACCCTAAGAGGTAGGGTGTAGTCTCTAACCCTTACATAAAACTGTAATCTTGGAAAATGAGAGTAGAATGGGTAAGATGGAAACACTACCCATATGAACCCTAATTAGGTAAGAGTAATGAGAATTAAGGAAAATGTAAATAAGTCTATTTGACCTAGATGTCTGCCTATGAATGTGGAGAAATGTATGCATATTGCATGCGAAAAAAAGAGAGATCAGAGTATTCATGATAGAAACAAAAGACAAAGGATTATATGTGAAAATGAAATAATGAATATAACTTTCTCATTGCCCTAAGGTTATCTCTAGAGGAATGAATGGATAGAGAATATACCAGTGGGTAGGTATGAATGGAGATCACCCCGAAGTGTGGGTAGATCATTCAGAATACTCATGGCGAGCGAGTATGAATACCCCGACAAATGAGTATACCACATAGATTGGGCAAATAAAGGGTGAGGCATTATAATATAATATGAATATAAATGAGTTAAGTGACTCAGTCTCCCATGCACGTGTGCATATGGAATAAGACATCAATAAGAAAGGTTTTAAAAAACTTATGAACAACATGTGATATACTATAACTTTCTCAACTAACTCTGATGGATGTATGAAATACATGTGGGATGTATGATCAAGCCTATCTAATCACCTCGGGTCAAGGGGGTCTATGTATGACTGCTATGGTGGTCGGTGATCTGGCCCAGAAAAGATAATCACCTCAAGCAAAGGCCTATGTATGATTGCCACTATAGTGACAGGTGATTGGGCCATGGCTTATGTATGATGTCCACTGCATGGACTTACCCTAGAGAGAGGGTTCCCCACATGAATATTCTAAAGAGGGAGTTCCCATAGAGAATAAGTGAGAAGTTAGAAAGAAAATGCATGAGTATATACATGAGAAACATAAGTAACCAATGGTTATATATATGAAAAATGAAAGTCTGAATATAACTTGCTCGAACCCCTCATGCTATCTCTAGAAGTTTGGATGACTATGATCAAGCCCCTAAAGGGGAAGGTCAGAAAAGATCAAGCCCCTGGAGGGGAAGATCACAGAAGGTCAAGCCCGTAGAGGGGAAGGCCGACATAGTACCTGAAAAATACTAGAGGGGGGGGTGAATAGAGTTTTATAAAGATTTTAATAATAATTTAAACTCAAACAACCACAATGAAAATATTGGACAAGGAGACACAGGGTTTAGAGTGGTTCCAACTATAGCAAATACTATAGCCGTCAATCCACTACCCGGTTGCTTACCCAACCGAGATTTGAAAAGAAATTTATTTTATTACCTCGCAAGGAATTTACATAAAATACAATCTCTTTTCCCAAACCCTTCAAGCAGCCTTCACCTAGAAGTAATCGCCAACCTTGAAGCAGCCTTCCCTTGAAGTAGATGCACCAACTCCCGTTGCACCAGCCTTCTGAAGTAGCTTCCCTTGCGATAGCCTTCTTGAAGTAGCTTGAAGTCCCCTTCTCCACCTAAGAAGTCAACCCTCTCCAATCCGCAGCCTCCAACCCTAGGAGTAGCAAGGAGAGTACAAAAGATAAAAAGGAACAAGAAAGAAAAAGGAAATTATAACTTATCCTTTAAGCCCAAGGCTTGATATGCCTAGATCAAGCATATAGATCTCCTAGCCAAGTGTGTGAACTTGTGATTGCTGTGGATAGGAGAATCTAGCCTATAGGACACGAAATTGAGCTAAGGAGAATGTAGACTAATGATCACAGTGCTCAAATTGCTTGCAATAGGTTGCTCAAGTATGATCAAGTGTATTCTCAAGTGTAACAAGTGAATTCTAGTGTCCTATGGCTTGTCCTATTTATAGGAATGGCCTAAGTATGCTTAAGGACGTTCTAGACAACTTCTAGGGGTTTCTAAGTGCTTAACTAGCCGTTAGGTACAAAGTTGTTGCTTTAACAACGGCTAATTAACTTATTCTGCAGTTGCTGTCAGAGACCATCTCGGTCGACAAATGGTCGACCGAGACACCTACTCGGTCGAACTTTTGTCGACCGACAGGCTCTCTGGAACAAGTGATTTGCAACGTCTTTCTTCAACTGCCAACTAACTTGTCTGTTGTGTCTAACGGCTACTTTGGATCTTTCTCGGTCGAGAAGATTGTCGACCGAGAGTGTCTCGGTCGAGGAGTTTGTCGACCGAGAATGATCCTGTTTCAAGGTTTCAATTTAGGCACTAATTATATGTGTGAGTGTGCAAAGGTGATCCTAATTAAATGGGATGACGTGTCTAACTATGGTGTTTGGCTAGGGAAAATCTAATGCTTGATTTACATGCAATTCTAAGTACTTGTACATTATATATTTGTACAAGTTTTTACAACAATGATTACATTGCATGAAAATATAAACATTTTAGCTTGGGGATTTTCCCTAGTTGCTTTGCCATCCATCTTAGTCCTGCACACTCAAGTAGCTCGTTAGATTAATAAGAATGAAATGTTTGTCATAATCAAAACAAAGGGATTTATAGATGTCCAATTAGCCAACAATGTCCCCCTTTTTGAAGATGACAAACATTTCCAAAATATAAATAAAGGAAATATAAAACATATGAGTTTCATACCTTTAGATTACCTTATGTAGCTTTTCCTCTTGTTTATAAAATGTGTGCTTATTATTCCCAATGAATTATGGAACATGAAATCCAGTTCATTTGGGAATATAGCAACTTTCAATGTAAAGCCAAGAGTATATTTATGAAACTCATTGATTGAGTTTTTCATAAATACTAAGTTATAGTTTTATTTATCTCTCCCCCTTTGTCATTTCAAAAAGATAACCGTTTTAATAAAAACTCCCCCTTAATTAGATATCCCGTCAAATCTAATGAAAAAGATGTCCATTGAAAAGCCAAAATAAAATAAGTAAACGTATTCATTTTAAGAACCGCAGATATCAAAGAAAACATCTTCCAAAGGAGTAATAAGCAGTTGCTTCCTAATGTTGTTGAATTGATCTAGTGGAAGCAGTTTTGTAAAAATATCAGCCAATTGATTTTCCGTATCAACATGATGAAGGGAAACATGATTCTTTGAGATGTGATCCCTTAAGAAGTGATGACAGATTTCAATGTGTTTTGCCCGGCTGTGTAAAATAGGATTGTGTGCTAAGTTTATGGCGCTCGTGTTGTCACAAAAAATAGGTGTAGAGGGAAGATTAAAACCATAATCGCTTAATACCTGTTGCATATAAAGCACTTGAGCACAACAAGATCCGGCTGCCATATATTCAGCTTCAGTTGTAGATAGGGCAACCGTATTTTGTTTCTTGCTAAACCAAGATACTAAGGCTCTCCCTAATAAGAAACAACCACCACTAGTACTTTTGCGATCAAGTCGACAACCAGCATAATCCGCATCAGTATATGCTTTAAAATTCAAGGATTGTCCTTTTGGATACCATAAACCAAAACAAGTAGTACCAGCTAGATATCGAAGAATTCGTTTAACCGCTAGAAAATGAGATTGCATAGGTTGGGATTGAAATCGAGCACAAAGACCAACGGAAAACATAATGTCCGGTCGAGAAGCAGTTAAGTATAGCAAACTACCAATCATGGCTCTATATAAGGAATCATCAATAGGTTCCCCATTTTCATCCTTATCAATTTTGATAGAGGTAGCCATAGGAGTAGTAGCATGTTTGCATTGATCCATCCCAAAACATTTTAAAAGTTCTTTAGTATATTTTTCTTGGCTTATGAAAATTCCTGCAGGTGTTTGCTTAATTTGAAAACCAAGAAAGAATGTTAGTTCACCCATGAGGCTCATTTCAAATTCTTTTTGCATAATGTCACTGAATTGTGTGCATAATGAATCATTAGAAGCTCCAAAAATAATGTCATCAACATATATTTGCACAACTAGGAAATCAGATGCATATGTTTTGAAAAATAAAGTAGAATCTGAATTTCCAATAGAAAAACCATTATCAAAAAGATATGTCTTGAGTCGTTCATACCAATTCCTAGGTGCTTGTTTGAGACCATAAAGTGCCTTTTTAAGTTTATAAACATGGTCACTTTTTTCTGGTATTTCAAAGCCAGGTGGTTGAGCAACATAAACTTCTTCGTGTATGATGCCATTTAGAAATGCACTTTTGACATCCATTTGATATAGCTTAATGTTTTTATGGGCAGCAATAGCTAGTAACATCCTAATAGCTTCAAGTCTGGCTACGGGTGCATATGTTTCATCAAAATCTATTCCTTCTTGTTGATTATATCCTTGTGCTACTAACCGAGCTTTATTCCTTATGACTTCTCCTGCCTCATTGAGCTTATTCCTAAACACCCATTTAGTTCCTATGATGGTTTTATCTTGTGGTTTAGGAACTAAATCCCATACATCATTTTTAGTGAATTGATTTAACTCCTCTTGCATGGCTATTATCCAGTAATCATCCTTAAGAGCTTCGGATATCTTCTTAGGTTCAATGATAGAAACAAAAGCCATGTTTGCAACATCTTTGAAGGAAGACCGAGTTTTGACTTTATCATTTGGATCTCCAATAATTAGTTCTTGGGGATGATCCTTGATAAGCCTATGTGTAGGTTGTGTTTCAACTTGGGGATCGGATATAGGAATTTTCTCACTATCATTGGAAATGGTTATATTTTCGAATTGATTAGTGAGATCAATGATATCTAGATTTTTAGACTTCGATTCTTCATGAAAAGAAACATGAATGGATTCCTCAACTTTTCTAGAGATAGTGTTATATACTCTAAAGGCTTTGCTAGAAGTGGAATATCCCAAGAAGAATGCTTTGTGTGATTTAGAATCAAACTTGTCTCTATCATCTTTGGTATTTAAAATGTAGCATGTGGAGCCAAAAGTGTGAAAGTAGTCAACTCTAGGTTTCTTAGAGTGTAATATTTCATATGGAGTTTTCTTCAAATGAGAGTGAACAGTTACTCTATTTAGCACATAACAAGCAGTGTTTACAGCTTCAGCCCAAAAGGTTTTAGGTGTGTTGTGTTCAAGCATCATGGTCCTAGCCATTTCCTGTAGGGATCGATTTTTCCGTTCAACTATACCATTTTGTTGTGGGGTACGTGGAGCAGAAAAATTATGAGTATACCCTTGAGATGTACAAAAGGTCTCAAATGTATGATTCTCAAATTCGCCACCATGATCACTTCTAATGGTACATATTTTATGTTGTAAAAGATTTTCAATCTTGGAACAAAATTGCATAAAGACATGAATAGTATCATCTTTAGTTGCAATAAAATGTACCCATGTATATCTACTATAATCATCAACAATAACAAAACAGTATCGTTTACCACCAATAGATTGTGTCCTCATTGGTCCAAATAAGTCCATATGAATTAATTCTAAGGATCTACTGGTGCTAAGTACATGTTTTGATTTTAAAGATGTTTTGGTTTGCTTTCCCATTGTGCAGGGTTCACAGTTTTCAACTTGATCAAAAGACAAAGCAGGTAATCCACGAACAAGATCATACTTCACTAACTTTTTAATAGCATGTGAACTAGCATGTCCCAGCTTTTTATGCCATAGTTGTAAGGTATTTTCATTTGCAAGCAAGCATTTACCTACTACTGATTTCATAGAGTTTGGTTTAAGGATATAAAGATTTCCAACTCTTTTTCCTTCATAAACGACATTTGTAGTGTTTTCTATCAATAATTTGCAGCAGGTTTTGTTAAATAACACATCATAACCACTATCACATAGTTGACTTACACTTATTAAATTATGATGCAATCCATCAACAAGTAGAACATTTTTAATTTCGAGATTTGTTCCAACATTACCTATTCCAACGATTTTGCCTTTACCATTGTCTCCAAAGGTGACCGTTCCACTTTTCTTTTCTTCAAAAGTTTGAAATGCGTCCTTGTTCCTGGTCATATGTTTGGAGCAGCCACTGTCAACTACCCATTCCTGCATTAGAATGTAGATTTTGGTACCCATGTGATGGTCCGATATGGTTAGAAACTTTTTAAGTGCTTATGTATATAAAAGTTCTGATACAGAAAACCAGTCGGTCGACAATTGTTCGACCGATATTTGTCTCGGTCGACAATTTGTCGATCGAGCAGGTTACTGTATCACAAGCAAAAACACAGAAAATTTCTCGGTTGACCAATTTTCGACCGAAATAGGTGCTGTAAATTTTTGATTTGTTAAAGACATCCAGTCGGTCGACAATACTTCGACCGACCCAGAGCTCGGTCGACAATACTTCGACCGATAGAGTTTCTGTTTCAGCAATGCAGAAAAATAATAACAATAAGCATAGCACCTTTTGTTGAGATAAGACAATATAAATAGCAAAATTAAGCATTTGGTCATATCTCAACTACATTCCATTCTTCTAAGTTTGGGGTTTTGGGATCCAAACTAAGTCGGACTCCTTAGTCTTGTAGGGGCATGAAAAACAATAATGTCCAAGACGTAAGCAGAAATGACAAGTAATAGAGTCAATTTCATTTCTCTTTCTAGTCATTGTGTTCTTGGGTACAAACATAGTTTGGGTCTTTTTGGGTTGGTTTTTCTTTGGAACATATCCCAAACCTTTTCTTCCATTGAAGACAGTACCAACTCTCAATATGTTATCAAGAATATCTTTTCTTCTTAACTTATAAAGTTCTCTTTGCAACGTAGCAATGTCATTCATCTTCTTATGTATATCTTTTCTTGCTTGGTCTAAATCAGAAAACAATGAATCCTTTTCTTTTACAATATTATCATAGTCCGAATGGTTGCACAAGATAGGTTGAGTTTGATAATATTGTAGTTTAGCTAGCAAATCAGTCTTTTCTTTTGATAGAAGATCAACATTGGTTTCCAAATTGAGTAGCTTTCTAGTGCAATCATCTAAAGATGTTTTAAAAGATACATTTTCAAGATCAATGTTGTTCTTTTCATAAGAAAGTTCATCTAATTTGGCAATGAGCTCATTATTTGATTTTATAGCCTTCTTTAGTTTCTTCTTGGCATCAACATACTTATCATGATTTTCTTGTAAACTAGTAACTAACTCTTCTTTAGGAAGATCAACTAGGCTTACCTCTTGAGAGTCTTCATTTTCTTCTCTTGCCATTAGACATTCCACCTCTTCTCCGCTTTCACTGTCACTTGACTCATCCCAGGCAGCTTTATAGGATTTTTCTCCTTTCTTCTTATGTGAGCTTTTCTTTCCCTTCTTTGCTTTGGGACATTCATTTTTGAAATGCCCTTTCTTCCCACATTCAAAGCACCTGGGAGTAGAGGAACTAGAAATTTTGTTAGATTTAAACCTTTTGTACTTCTTACCGTTGACGATTAAGGCTTCTTCTTCTTCTTCACTTGACTCCTCACTTTCTTGTGTGACGACTTTTGAGGCTTTGAGAGCCACATCCTTCTTCTTCCCACTTTGGTGTTCACGTTCTCTTCTTTCTTCCTCTTCTAGATCTGCTTCATGAGCTTCTAAATTACCAATGAGTTGTTCCATTTTGAGGCGAGTGAGGTCGTTTGCTTCTGCAATGGCTGTCACCTTTGGCTTGTACTTTGGAGGAAGTGATCGAAGAATTTTTGATACCTGATCTTCCTCAAGGACAGGTTTTCCTAAGGCACTTAAACCATTAACAATAGTAGAGAATTTTGAATACATTTCACTAATAGATTCATTTGGATCCATACGAAAATGTTCAAGCTTTGTTTTAAGCAGACTAATTTTGGAATTTTTGACTTGGGCTGTACCCTCATAAGTGATGGACAATCTATGCCAAATATCATACGCTGTATCACAATTTGATATTCTATTAAATTCTCCTACAGAAATAGAACAATATAAAATGCTTACAGCTTTTGCGTTCATTTGGGCCTGTTTTACCGTGTTTGCATCCCATTCCGCAAAGTCATTTTGAGGGAATTCATAAGGAGTAGATACCATTCTCCATAGATCCCAGTTGACGCCTTGGAAGTAGAAATGCATCCTTCTCTTCCAGTATTGGTAGTTTGTTCCATCGAATGCCGGCGGCCTAGCAACAAGAGTCCCTTCAATGTTGAGGTTGTTGAGCATTCCATCACCCATTTCTTCAAGACCTTGTTAGGGTTCCTTGAAGCCTCGCTCTGATACCAATTGAAAACTACTAGAGGGGGGGTGAATAGAGTTTTATAAAGATTTTAATAATAATTTAAACTCAAACAACCACAATGAAAATATTGGACAAGGAGACACAGGGTTTAGAGTGGTTCCAACTATAGCAAATACTATAGCCGTCAATCCACTACCCGGTTGCTTACCCAACTGGGATTTGAAAAGAAATTTATTTTATTACCTCGCAAGGAATTTACATAAAATACAATCTCTTTTCCCAAACCCTTCAAGCAGCCTTCACCTAGAAGTAATCGCCAACCTTGAAGCAGCCTTCCCTTGAAGTAGATGCACCAACTCCCGTTGCACCAGCCTTCTGAAGTAGCTTCCCTTGCGATAGCCTTCTTGAAGTAGCTTGAAGTCCCCTTCTCCACCTGAGAAGTAAACCCTCTCCAATCCGCAGCCTCCAACCCTAGGAGTAGCAAGGAGAGTACAAAAGATAAAAAGGAACAAGAAAGAAAAAGGAAATTACAACTTATCCTTTAAGCCCAAGGCTTGATATGCCTAGATCAAGCATATAGATCTCCTAGCCAAGTGTGCGAACTTGTGATTGCTGTGGATAGGACAATCTAGCCTATAGGACACGAAATTGAGCTAAGGAGAATGTAGACTAATGATCACAGTGCTCAAATTGCTTGCAATAGATTGCTCAAGTATGCTCAAGTGTATTCTCAAGTGTAACAAGTGAATTCTAGTGTCCTATGGCTTGTCCTATTTATAGGAATGGCCTAAGTATGCTTAAGGATGTTCTAGACAACTTCTAGGGGTTTCTAAGTGCTTAACTAGCCGTTAGGTACAAAGTTGTTGCTTTAACAACGGCTAATTAACTTATTCTGCAGTTGCTGTCAGAGACCATCTCGGTCGACAAATGGTCGACTGAGACACCTACTCGGTCGAACTTTTGTCGACCGACAGGCTCTCTGGAACAAGTGATTTGCAACGTCTTTCTTCAACTGCCAACTAACTTGTCTGTTGTGTCTAACGGCTACTTTGGATCTTTCTCGGTCGAGAAGATTGTCGACCGAGAGTGTCTCGGTCGAGGAGTTTGTCGACCGAGAATGATCCTGTTTCAAGGTTTCAATTTAGGCACTAATTATATGTGTGAGTGTGCAAAGGTGATCCTAATTAAATGGGATGACGTGTCTAACTATGGTGTTTGGCTAGGGAAAATCTAATGCTTGATTTACATGCAATTCTAAGTACTTGTACATTATATATTTGTACAAGTTTTTACAACAATGATTACATTGCATGAAAATATAAACATTTTAGCTTGGGGATTTTCCCTAGTTGCTTTGCCATCCATCTTAGTCCTGCACACTCAAGTAGCTCGTTAGATTAATAAGAACGAAATGTTTGTCATAATCAAAACAAAGGGATTTATAGATGTCCAATTAGCCAACAGTACCAAGCCCCAGGAGGGGAAGGTCAAGAAAGGTCAAGCCTTGAGGGGAAGGCTGACATAGGCACCAAGCCCCTGGAGGGGAAGGTGGCCCAAGTCCACTTCATGGACAAACCCCATCAGAGGTTATCCCAGAGATTGAGCAAACAAGGGTTGAGAAGTTATAATAATAAAAACAATGCATAAAGATGAAAATGTGAAACCTTTAGGGCTAGTTTGCCAACCCGGGGTGGGTCAACCCAAGAGCGGGAAGATGACCTATAGGGGAGGAAAAACCTTAGACCATGGGGTCAGGTTGTGGCTAGAGAGCCTAACTTTCTCCTATGAGCCAAGAAGGTACCCTAGGTTAGGACCTTCCCTAGAAAGGTAAGTTGACCAAATTGATGTAAAGATTGAGGTAATCATGATATATAAAAGATGAAAGCACATATATTGAGTATGATTCTTTGAACCCCAGTACGTCATCTCTGAAGGACATTCTAAAAAGTCACTATCGATGTGACTGATAGTATGAGATCAAGTCTGGAAAAGAAATGTTGCCATGAGTCCAATGAGGGGACATAAAGTTAATAATGAGCATTATAAGAGATGGAGGAAATCTAGTTTATAGAATCGTATATGAAAATAATGTGCTTGAAAATGGTTAAGTTGTGACATCTCCAAGAAACCCTTGGGAAGGGTATAGTCCTAAGTCAATCCTAAGGTCAAGAAGGGTGTATTAAAGGTATGTAGGACTGATGGGATTAGGATTTGATTGTGCCTTGAATGCATAATACCATGTGGTCGGGAGGTAACAACTACATTTGCCTGAGGCCCATGTCTTAGCAGGTTGGCCATCTTCATGATGTTCATGTGGCCCAAGGGGTGAATGTGAGGGGCACTCCCTAGATGCATAAGGATGAGATCACTCCAAAAAGTACACGTGCCCCTAGAGACCTCAAGGAAGTGGCTAAGGCTCATAATACATGAGGTGTAAATACAAATGATATAAAGAATTCATGAAAACTTGAGAGAAGTTGTACCCAAACTTAAGAGTGAGAGAAGGGCACTCGACTTTATGAAATATATGAATATTAGAAAATTAAAAAGTATGGTTTAACGTCAAGTCGAGAACGTTTCAACCTGAAATATGAAATTTTTAGATAATGTGTGAATATATCATCTCTACTCTTGGAATGGGATGAACTTTGTGTTTGGGCTGTAGTCAAGTGCTTATTTCATCTCATAATGGGTGAGAGAGGTGGGACAGACACATGTTGTGCTTGAAATTAACATATGAGAAACAAATGAATAATAGGTTACAAACCTAGGTGAAAAGATATTCACCAAATGAAAATGATATCACAAGATGAAAATGGAATAATTAAGAGATGATAGTATGTAAATACTAAGGATGTGTATGTACCCTGAACTAAATTCGGGTATCAATATTAGTAATAATGTGAGGAGTTGCCTTGCCCATAAAAGTGATTGAAGATAATCTAAATAGGGTTGCTAACCCTAAATTGTGAAATCAAGTTGAGTTCTCATTCACCTTAAAGCTTACTAGGTGTGAAATTTTGGGGACAAAATTTCTTTTAAGGAGGGGTGAATGTAATATCCTCAATTTTGATAAATTGAATTATATAATTATAAGTCACAAATTGATAAGTATGTTTACCCAATGGCAATATTCATAAAATATTAATGCTTTGCACTTTGTGGAATGGGTGCACGAGATAAAGAATTAAGAGATTTTATAAATAGCAATGGTTTTGTGAATTATTGTAAAATAGAAATATAAAATATGGGAAATGTCTCCAAAAGAAAATAAAGTATGTGGCCAAGAGTGGCAGCACAATGTTGATGCACCAAATAACATTATCTCGATTTAACCTTTGCATATTTGAAAATAATAAAGAAAATTAGAGCATTCTAGAAATTTGGAGGAATATGATGTTTCATGAGATAATGATTTGTTTAAAATAATGTTAGAAAAGAGAAGGTTTTTGGATGTGGAAAGATATTCTAATAAAACTCCACAAAGTGGATAAAAGTGGAAAAATATTAATGAGTTATTATAATTGGTTTAAGGAATATGCAAAGGAGAAAGATAAAAGAATGATCTAGAAACCAATGATAAAGTGATTCCTAAAAAGGACCAATTGTCCAATATGTATCAAATAATTATAATTGTTCTCCTTTATGGCTTTTGTTGCTGAATCCAAGTCGTTATATAATTAAAAGCCAAAGAGGAAAATATTCTTTTAGTTGGTGTTATGATAAAGAAAGGTCTTTTGATACTTATAGAAAGATGGTAGTGTGTGCCTTACCTTTTGATATCAAGGGAGAAAGAATAAAAGGAACATGAAGAGAGGTTATGAAAAAGTGTTGGTGCTTAATATGGTTAATCACCTTCCATTTTGGTATACGAGTATCCCTGTCATTGGTGGAAAATTGTAATTTCCATTAGAACATCCCTATGCACTACAACAAAGGAGGAAGTAGACCCCAAGCTTATCGACATCTCTCTCTCCCTCCTTTGCTTCTCCATAGTAATTGCTAGGGTTTCCCCTAGATTTGAATAATAAAGACTACAGAGACATCGCCTTCGGGGAAGATAGGGCATACAACCATTTGTATCCATAGAAATCCCACAAATGGTATGAGTCATCTAGACTCTTGTAATCCCACATGTTTAGTCCTTCTATCGTCATTCCCTATGGGATAGCCAAAGTTTTCCCTACCCTCTGATGTGCTCTGAATGCATAAAGAATGAGAGGAGGAGACATTGGCAATCCCAAGATAGGTGATGGGGTGCGAGTGTCTATAGACATCTGCGGTAAAGGAGGCAAGTCCTTCGTGGCTGCCTTGGACGGTTCTCGGTAGGGTGGTGATGAGGAAGATTAAGGGTGGGAAGTGTGAGGAGATGGTGGTACCTCCCCCAATTGTGATGGAAGTAAGTGGAACCCTGGTGGTGGTGGAGGCATAGGAGGCGGTCTTCCCTCTGACGACACTGGTTATAGAAATATGCAACGCAACCTGCGTACGAGAGAAAGGAGTGTTCGCAGAGAGGAAGTGGTGTGGAGCTGGACTGTTGGACCAGGTGAGCCTTGAGGATTATTAGATAGAAAGATGCGATGATGTTGGACCCTTACAATTAGTACCTCCAATGATCGGGAGGCTGAGTCGGGGTACTGTAGGTTGACGTAGCATAGCTAGCGTGGTGTGGCACAACGGGCATTGGCATCCAAGCCGCGCAGAACCCCACGCGAGATGGAGGGCGATAGGGAAAATCCTGACCCAACGTGAGCAGGAGGATCAAGGCACTGGACCGAATGCTCTAGGCATGGCCCAACACAAACTGGAATATTTTGTCTAATGAGAAATAGGTTGGGTGGTGGCGGGCCAATAGAAATCCGCCATGTCACCCCACCTTTGAGGTATAATCTATTACCTTGTTTAATTTCTAGAAAATGATAGGAATGTCAAAAAATAACAAAGTTATATATCAAAATGATTAGAAGAATGAAAAGAATACAAATAAAATACTTTCAGACCTTGTTTATGTTGCCTATTCTTAAAGTAGGGCAAATATGAGTTAAGGTGATTATTAATGCACTTAAACCATGGATAGAAGTGTTGAAAATGTTAAAGGGACTTTCTTTTATACTTTATCAGATAGTGCAAAACATAATGATGACTTTACATAACTATGACCATAACAATGATAGTTAGGGTTGCTAATGTGAATAAGCATGTATGAATACATAGGGGTTAAAGATCCTAATTTTCCATGTTATTAATGAAGTTAATCTGATTTAGATTTGATAATCATGGATTAGGGTTAAAGATTATAACTTTCTATGTTGTTAATAAACATAAGTAAATATAAGTAATCATAATGAATGGATATGTTGAATATGACGATTAGGGTTTTCACCCTTATTCCTTAAAAGGAACCTGAGATGACTCTAAACCCTTGGATAGGACCGAGTACAGTTTAATGTGATGGAGTGATGGTAATAACTTAGTATTTACATACTTGCAGATTTGAATGCTTAATTTGCTTTCTTGGATAATATGCTTAGAGAATGTTTGCATAATCTGCATGACTCACCATCAATGTACGTGGTTACACTTATGATTACATGTATCAACTTCCAACATTTGTTGAGGTTTCTCAAAGATTGAATGAATGAAATATGTTCAATGTTTATTTATTTCATGCAAATTATAAAGTCCCTATGAGTATCAAATAAAGTAGATAATGAAAATTTGAATACTAGGTTAGGTTACACTAATCAAAAGGGAATACACATAAGTCCAATGATGGATAATGGATACACCTAAGATAGTAGACCATATATGGGTTAGAATATGAAAGAAAATACATGTTCTTATGTGAAAATAATTGATGGATGAATATATGTACTTGTTATTATTGGATGAACCCATGTACCAATATAGAAATATGCTGACCGCATTTTGTTTGTTGGCATTTTAGGTACATGCTAATTATGAAGATGTCAACATGTGACAAACTAGATGGAAATTATCTGAAAGCATTAAACATAAGTTAAAGGAGAATTAGATGGCTAGTTACTTCTTCTCAACATGTATCAGTTTCATGAGGAATATCATTATACAATTTGTAATCAGTATTTGAAATTTATTTGAAATTATTGTTGTTATTTATTATTTGCTAAGTCTGGATCCTTGGGAATATAGGTACTGGCTCTCAACTTGAAGGTCTTTCCTTAATTGGGGGACATGAAAGTGAGGTCGTTACACATATCCAAGATTCTCCTACCCTAATCTAAATAATACTCCCAAGTGATTAGCATTTATATTTTATTTCTTCAAAATTGTAAAATAGTTTGATATAAAACCAATCATTCTCATGCAACTGATCTAGATTGTTGAAAGTTAACATTTTTGCACCTAGCTAACCTACCTCGATGTGGTTCGACCTCGACTATTACCGATCTCGTATACTTGTGGGTGATTAACGAGTTGAGACCTTTAATCATTTAAAACTTGTTTGACTTTGGGTAATCATCAAGTTTTTTACACCGTTGTTGGGGATCTATGATACTTTTTAGTTAGAGTAAAAGTGTTAATTAGTATTCAGACTAGGTCATCATTTTTCATTATTCATTTTTGTGGTGCTTTTTAGTTTTGTGTTTCTTACTCAACTTTTGCTCTTAGTAGGTTGTATGTAGTGTTCTAAGAGGGGTCTTGAACTATCCATTTTCCTAGACTCAGAGATTGAATGGACTTTTTATAGTTGAAGGTGAGCAAAGAAGAGTGACAACTCTTCAAACATAGAGGAATCACAACCATCATCACCCCACTGAACACCTTCACTGCCACCTTCACCTGATCATCACCAAGAGTCAAACATGGAAGATAACCACCCACTAAAGGATTTTGTTTTGCATACTGTCATCAACATATGTGGAGCTATCGATCATCCAATTATTGAAGATAATAACTTCTCTATCAACCCCACTATTATGAAAATGATCCAACATGACAGATTTGGTAGAACTCCTATCGAACATCCAAGTCTTCACATAGCTGAGTTTTTGCTGTACATGAACACATTTAAGATGGTGTTCCTACTAATGGGGTACATCTACTTCTATTTCCATTCACTTTGAGAGACAAAGTGAAGGCGTGGTTTTCTTCTTTGTCTAAAAGTTTCATCAAAAGTTCAAATGAGTTTCTGAATCCTTTCCTTGCTAAGTACTTTCCTCCTAATAAGACCACATAATTATGGAGTTAGCTCACCAATTTCAAGAAATAGGAAGGTGAAACACTTTATGATATGTGGGAGAGATTTAAAGACCTACAACACTTTGTCCTCACCATGACTTGACCAACTGGCTACTTCTACAAACCTTCTACAACATGCTATTCTACAATACCCGTAAGACCATAGATGTTGTTGCAAATGGAGCCCTTATGAACAAATCCTACAGGGAATCATATGACATCATAGAATACATGACACTCAACTACTACCAATCGAGCTCATAATGGACCAACCAACCTTTTTCATCAAGTGGTACTACTGAAAAGTCAGGCCGAAAACACACCATTGACGCAGTCGATCTTATTGTAGCCAAGCTTGATGCCTTGTCATAGAAATTTAAAAAGTTGAGTACACATTCCATCCAAGCAACTGAGAAAGTTTGTGATGCATGTAGAGTGACAAGGCACAATTATTCTTCTTGTTTTGCCCCAGAAATGAATGTTGGACAGATGCCAGAGCAAGTCAATGGAATAGGGATCTTTGGAATCAAGCATCCCTATAACCCCTACTCCAAAACTTACAACCCAGGATGGATAGCTCATCAAAATTTATCCTATGGAAACAACAATCCTTAGAATCCACATCATCAAAACAAAGGCCAAAATCAGTAAAAACCAATGGGCAATCGATAGTCTATGAACAACAGCCAACCACCCAAATATAACAACAACAACATAGGCTACAAATAAACTCAGCCTAAGTCAAGTTTGGAGAGCATGTTTGAGAATTTTTTAATCCAACATAATGATGAATTTCGTGCACATGGGAAACTTCATAAAGATGCCATCACTCAACTCTCATCAAAAGTAGACAACATTGCTACTCCTGCAAAGATGTTGGAAAATCAAATTGCATGACAAGCTCTAGAAAATCAAAGTGCCTCTTCCAATTCACTGCCAAGTCAACTAGAGATGAATCCAAGAGAATGCAAGTCTATTTCTCTAAGGAGTGGAAATGTGATGAAAAGACCCTTGCCATCAGATGAAAAGGTGGTTGGTGATGTCATAAATAAAGAAGATGATGTCAAAGAAAAGCAAAGAAAAACAAATGTAGCTGGAGAGCACCCTTTCTACAAACCTACTATTTCATTTCCCCAAAGGTTTGCACACAAGAAGGATGATGTCAGATTCCAAAAATTTATGGACATCCTCAACAAACTTTATGTCAACCTTTCTTCAGCTGAAGTTATTATTGAGATGCCTACTTATGCAAAGTTTTTAAAAGACATCTTGACTAAGAAGAGAATAATTGATCAAGTGGAGACTGTTATGCTATCTGAGAGGATGAGTTCCATCAAACAAATTAGACTATCAGATAAGCTTGATGATCAAAGTGCCTTCACAATGATGTGCAAGATTGGTGACATGACTTTTGACAAATGTTTAGTTGACATTGGAGCTAGCATAAGCCTTATTCCTCCAACACTTTGGGAACAACTTGACATGGGATATATGAGGCCGACCAAAATATCCATTCAACTGGCAGATCACACCATCAAATTTCTGAGGGGAATTATTGAAGATGTTCCAGTCCAAGTGGGAAAATTCTACATTTCCTATGACTTTGCTGTGTTGGACATGAATGGAGTCCTACCCAATCCTATCCTTTTCAGAAGACTCTTCCTTCACATGGTCAATTGTGTATCTATGCACAATAAGGCAGGATCACTCTTAGAGTAAGAGAAGAAATAATGGAATTCTCTATTCTAGATGTAATGAAAGTCCCAAACAAAATAGAAGACACATGCCTAGTTAATTGTGTCGACATGTTTCTGGAAGAAGACAAAAAAACGTGGATGTACACCCTCGCTGTTCTTAGAAGACCAGTAGAGGACATGAAAAACGTGGATTACCACACTCTATGTGGAAAGTTTGTAGCTAATCTTCTACGAATGCATGGAGCTAACAAAGGACTAACAGAAGCCTAATTCCCTTGTCCATGTACTTCTCAACCTATCACTTTGACACTCTGAGGATAGAGTGAGTGATAAGTTGGGGGGGGTACACTGGACAAGGGCGAGGTATCATTTTTCAACCCTTCTCCCTCTATTTTTTTTATTCACTCATGTTTTTATATGCTTTGTTTCTTTTATCTTTCTTTTCACATTTAGACTTTTTCAGTAATTTCTTTGATAGAATAATTCTTATACATAAGTATAACATCACTCTTGGAAAAGGTCATCCCTAGCTAAATTTAGAATCAAAGTAGTCCTCAAAAGGCAATAACAGAAAAAGCATTTAGGCATGTAATGGCGAATCAATAAATCACTTTCACACTCGATTTCCATGCTTTTGCTTCAACTTTGCTCAAGACTCTCCACAAGTTAACATCATAGCCAAAGCCAGCCAAAACTCTCTCAAGGATGGGAGGGAACCAGGTGAAATCCAAATCAAGGAACCTTGCAAGTGGACCACCAAGTACGAAACCAAAATAAGTGCATGTCAGGAGAATCCAAGAACAATTTGCTTCTTTTAAAAAAAAGAGGCGTAGCAGCCCAAACAAAATCCCTAAATATCCAACTCCTAAGCCTGTGAGTATAAGAATAAAAGCCAGAGTGTTGAATAAAAACATGAGAGTTGTGCCACGCCTAAGGACCTATATGAAGGACCAATAAAGGTCTCCCCCGGCCGGTACATTCAGCTTCCCTCACAAAGGCAGATGTGTCACACACGGTAATGAGATCCTAAGGTCTCTGAATATATGAAAAGGCTGATAAAGGACTCGCCCGACCGGTACATTTAGCTGCCCTCACAAAGGCAGATGTGTTGCGCCTGGTAGTAAGATCCTAAAAGTTTAGATAACCCCCCCCCCACTAAAAGGGGGAGTTACACATCAGCCTTTAGCCAACCCTCATGCCTATCTTAGTTTCCAGTAGGTTTTTCAAAGAAGTATAAAATTGATTGGAGTTGAAAACATGCACAGAATGCGATCGAGGAAAAGGTGGTCCCAATGCAAGCTACGCGATACGGAAGAAATATGAGATCCATGCAACTCCCAAAACATGAAAAAGTTAGTACGAGTAGAAGCCCGATAAAACTCTAAGAGATCTCTGGTTTAGAATTGAAGCAAGAGTATGGAAATCTTCACCAAACAAAATCACCTCGCCACTACTTGCCTTAGCTCTATCTAGCTTGAGGACAAGCTAGACTCTAAGTTAAGGGGGGTGATAACCTCCCATTTTGTGATGTTATCTTACTAGTTTTCCTCAGTTTTCCATACTCTTTCTTAGTTAAATTAGATAGAATCTTTAACTTCCCACCTTTTTGTAAATATACCATTAGATTAACTTCTCCTTTTCACTTCTTATAGAAAAACACAAAGAAATTACAAAACCCCCAAATGGTCCCAAGACCGAATGGAAGCCAAACGGTCCCAAGACCAAATGGAGACCAAACGGTCCCAAGACCGAATGGAAGCCGAACGGTCCCAGGACTGAATAAAGATCAAATGGTCCCAAGACCGTGTGAAGACAAACGGTCCCGAGACCGTATGAAGCCACACGGTCCCAAGACAAAATAAAGGTCAAACGGTCCCGAGACCGTGTGAAGCCAAACGGTCCCGAGACCATATGAAGATAAACGGTCCCAAGACCAAATGAAGATCAACCAGTCCCGAGACCGTGTGAAGCCAAATGGTCCCGAGACCGTATGAAGACAAATGGTCCTAAGACCGAATGGAGATCAATCAGTCCCGAGACCGTATGAAGCCACACAACCCCAAGATCGAATGAAAGCAAACAGTTTCAGACCGAGAGGACTCAAACGGTCTCTAGACCGAGAGAGTCCAAATGGTCTCCAAACTGTGTGAAAATCCAAATGGTTTCCAAGATCGTTTGGACCCACATATCCCAAACTGTTTAAGGCTCACTCAAAATCCTATAAATAGAACCCGAAGGGGTCCTCACAAATCATCAAGTCTTAGACATCTAAAGGCTGCCTCTATTGTTCCAGAGCCATTCCATCCTTCATCCACTGCCCCGGGGCTACCGGTCTGAGATCCATACTCCATCTCCAAGCTACTTTCTCTCTCATCAACAAAGAAGGTGGGAAGAGGAGGATTCATCATCAAGCAAGCTACAAAGTGTGAAGATCGTTTCTCTCTCTCTCCAAGGGGTCGACCTTCCTCCCTCCTTCATGGAGATGACACACACTCTCTCTCTTCTTGCCCCCTTCTTTGTTCTTGCCATGATCGAGTAGTCTCATACACTAGGGTGCGGGGAGTAGCCCTGCTACCCATGTTTTCATTTCATACATTGTAATTCTTGAGTTTGCAATAGAAAAACACTATCTTTCCAGTTCAACATCAATTGTTTAATGAATGCTAGTTGCTTGATCACCAACTTGTGTTATCTATTATCTGTTAGTGCAAATTGTCTATGTTTGTACTTTTAGATTCGAATATCGACTGCTTTTTGGTTCCAGATTGTATGTTGTCACCATATGTTTGGTTCAGTATATAGGAGCATTTCTCAAGGAGTGGAGTAAACTCACCTCCATCGTTGTACTTTCATACTATGAAATGGAATCAGTTGACGTATGAAAGTACAACCTTGATAGGTCGAGGAACACACTTTGCGAGGGGAGTGATGCAAAGTAAGTGACCATTCATCTGGGGATGGATGGCATTGCAACACTTCCACTTTTCTCATAGTTAGTTATCTAAAAGGAAGTTAAGTCTACAAAGATACTAACTGTTTAGACTCTTTTCTTTGCAAGCCAAGTTATTGTGATGTATGTTTTGATCCATGTGTAGTGGTGGTGAAAGCCGATCACATCCTAGTGGTTTGTTAACATTGTTTACAACCTTAAATTTACTTCCTTGCTTTTACATTACTTTCACTTAGTCTAAACAACCAAACCAACTCTTTGATCTAAATACCAATTGTTAAGGAGTTAAATGAAATTCTAACATTTTCTATCTTGTTGATCTTAACAAGACCGTTGTCCTGTGGATTTGACCCTTAACTATACTACGATAAGACTTCCACGTATCCTAGAATACATGGGTGGAGTTTTTAATCTAGTATAAGCAAGGCTAAACCTAAAGACTTACTATCTTTAGGATTTTTAGTGGTGCATGCAACTCCACGCAAGTGGAAGCTCCATCATGGTACAAGGATTTTAGCATTACAATTAGCATACTCTGACCATACATACAAAACTAATCATACTAAAGTTATACTCCCAAATAAAACAATCATATATATACATTTTTATGAAATGCATATTTTTAATGCACTATCATATAATACTTTTATATCATCCAAATAGTTTTATATTAAAACAAATACAAAATCAACCCAGATCCTGACTTAGTTTCCAAACAAAATCAGACTGAATCCTGACTGGTTGCCAAACAAAGTCAGATTGAATCCTGAATCAATTATGACTAGTTGACCAGAATTAGACTGGGTTGCCAAATAAAATTAGACTGGATCCAGTGTAACCCAATCTAGATCATAGACTAACCCCAACTAACTCAGTCCTAACTATAAAATCCTAGCCCCGAACAAAATAGGGGCCTAGGAGGTAGCGTGATCTATCCAGAGTCTTCAGTGAAATCCTATTTTAGGGCTTCATCTTGTGTCTTCATGTACTTTAATCACATCTAAACTTGTTAGAATGCATACTATTTGCACTAATATTCGTATTATTATCAAATTCACTTATGGACGTTCTTTACATATTTTTCAAGTACTTGGACCATGCCGTGAATGGACACGAGAGAAGGAAGATGATCTAAGGATTCCTTCACCCATGAATGAGTCTAAGGAGGGTCCAAGATCTTCCCCAGCCGACCCTTAGAGGTCAAGGGTCAACTTAGAGTAAAGAACTCCAATGAGTGTGAATTTGAAGATCAAAGTGCAAGAAAAAGCCCCCAATAGAATAGTGCTAGTGACACGGAATGCCCGTGTTGTGAATGTCAAATTAATTGTGGAAGTCACAGTTTGAAGTAGATACAATAAACCCTCCACCATAGGTGTGGTTTCCACCACGGTCATGCCACCACCCAATCAACACAGACATGGTGGGAAACATGACCGTGCTGCCACCTATCCACCGCGGTCACAGAGCCCACCACGACCATGATACCACCTACCACCCACGGCTATGGTGCTCACCACAACCATGCTACCACCTACCCAACATGAGTGTATGACCACCATGACCATACTACTAGCTTTCCAAAAACTCAACCCTACCTGACTTTTCAATCTCCACCACTACGACCATTCTCTCCTACCATTGCCATTCCATTCTCCACCCATGATGGTTGTGGTACCCAAAATGTTAGTGGGGGCCAACAACCCTAGCTCATTAGATGCACTATTTTCCCCATATTGGCCCCACTTAACCCTATGCTTCCCTAGCCCATATATAAACATGGGTGGTGGCTGGAGCATGAGGTTAGCCACTCTTTAGGCTTCCTAGAATTTTTTAGAGCATTCATTGAGCTCCCACCTACTCCCTCTTGCTCCCACTTCTCTTCCACCTTATTCCACCTCTAAACCTTGGTTTACTAGGGTTTTGGATACTTTTATCTACCATTCCATGCCATCCAACCACCAAGGAGGAAGGAGGACATGCTCTTGCTACTAGAGGTGAAGAAGAGAAGATCTTCCATGAGCTTCTATGGCTACTCTCTCTTCGAATCTTCTTCTTTTGTTCTCTTTAGTCCCATGAGTAGCCAAACCCTTCTAGGTGGGATGTTTGGGGCTAAAATGTGATTTTGATACCATGTTTGGGGAAAATAAATTGTAAACCTTATAGTTTTGTTTTACATTAATTATCTTCTATCTTTTTCCCCATAAATTATCTTGTGATCTGTGGTTGAAAACATTGATTATCTTGTGGTTTATGGTTGAAACCACCTAGACTTTAGGAGAGAATGGCTTATATGAGGCTATTTTAGGATTACTCCCGTAAAATACCCAAATTAAGGTAAATAATATCTTTTACCCCTTTATCTTACAATCTTTATTTTTAAAACTCTCTAATTAATTTGGTTGTACTGGGAGTGGTAATAATCTTCAACTATTGGAGTTTTAGACAACAACATATTTATTTGAGGCTTTAATACAAGAAATAGAAGTAATATACTAATTTGGAGTTATCCATGCAAATTTATTAAATTGAGGAATTTAGGTTCAAATAAATCTTATAGATTTTTTCCTATGGATAGATTTACGCAAAATAGAGTCACACAAAATTTGATCAATTAATGATAAAGGAATACATTAATATGTTAAAAGTAAGTTTTTGTTCAAATTGTGGGTGTTGGGCATTATTTTTTTCCAAAGGGAAAAGTTAACTTCAAATTCGAATTCTTTGGGTCCCTATTAGTCTACCTACTAAATTTCACTTTATTTGGATATTGTTTACTCTCCCAGTTTGGGTTTGAAATAAAAGGAATACTATTAATACATCACTTTAGGTTAAATTGATTTCAAAAGGTATTAAATGTCACACAGATTCATTTTTTTATCTGATGTGCATGATTTTTCTTGCCATTGGATCATGATAAGATGACTAGGAATTCATGTTCAACCTCATGCCCAAAAAGGAAACATGCCTGTAGTTTTGTGTATAATAAAATTGTGATTCCTCTATCTACACTTGATCATTCTTCGAAACCTTTTCACCTACAATCTCCTCATTTGGACCACATATAACCATACCTAACTCGAAGCCTATCGTCATGCATTCTAAAAATGACCAAATTTGGAGCCCAAGAATCTCCAAGTCATAGGCACATAAACCCTAGAAGGAACCCTATATATATATATTTAACCCCATCTGTATCTGATGAATGCATATTCATCATGATTTTCAATCACTCTCTTTGGCTCTTTTTGATTCAATACATCCAATTTCAGTTACTAAATATCAAAATGTGCAAAATTTCCTAATTGGTTCAATTATCAAGGTTCTTAACTAAGTTTATGTTGATTTTGTGTAGGTCTTGATGAGGTTGAACAATCGGCTGGGACCCACCTTTATCTACCCTTGATCTACCCCCACTCATCCTCGATCTTGACCATACGGTCTCACCCATACAGTCTTGACCATACGGTCTCACCCATACAGTTTCATCTATACGGTCTCAAGATCGAATGGACATGCTCACCTCAAAATCGTTTGGAGCTGGGAATGTCGAGACCGTTTGAGGAGTACCGGTCTGTGAAACTGTATGGAGACTGGCTCCCAGACCGTTTGATAAAGTACATTGCATGAGACCACATGCATGGGACTGTTTGATAAAGCTACGTATGAGATCGCTGCGTGCATGCACCAAACCGTTTGCAAAATCAATAACGTGAGACCGTTTGGTCAAGTGTTCAAGACCGTATGGAGGTTCATTCCAAGACCGTTTGGATTTAACTACGCAAGACCGTTTGGAGGATTCTCTTCAAAACAATCACTATGAGACCATTTGCAAAGGCAAGCATTGCAAGACTGAATGGAAAAGTGCATGTCGAAAGACTGTTTGATAAAGCAGCCTGAAGCTACGTGCATGCGAGATCGATAGAGCAAATTGGAAAAGTAACATGCAGACCGAATGATAAAGTAGATCATGCAGACCGAATGATAAAGTAGCATTGTCAAAACTGATTGGTGAAGTACGTGCCGAGACCGTTTAGGAAAGTTGGCTTGCATGAAGACTGTATGAGGACCGCATGCAGTGAATACCGAATGATAAAGTGGATACACTGCAAACTGTTTGGGCAATGTCCTCCAAAACCATTTGGACTCATCAAAGTTGAAACCGTTTGGAGCTTCTAGGCACGAAACCATTTGGTCATTTTTGGCTTCCAAACTGTTAGAGCTTAAAGATTCCAAGACCGTATGAGCATGTATGCAAAACCGATTGGATGTCCAAGTCTACTAAATCAATTGGTCAGTACATGTACAAGACCGTTTGGAAGACCGTTTGGACCTGCTGACTACCAAGACCGTATGGTCACTTGAAACAGTTTGAACTTAAAAAGCAACCAAACTGTTTGATAAAATATCTCAAAACTGTTTGGTCAATTATAACCAAAACCGTTTGGACTCACACCAAAAATGTGAGGACCAGACCCGAGCCTATAAATAGGACCAGCAAGGTCCTCATTTAGGTATCGGTGCCGGGACGCCAATAGGCTGCCTGTACGCTGGTCTGATCCTGCCACTGTCACTTCACCTGCCGTTCCTGCTGCAACTCAAGGAGACCGAGAAGAGAAGGAAGGAAGAGTGAGAAAGACTACCCAGTCTATCTTGGCATCCCTCGTTCTTCATCCGGATCTCCTCCAACATGACGTAGGAGACCGCATCATCTTCACCGAGCTGTGACCACCTTCTATATCATGCTCATGGCGGAATCCTCTCTTTTTCTTATTCTTCTTGTTTCTCGCATCATGAGCGAGTAGTTCCTTTTTGCTGGGGTGCGGGGACTAGCCCCACTTCCCATGCATTCATGTCTTTTCATTTAACATTCCAAGGCAATGTATATAACTTTTCATCTCGTTGCAAATTGATATGCTTGTAGTTGATTACTTGCTTGCTTTCATCTTGTTCTTCTCTTCATAGCATAGAATGTCGATTAATGAGGTAGACTCCTTGACGAGAAATCAGATGGGGTTCCTTGAGGTCGTAAGTGTATGACCCGTGAGGGGACGAGTCATCTAGCCCACGGTGATGCATCTGTGGTCTAAACATCCCTCAGGGAGGACCACAACCTTAGTTGGATGTTGTATCTTCTTGTTAATCATCGATGTTTGCTTGCAGACTTATCACCTACATGCTTGTCAATTAGCACGGTTGACTCCCGGACTATAAATAGAATGGGGTTCCTTGAGGTCATAAGTGTATGATCTGTGAGGGGACGAGCCATCTAGCCCACGGTGATGCTTCTGTGGTCTAAACATCCCTCAGGGAGGACCACAAACTTAGTTGAATGTTATATCTTTGGAACCGTAAGTGCATGATCCAGATGGCGATGAGAAATTGGATGCCTAAGGGGATGCTTACGCGGGCCTAAACATCCCTCTGGGAGGGTTCACAGCAGTTCCATTTGGATAGTTAGATGCTTGCCTGGAAGTTATGTGTTTGGATGTGTTTGCATGTGCAGTGGTGGTGAAACCCGATACCATCCCAGCAATTCCATATCATTTAATCTAAATAAACTTTCATTCTGCTCATTTACTTTCATGCAATTAGTTTAATTAACCTCAACCAAGTCAATCGTTTGAAATATTAGTCTCACTTGAGCTAGATTCGTCTGACAAAGATTCTTAAAAATGTTGTCCTTTGGGATTCAATCCTTAACTATACTGTGATAAGACCCGTCCGCTTGCGGGTGGTATTATTGCATGAGGTTTTAGTAAAAGCTCGGGGATTTCAACCCTGAGTGAATTTGTTAGTGCGATATTTGCCACGTCAAATTCTGGCACCGTTGCCGGGGACAACGGAATTAGTTAGTCAAATCTAATTCTTTTAAGGCTAATCTAGGATTTTACTTTTTCTTTTTTGAAACCATTGATCATCTACTTGAATTTCATTCTACTCCATCAATCTTACTTCAAATCTTTTTATTTCAGGTACTTCAAGAAGGACTAGTGCATGTACCATTTGAATAGTCCCAGACTCACCACCAGCTTTGATCCTGAATAGACGAAACCTTTCCTCGTCAAAACAGAGAGAACCAAGCAAGAATGGCTCAAGAGGAGGAAATAGCCCGAAGGGTAGTTCAAGACCTTAATGCACACAGAGAAAGGCTCATGCAAGAAGCCAGAGCTACAGTTCAAGAAGAAATCCAAGCAGCACAAGCAGTGGCACAAGCATCAACTAAAAAAGGATCTTAGAGAGTTCTCAATCCCTAAAGATGCAAATGTTTGTCATCCAGTACAACCTCCTCCCATCAATGCTGCCAATTTTGAGATTAGGTCACATTGGATCACATTGCTTCAAAACAACCCATTCTATGGAAAACAAGGAGAAGATAGTCAGGAACATCTTTTGAGGTTTATTGATCTATATTCTATGACAAAGCAAAATGGAGTATCTGACGATGCCATTCATCTCCGTCTCTTCAAGTATTCACTTGTTGATAGAGCAATAAGCTGGTACAATTCATTGCAAAGTGAACCCATCACCATTTGGGAACAACTTCAAAATGTATTTCTAGAAAAGTTCTACCCTCCCTCTCTCACCTATGAAATTAGGGGACGGATAACAAATTTCACTCAAGTCCCTGGAGAAACCCTTGCTGAAGCATGGGATAGATACAAAGAGCTTCTACGCAAGTGTCCACACCATGGAATTCCTAAGAATCAACTCATCAAATTTTTCTATAGGGGTGTGGACGATGATATCAAAAGGTTTTTAGATTCCTTATATGGAGGAAATTTCACACGTCAAAGTTATGACAGTGCATAGAGAGTCATCACCCTTGGAGATGAAAATCAAGCTAATTGAGGTAGGTATGTAGGTAAAGGAGTATTGAAGGTAGCTATGGATGAAGTTATTCCAGAATACAAGACTATTGGTGAAACCCTCAAGCTCTTAGTAGCCAAGCAAGACCATATCGAATCATCCCTTGCTGCAGTTGGAAGGGGATGTTCACCCCCTCAACAACAAGAACAGATCAAGTCTGCCTCACTGTTCTGTGAAGCATGCAAAAGTACTGATCATTCCACTTTAGCATGCAATGTTCTTTATGATGTTGTCCTAAGCAACACATGTGGACAAGGAGAAAATAGTCAATTAGAAAATCTTAATGCCGTCAACACCATTCCTGGTCAAGGATACTACAATCTGAATCAAAATAGGAACCATCCTGGTTTTCAATATGGAAATCCTTCAGGAGCAGAAAACTTGCGACAACTTGGTTCATCTAACCAACAAAGAGGCCCACCACGATTTCAATATAAACAACAACAAAACCTTGGAAATCAAGGGAACTTTAGGGGAAACTCTCAGAACAGGAACTTCAACAATTATCAGAACAATTCTCAATTTCAGAACCCAAACCAAGTCCCTTACCAGAACCAACAATAAGGGAAACAAGCTAGCCCCAACTCTCCTGATGACAAGCTATTCGCCATTGAAAAGATGTTACAATCACAAGAAACATTGATAGCTAGCCAACAAACTATGATAGCTAACCAGCAAGCCCATCAGAAAGCCATTGAATCTCAACTAGCACAACTAGCAGCTAGTATGAAACCACCTGCTGGAGGCTTTGCTGGCCAACCAGAAAACAATCCCAAGCATCTGAAACAACTAAAGGCTATCACCACCAGGTCAAGAAAAGACTATTCTGATCATCCTGTCATGACACATGTGGTTATCACATATGAGAATGAACCTGTGATCGTCCAAGACTCAACAATGCCTGAGCCTCAACCGAAAGAAACAACAACTACTGATAAGAAAGACGAGCAAAGTCCTAAGAAACCTATTGATGAAGAAATTGAAACACCAGAACCTGATATCCCTATATACAAGCCTCATATACCTTTCCCTGCTTGTTTAAGGAAAACCAAGCTTGATACTCAGTTCAATAAGTTTAAAGAAGCTATGAAGAAACTTCATGTTGATATACCCTTTTTGGATGCGCTGGCTGAGATACCAGCCTGGACAAAGTACTTAAAGTCACTCCTCACCAGGAAATATATAAATGAAGAATATGAGATAATTAAGTTAGCTAGAACAACTATAGATATCATCCAGAGTAAGATGCCAAAGAAGCAGAAAGATCCAGGATCCTTTGGGATTTCTTGCCATATCGGTGATTCTTCATGCAAGAAAGGGCTGGCAGATCTTGGTGCTAGCATCTCCATCATGCCATTCAGCCTTTGCAAAAGGCTAGGGTTTGCTGAACTTCTCCCAACTGGCATGACTATACAACTCGCATACAATTCAATCAAACGTCCATTAGGAATTATTGAGGACGTACCTGTCAAGGTGGGAAAAGATTCCTATGTTCCGTGTGACTTTATCATCATGGACATAAAAGAAAACGACATATACCCTCTCATTTTTGGACGTCCATTCCTCGCCACTGCAAGAGTCCTAATTGATGTTGAATCAGGAACCTTGCTTCTTAGACTCGATAAAGAAACTCTCAAATTCAAATTTTTTGAAAGTATGCAAAGACCAAGCATGCAAGAAGAAGTATATCTTGTCGATTGCATAGAGCAGATGTCACTTCTCACTCAAGAGAATCATGAATTAGACGATCCATTAGAAGTTTCTCTAACAGACCCATTAGTTGAAGAACCTATTGATGAACAAGTGAAAGGTCGCATCGAATCTCTCGACTCTATGGAAGAAGATGTTGAAGCTACTTTTGAAGAACTTAAAGCTGTGAATGCTACTGAAGAACCATGTGAAAAGCCACAAGCTCCTAAAATGAAGCCCCTACCCAAAGGATTGAAATACGCATTTCTAGATGACCTCAAAGTCTGTCCAGTTATCATTAATTCAGATCTAACGACAGAATAAGAAGATAAACTCTTGAAGGAATTAAAGGAAAGAAGAAAAGCCATCGGCTACAAGATGAGTGATCTCATTGGGGTCAGTCAAGATCTATGCATGCACAAAATCCCCATGATGGAAGACCACAAACCAACTGTTGAACACCAATGAAAGCTTAATCCGAACATGAAAGAAGTCATCTACCTTGAAGTTGTTAAATTGCTCACTTCTGGAATCATCTACCCGATCTCTGATTCGCCATGGGTAAGTCCAGTGCATGTTGTCCCGAAGAAGGGTGGAATGACTATGATACGGAATGAAAATAATGAACTCATCCCTACTCAAACAATCACAGGGTGGAGTATGTGTATTGATTATAGGAAGTTAAATAAGGCAACTCAAAAAGATCATTTCCCAATGCCTTTCCTTGATCAAGTTTTAGAACGGATGGCTCTTCAAGAATATTTCTACTATCTCGATGGTTACTCTGGATTATATCAGATACCTATACATCCAGATGACCATGAGAAAACAACTTTTACCTGCCCATTTGGAATATATGCTTTCAGAAGGATGCCGTTCGGTCTCTGTAATGCGCCTACAACTTTCCAACGTTGCATGGCAGCCATATTCGCTGGCCTCACTAAAACTATTATGGAAGTTTTTATGGATGATTTTTTAGTGTATGGAGATTCTTATGACTCATGCCTAAAATGCCTCTCCCTTGTCCTCAAATGGTGTGAATAAGCACATCTTGTCTTGAATTGGGAGAAGTGTCACTTTATGGTAAAAGAAGGCATTGTTCTTGGTCATAGAGTTAGCAACAGAGGAATTCAAGTAGACAGAGCGAAAATCGAAGTGATTTCCAATCTTTCCATTCCGACGAATGTAAGGGAAGTCCACGCATTCCTAAGTCATGCATGCTTTTACAAACAGTTCATAAAGTACTTCTACAAGATAACCAAGCCGATGACAAATTTGTTGCTAAAGGATGCGGAGTTCCATTTGGACGAAGAATGTGTCAAAAGTTTTAATAACCTGAAACAAGCCCTTACAACAACACCCATCATTAGAGCTCCTGACTGGGATCATCCATTTGAAATCATGTCTGATGCCAGTGATTACGTTGTGGGTGCTATTCTAGGGCAATGTATAGAGAAGAAACATTATGTGATCTACTACACATAAAAAACCCTCGATGAAGCTCATAGGAGTTATGCAACTACAGAGAAAGAACTTCTTGCAGTCATGTATGCCTTTGACAAATTTAGATCCTACCTAATTGGTTCAAAAGTCATTGTCTACACTGATCACACTGCAATCTGTTACCTCTTGGCAAAGAAAGATGCAAAACCCAGATTAATTAGATGGATTCTCCTACTACAAGAATTTGACCTAGAAATAAGAGATAAAAAGGGTACAGAGAATGTTGTGGCAAATCACCTCAGTCGAATCCACACTCTGGATACTGAGAAGATCCCGATTAATGATTCTCTTTCGAATGACCAACTGATGAAAGTTTCAGAAGTTATCCTTGGTACTCAGATTATGTAAACTACCTTGATGCTGGGGTTATCCATCCTCAATGCACCAGAAATGCACTGAAAAAATTTATGCATGATGTGAAACAGTAGTACTGGGATGAGCCGTACCTTTTCAAACTATGTGCTGATGGTCTATACAGACGGTGTATTGCTGAGGAAGAAGCTCAACTCATCTTGGAGCAATGTCACTCAGGACCAGTTGGAGGACATATGAGCTCTAAAAAGACTACCTTGAAGGTTTTGCAATGTGGGTTCTTTTGGCCAACCATATCCAAAGATTCCCATGACTTTGTCCTATCATGTGACAAATGTCAAAGATCTAGCAATATAACAAAGAGAGATGAGATGCCACTGAATTTGTGGTAAGAAGTAGAGATATTTGTTGTTTGGGGGGTGGACTACATGGGTCCATTCCCATATTCTCATGGATTTTCATACATCCTAGTGGCGGTGGACTATGTCTCAAAATGGGTTGAAGCTATACCAACCGTCACTAGTGATTCCAATCCCATCATCAAATTATTCAAAGATATTATTTTCCCCTGTTTTGGAGTACCATGAACTGTGATATCTGACGGAGGGTCTCATTTCCTTGAAAAAAGCTTTGAAACTTTACTGAGAAAGTATGGTGTAACACATAAGGTAGCCTCACCCTACCATCCATAAATGAGTGGATAGGTAGAGGTTTCTAACCGTCAACTCAAAGCTGTCCTGGAAAAGACGGTAGGTCGCAATCAGAAGGATTGGTCTGTGAAAGTCAATGACGCATTGTGGGCCTACCAAACTGCTTTCAAAACTCCCCTAGAAACTACACCATTTAGATTAATATATGGAAAGGCTTTCCACCTCCCTGTTGAACTTGAACACAAAGCATGCTGGTCAATTAAACAACTAAATTTTGACATGAAGAAAGCAGGCCAAGCCAGGATTCTGCAAGTCCAAGAGCTGGAAGAGCTCAGAATGACAACTTATGAGAATGCCAGAATCTATAAAGAACGCACAAAGTTGTGGCACGATGGTCATTTTAAGAGGAAGGACATTCAAGTTGGAGACCAAGTTCTTCTGTTCAATTCCAGATTGAGGTTATTCCCAGGAAAACTCCGTTCTCACTGGTGAGGACCTTACATTGTCAAGAGCATCTACCCACATGGTGCTTTCTTTTTATGGAGTGAAAAGACAGGTGAATTTGTGGCAAATGGCCAACGTTTGAAGAGATATTTCACCTCCACTGACACAGGTGCCGAAGCAATACTGAAACTCACAAATCCACCATATCCACTGTGAAAGTTGAAGAAACCAAGTCTAGCCATCGACATAAAACAAAGACGCTTGTTGGGAGGCAACCCGATCAATAAATTCATTTTACTTTCAATTTTGAATTAGAAATTTTCCTTAATTTTTTTTTTAAATTTTAAATAATTTCACACCAAATAAAATTGCATTGTAAGATGCTATTTTGAGTTCTGAATGGTCTTTATGTTTGAGATTTTAAGATGATGGAAACATGCTGATTGGAACACAACCACATCCGGTGGTCCAAACGGCATGAAATTTCCCCTCCATCTCGGATTTAGAGTTTGCTCAGGACGAGAAAATTTCTAAGTTCGGAGTGGAGGGTGGGTTGTACGTATCTTACTCTCGACTTTCACCCATCTAAATCAGACTTAAGATTTCATTGTCGCATTTTTGACCTAAATTTTCAAATAAAATTTTCAAAATTTTTAAAGTTTTCAAAAGAAATTTGAACAGATACCGGATGAAGTTTTGACACTTTCAATCTCTATGCATTTCAAATCATTATACCCTCCTTATTCGAAGCAGACCCTCAAAATGACCTTCTCCTGAAAACTAGCCTTTTGATTGAAATCTTCTTGTGAAGCTTATGAATCCTAACATCACGATACTTATGTAAAAATGACAAGTGTATGTCAAACTGATAGGGATCAAACACATCGTATTTCCTAACTGACTAGTGGAAACATAGCATGGAATCCCCACCAGATCCTCATAAAGTCATTATTAGAGCAGAGTATGACAAACAGAACAACCTGGTGCACAAAATTGTAAATCAAGTTGCATTCTGATCTGAACTCTCTTCTACACTTCTTCTATCATCTTCGTACCCCTCCATTCATAAAAAAGAAACAAAATAGCCAAAATAGTGCCAAACCCTAAGTTCGGGGTGGCATGCCACTTCCCTCTATATCGGTTTCTTCCATACCCCTCGCAATTAAATAGGGGCACACCACCAAGAAAAGATGCCAAAGCACACACAAAAAGAAATGCAATCTTGAGTCGAATAGAGGAGAGATTCGCACAAAAAAATGTAATAAATGAAATTGTAAATAATAAAATAAAAATATCGAGTCAAATAGAGGAGAGATTTATTTCTTCCTTCCGTACCTCCCTTCACTACCTTTTCTACCTAAAGGCACAAATAAATGCCTCCACCCTGAAATACACCAGTGTCAGATTAGATGCACACTTGTTGTTCTGCGGGTATCTCTGGACTCTTACGAACCTCTTTGACATCCTTGTTGTTGGAAAAAGTAAGGAGGAAGTGAAGTTGGAAAGAAAACTCAGGAACGAAGATATATTAAGATGTGTTCAGTGATCTCAGGAAGTTGAGATGTGTAGTCATACTAAGAAAAAAGGAAACAATCATGATGTGAAGAGGAGGTAATCACATGATCAGAAAGTATTCATTTGGCGACTGTTTCAGATTTTGTGTTACTCGAGGATGAGCAACATTTAAGTTTATGGTGTTTTGATGAATGCATATTCATCATGATTTTCAGTCACTCTCTTGGGCTCTTTTTGATTCAATACATCCAATTTCAGTTACTAAATATCAAAATGTGCAAAATTTCCTAATTGGTTAAATTATCAAGGTTCTCAACTGAGTTTATGTTGATTTTGTGCAGGTCTTGATGAGGTTGAACAATCGGCTGGGACCCACCTTTATCTGCCCTTGATCTACCCCCACTCATCCTTGGTCTTGACCATACTGTCTCGCCCATACAGTTTCATCCATATGGTCTCAAGACCGAATGGACATGCTCACCTCAAAATCATTTGGAGCTGGGAATGTCAAGACTGTTTGAGGAGTAATAGTCTGTGAAACTATATGGAGACTGGCTGCTAGAACGTTTGATAAAGTACATTACATGAGACCACGTGCATGTGACCGTTTGGTAAAGCTACATATGAGATCTCTACATGCATGCACCAAACCGTTTGCAAAAGCAATAACGTGAGACCGTTTGGTCGAGTGTTCAAGACCGTATGGAGGTTCATTCCAAGACCATTTAGATTTAACTACGCAAGACCGTTTGGAGGATTCTCTTCAAAATGATAGCTGCAAGACCGTTTGCAAAAGCAAGCATTGCAAGACTGAATGGAAAAGTGCATGGCAAGAGACCGTTTGATAAAGCAGCCTGAAGCTACGTGCATGCGAGACTGATAGAGCTGATTGGAAAAGTAACATGCCGACCGAATGATAAAGTAGATCATGCAGACCAAATGAAAAAGTAGCGTTGTCAAAACCGATTGGTGAAGTACGTGCTGAGACCGTTTAAGAAAGTTGGCTTGCATGAAGACAGTATGAGGACCGCATGTAGTGAAGACCGAATGATAAAGTGGATACGCTACAAACCGTTTGGGCAATATCCTCCAAAACTATTTGGACTCATCAAAGTCGAAACTATTTGGAGCTGCCAAGCACGAAACCGTTTGGAGCTACCAAGCACAAAACCATTTGGTCATTTTTGGCTTCCAAACCTCTAGAGCTTAAAGTTTCCAAGACCGCATGAGCATGTATGCAAGACTGATTGGATGTCCAAGTATACTAAATCGATTGGTCAGTACATGTAAAAGACCGTTTGGAAGACCGTTTGGACCTACTGACTACCAAGACCGTATGGCCACTTGAAACCATTTGAACTTAAAAAGCAACCAAATTGTTTGATAAAATATCTCAAAACCGTTTGGTCAATTATAACCAAAACTGTTTGGAATCACACAAAAAATGTGAGGACCAGACCTGAGCCAATAAATAGGACCCATAGGGTCCTCATTTGGGTATCGGTGCTGGGACGCCGACAGGTTGCCTATACATTGGTCCGATCCTGCCACTGTCACTTCACCTGTCGTTCCTACTGCAACTCAAGGAGACTGAGAAGAGAATGAAGGAGGAGTGAGAAAGACTTCCTGGTCTATCTTGGAATCCCTCATTCTTCATCCAGATCTGCTCCAACATGACGTAGGAGACCACATCATCTTCACCGAGCTGCGACCACCTTCCCAGCTGTAGCACATATGCCGTCAAACTCTGGATTGTTGTGTGGTCATAGGAGGTATAAAGCCATACCTAAGCGTCATCCAGCTCATCCATACATTATCTTTATCTCTCAAAAATCTGTCCAGTCTTTTCATTCTGCAACTGTCCACAATGTCCTTGGGGTGCTTGATGTTCAACCCCCCTTTCTGAAAAGGTTCAGCAATCACATCACAAGCCACATTATGGAGCTTACCTCCCCAAACAAAACTTGCTGTTATGGATTTCATTCTGTCCACCACTGGGTTTGGTATCCCATAAACGTCCCCCCAAAATCTAATCATGCTTTGGATGACCGATCTTACAAGGACTAACCTCCCAGACTATATCAAGGTTTCACATAACATCACCTTGTATTATAATTTCACATATCATTATCCTATATCAGGGTTTCACATAGCATCACCCTGTATTAGAATTTCACATATCATCATCCTATATCAGGGTTTCACATAGCATCACCCTGTATTAGAATTTTACATATCATCATCCTATATCAGGGTTTCACATAATCATCACCCTGTATTAGAATTTCACATCACATCACTGCATTAGGGTTTCACATGGCATCACCCTAGATTAGGGTTTCAAACACCATTATCTTGAATTAAGGTTCCTTATAACTTTTCGCCAAATTAGGGTTTCATGAGATTTTACCCGAAATTAGGGTTTCATGAAGCATCATCTTAAATTAGGGGTTTTCATTATATTTCCCTAAAATGGGATTTCTCATATCATCTCCCTAGATTAGGGTTACACCATCACCCTAGATTAGGGTTTCACCTAGAATTGCCCTAAATTAGGGTTAGGGCTCATCAACCTTCTCAATTAGTGTTTCATGATTTCTTTATCAAAGATCATACCCTAATTACATATTTTATTCACGTTGAAAGTGTTGAGGCTTAACCACTACATGATTATTATACATGTATGAATTCTTCTCTCTCTCATCCTCCCTAGGATGTTGATTACTTCAAGCTTGATTAAATTAGGTCAACCCTTCATTCAAGTACATACATCTATGGTTATCATAGTGTATTGAGTTACTCCTTTCATAAGCATCAAAGGTTAACCACTCAAAATGTACTAATTACCGAAGTACCTTAAAGGTACAACCATTGTAACTAACTTTGAGATACATCATTAACAATCATAAGGTTAATTGATCTTTCATATCTTTGAGGCTAGTAGGTCCCCAAATGGTTTTGATACTTTTGAACCTTCAAACGGTTTTGACCTCCTTGAACTTCAAATGGTTTTGAAACCGTTTGCCCTCCAAACAGTCTTGCGACCGTTTGGGCATCTAGGGTTGAGACCGTTTGCTCTTAAATGGTTTTGAAACTATTTGGTACTTTCAACCCTTGAAACCGTTTGATCAAATTACCCTTGAGACCGAATAAACAACCCATCATTGAAATCGATTGGACATTAAATAGTTTGAGACCATTTGCCCTCCAAACCACCTTGAAACCGAATGGATCGATTAGGGTTTATTAATCAATCAATTTAGGGTTTTCACTCATTGAACCATCCATCAATAAGACCATTGAAAGTAGATCAACTCATAACCCTTGGATCTCCATCCATCCATGACTCCTTTTGACCTTAAACGGTCTTGAGACCGTTTTCCCTCAAACGGTCTTGAGACCATTTGAGCCATTCAACATAGAAATTGACTCAATCAATTTAGGGTTTCAACCAATCAATCCGATTAGGGTTTGTAATCAATGGATCATCCATTCTTGAAACTATTATAATTAAATCAATTGGAACCATTGTATCTTCATCCAACTACATCAGCAATTGACCCCAAAAGGTCTTGAGACTGTTTGACCTCAAATGGTCTTGAGACAGTTTGATCACCAAACGGTCTTGAGACCGTTTGGTCATCAACATTGCAAACCGTTTTCTCATGATATTTATTGAGGTGTGTGATAATATGACATCATCATATTCAAGCTACAACCTTCAAAATTTTCTATGATTCTTGTGGTGATTTCATCAACTAATCAAAAGCAATTTCGGGAAAGAAGAAAGATTCAACATATGATGATGAAGTGAAATCAATAATAACATTTAAGGGTTCAAGTTATATAACCCACCTTCAAAGTTGAATCCAAGCTTCAAGTTTCACGTCCTCAATGGTGAATGAAGCTTTCTCAACTGTCCAAGGTCCATTCTCAAGTATTTGAGTGAAAAGAATGGCTAAAGTTGAAGATTGGATGGAGAAAAGAAGAAAATAAGCATTGAATTTCGATTTCCACCATGAAATCAAGGTTGAAGATGATTAAGGAGCTCACCTACAGGTTGGGGCACGTACTCCTGTTTCTCCTAAGAGCCCTTGTGTTTGTCCAAACAAGGAAAGAAAGAGGATCCGAAAAAGCCTTTCATGTGGGTGAAAAATGGGATGTATATAAGGGAATTTCAAGAGAGAGAAAGTGTTATAAAAAACCTTTCAACTCCCTAAATTGGTGCCACTTATCCTCCTCACTTTCTTGCATACAAAGACATCATCCTCCCCTTAGAAATCCTCTTATTTATCGATGAATTAAAAGAAAACAAATTAAACACCTTAATCAATATAATAATAATATCCATAAATTAGTGGATATTACTTTTTCTTTAACTAATGTGAGTGGGCTCTCCACTCACTTTAGATATTTCGGTGACATTGCAAGGCACACGGATGTCCAAACTTATAAAAATTCAACCATTACACTTTTGGTTGAAGGACACTTTCATTAATATATTTATTTTTGCATTAAATTGAATTAGGGTTTCAATTATGCTTAAATCTTGATTATTTTAATATCAAGATTATCTCTCCTCCAAAGAGATTCAAATGAGACGCCCCTATGATTTTATTGTCTCTAAATGATACCAAGAAACATTAGGGACTCTATAGAAGTGGTATTTTGCATATTGAACCCTAGGTTTTGGGTAATATGCACATTACACCAAAACTAGGTTTTAATGCACAAACATTGCTTAATAAGCTCTTTCTTGGTGTTCAGGCTACCAGAAGCCATTCCTCTGCATCATTCTCATTCTTAGGATGCTTCAACACTTGAGGAACATTTTATCATGTAACATTTGCAAGGTAACCTCTTAAATTGGGGTAAATTGCACTTTAGTCCAAAACAAACAAATATTATTTCAACATTATTCAAACCAGTTTAGACTTGGAATTTGGGCTTTCCACCAGCCACCACCTTGCATAATTCTCTCTATAATGATGCTAGAACACATTAGGCATGTTCGAAATATGACATATTGCAATATAACCCCTCAACTTGGGTAAATTGTATTTTGGTCCAAAACAAAGGAATATTGCTCGAACAACATCCAATTAGGACCAAACTTGGAACATAAGTGTGTCACATGATAAAAAAACACCTTATAGGATTATATTAAAGTTCTAAGCAACTTATTTAGCCAAAACAAACAGGGTTACTTCATAACCCATGTTAGGGTTGTTACACCGGTGACCTTCTCTGGGTCTGACTAAACCTGGTCGGCCCTTGGGTGGAGTCAGGAATGTGATTGGGAAGATAGAACTAGGGTAGGTCTCCATAGATAGGTGGAAACACAAGGAGAAGACAAGGAGAAGTGTTTACCTTGTTGTGTGTGATGCCAGTGATGTGAAGAGACCCTTCTTGTTTTCACAACCCTTCCTATACCCCTGACGATGTCAGAGAGATGTTCAATTCATTGAAATTCATCTTCCATAGAAGTAGGACTCTCTGGAGAGATGATAGGTTGGTGACAACCTTTTGGGGCGTCTTTGGTTTGGCTGGGTAGTTTTGTTGGTCTCTCGACATCTCTGAGATTCATATGGAACCCCCTTTTATAGGTGTGGCTAGAAAAGTCTAGGTTTTGAATGGAGTATGACTCTAATGTTGAATTGGGTGAAGTCTAAATTTCACTTCAAAGCCATATAAACTAGGGGTAGGCAAGTTTGCAAGGCTCCCCCCAATCTAATGGAAGAACGTTTAGGAACATATATGGTCTAGGGAGAGAGAGCAAAACTAGAGGAGTTTCCAGCTACTGTAGTTTTATTTCCCGATCCATTTTGGAGGTAGTTGATGACCCCTTGGTCATCGATTTTGGGATCAAATGGATGCAGATGCTCATAGAGATAAATAGGCTGACCTAAAGTTCCAGTTATTTAAATGTGACAACATTATCATCCATATATTAGTGCCACACTTTATGGAAACCTAAATAATTCATAACTCCTTCTCCTTAATTCCAATTCGACCCAAATTTTAAAGGAATGCTTTTAATGTTTAAATATCACTGTGGGAAATATGTGGTGTCAAACATATATTTCTAGATGCCCTTTTTCTCTCTCTTCAAAAAGGAATACAATTCATTTATTTCATGTAGGTCCTTCTACCTTCTTGAATTTCCATAGACTACTACATATATCCTATGGCTATGAAATTTGGAGGGAAATTCAATAAAGACTTTGTAAACCTTAAATAACTTTGTGGGATTTATTAGGATAACATTTATGCACAAAATTTTCTATTTTATCATATCCTTAAATTAAAGTCCTTTTTCTTCTAAATTCTAGAATTCTCTTATTTTCATTATTTTTTTAAGTATCCCAAAAGTCATGCAAATATAACACTATTTTTTTCTTCAAACACTGTGTTGCCAATAATGGCTAGATTTACTCTTTTAATTATCTAAAACACCATGTATTTTATTTCCCATTGGAAACCTGCATATTATCTTGTAATTCAGTTGTTTAATTATTAACAATTTCACCATCTTTTATTTATGCATGAAAATTCTCTTTTCTATATCATTCCACATAATTCCATATTTCAAAAACCAATTATCTATTTTTAGAAATCTGTATATTATCAGTTTTTCCAAAAACATTATTGGATTATTGAAACCATGAAATTCCTTTTATTTCTTGAACTTATGCTACAAGGAATATATGCAAAGAAAAGTCTCTTGGGCCTTTATATTGGCCATGAGTTGCACCCGTTCCACAAAGGTGATATTATCAATAATAATTCAGGGACTTGTTTATCAAACCAAGTCCAATATATTTAGAATTCACTTAAATTTGAGGATATAATAACATTGAACTTATCCTGGTGCACTCTCATCAGTATCCCTAGGATCTGACTAAACATTTTGTCATCAATCCCTTGCTGTTAAGCTATATACTATTATGAGAAACAATGAGGTCCACTACAACAACAAGGAACTAGAGGAGCATGACATCAAATACATGTCCTATTCAGACTCCCTCTCTAATTTGATCAAATGATTCTCTACAACATGATTCATTCAATTCTTCTCTACATAGTGATTTCCTTTATAATTCTACTTTACCATCAAATATATTAATTTTTATTATATTTAACACAACAAATGATGTATTAGTATGGAGAAAATGACCACACACTAATTACATATTTAGATGTATTAGATGCAACCTCTATGGACACAAACACGATGACTTCCGATGACCTCATTTTTGATACACTTGTAGAGTAATTAGTCATTGACATGGGTATAGAACATACTTTTGATGGAGGAGTTGGATGAATATAAATCTAGGATTATCACAAATTCTATGACATGTTGATGTATTCAAGAGCATTTCAAAGGCCATTCAGGCCACCCTGCAATTTATTTATCCTCATACATTGGTGCCCAATAATTATACTAGAACATTTAGTTTATTCTCTATTGTTAAAATATGTCTCCATGGAAAGATTTGTATTCTCTTAGGGAAGCTCTTATACAAAATAATACTTAAGGGTCAATATCCACATGAACTAAACTCCACTTTTTAAAACCTCTATCATAACCCTAGTTTATGGTATTTTCTTATATATATATAAAGAGTCATTCCTAAAGGTACTTTCACTACATTACCCAAAAACAAAGGGTGTCTTTGTATGAGAAAAGAAGCACTGAAGTTCAAAAATAAACATTATATCCCCCACCGTAGGGAAACATGGACACATATTAGGCAACATTAAAAAGAAATTCTATCCATATTTCCTAACCAGAAGCTCGCATCAACAACAATGTATCTGGAAAGAGGGTGCAAGCCATACCTTGTCCTGAAGCAAGTCCAACAACTATCCTTGAGCACAGATGTGCTTTCTTTACAAGTAGCACACAGATGGTGGACCACAACATTCTCTTGGTGTAACAAACATGAATAGTGGTTGACAACGTCCTCCTAGTATAGAAGTAAAAGCTTTAATGCATGTACATAATACACAAGGAGCATTGGGAAATCCACATAGCACTTCTAGAACCAACAAGAAGGAGTTGCCCTTCCATTCATAAACTATCAATGGTGACTTCCTTTCCCCTTTATGGATTTCCCTTTCTTGGAAATACTTCTTAAGATGTCTCACAAATTACCACAACTATGAGAATAGAAGCATCTATATCTTAAGGGCCTTGTCCACCCCTCCTTATATAGTAGTGGTTGGGCTCGGGTTTTCGAAACCTAGGGGATACAAAAGGTTTGATCTCACGGCTTGACAGCTGTTGGAGACAACTTGTTGGTTGGAAAGACCATTCAGTCAGTTGGCTAGCATGCTAGTGGATTGACTAGATTGTCTAGTCAGTCAATTGGATTGTGTCCAACACACTATCTTTGAATGTGATGATTAATGTACATTGTTACACACATCATTAAATGGTTGACCAGTCAAAATGGTTGTTTCGCATCTAGTCGATCGGTTGGACATCCCAATCAGTGGATTTGGTATTTTGACCATTTGTTAGGAACCAGGTTCATTTTGGTAGGTTAAATACTCCAACCGATCGGCTTATTGGTTCCATTGGTCAAAGTTAGTAAGATCTAGTTGGTCGACCAGAAACTCTAGTTAGTCAATCGGCACATTCATTGTTGTTTAATTTGATTACCAAAACCAAATTAAATTTTATCCATGAGTAAACTCCTATTCCAAGTGTCCTATGCATGTGACCCTATAGGTCCCATATTACATTGTTAGTAAAGTGCAAAACCATTATGACTACACAAGAAATGAGTGGTATCTAGAAGCATATCACTGCTACCCAAGCAATTGGAAAGTTGGAGAACAACTTCAACCTACAATATGCGATCAATGATGACATTATTGTATATTTCCCTTGTCTTTGATATCCAAATTGAATTTGAGGCATGTAATCTTCATCCTCTTAATACTCAATCTATGTTTCTTGAACTAGAGCATGCGGTTGAGATACAAGGAGTTCACATATCATATATTGACTTGCACAAGAATGGCCATGCATTTCTCAGTCTCGCTTATCAAGTGCTCAAAATTTCAAACTCTCCATAGGATGGACAAATCCAATCTGCATCACTCATAGTCAATCCTCATGTGTCACAATGTATTCAATCACCACCTTTATGGAAAACTTATTCAGGATCACATTGGATGGTGTCAAAGTTCTTCAAATATCATGTGATGAGTGTAGTGACTTCAGGTCTAAGAACCACAATCACCACTATCCCTTTGACATATGATTTTGACTACCATTTCATGGTTTCTATGTATCACTCTCAAGGTGGGTCTGTCTGATACACTATTCTCTAACATGTACCTGTGTGTTTGACTTGATACCCAATATCATGATTAATGAGACTCTACATCACTTAACATAGATTCCAATCTTATATATTATTGTTGTCTATTTTTCCTCCATAATAAAATCTGACCAGGGATATAAAAAGAATGTAGTACTATTATCGTACATGTGATCTCATTCTTCAGGTTCTTAACTGAAGACTATGTCATCAAGTAACATCATTCTTTAGACATGTATTACACTAGTGCCATTATCTCATAACTAAGACATGCATAATAGATGTAATTACCTTTGTTAATATTATCAAATCAAATATATGATGGCCCATAAAATGATCAAATGATTTTCTCTACAACATATATAGCAACACCCATCACCCAACACAAAAAAAACCATCCGAAGCAAACAAGAAACCTTGTAAATTCATTTATAATCCCAACCATGTTGTCACAAACTATGATCCACTTCAACCAAAACCTTCTACCATAACTAAATAATTATTGATACTTTTCATGACAAGTCTATATATTTTGTTTCCATGACTTCTAATGAGTTTAGTAAGAGAAACATGAAAGAACAAATAGGGGTGTTTTGGAAAGACATAGGAAACAACATGACCTATGACACTATTAAAGCATATGTGAAGAAACCAACAATCATTATCAATGGCCCTAAAACTAAAAAGGAAACCTTCACTCTCGTATTCAAGAAGCACAAGATGCAAAAATTCTTTCTAAAAATGACTCAAGTATATCTCTTTCTTCAGTTGATTTAGTTATAGATACTCCTATTTATGGTTATGATCCTAGTGCTACCATGGCTTCCCAGGATAATGTTACCAATTTTATTTCCTTTACAAATAAAATGGGTATCAATTTTGGAAACAAATTTCATGTCATTTTGGTCTAGTTGGAAATTGAAATAAAACTTGGTTGGAAGAACAAGAACCTTATCTCACTAACAGTCAACAAGATGACTTATCTTTTGATTTTTTCTTGACTTAATGAAATCTAAGTAACATTACTTTATTTATAATTATCTCTACTTGGAATGTCTATAGGGAAGACACTTCTAGTAGATGACATAAAATTTGACAATTCATTTGATCACATAAATCAAACTTGTCACCATCCAAGAGACTAAAACATCACTTATTAATATCTAACGAAATACTATTGGTCTCAATTAAATTACCTCATGAGTACATATACCATTAGTTGGATGTTGTTGTGGTATTATTTTTGGTTGGAACCCTAACATTTCACATCACATCACATCTACTCAGAGAAGTTATGCTATTTTGATTACCTTTACTAACATTGATGACATCATCACATGGATTTTTTGGGGATATATGGTGAACCTGGACATGATAAAAAACTATTATCTCTAGATTGGAATGATCTGGTGTCTTCCTTCAAATAAACTTCATAGATTCTTCTAATTAAACAATATCATAACTCACACAGAATGAAACCTTTCTTTCTCTACAAGATATTCTCATGGAATAAACAACAATAGTTCAATTCACTGTCGATAACCAATTCATTGATATTTACACCTAAAATTTTTATTACACATGGAGTAGAGATGATGCATGCGCTAAAGTTTTTGGATTCCTATGTAAACCTCCTTAGGATTCATGCTATTCACTCACATTCACTAAGGCTTCATGTAGACCAATCTTTGATCACATATATATCATTCTTGACACCAAATTCATACCCTGGGGACCTAAGTTCTTCCTTTTTGAGTGCATGTAGATGAATAATCAATCTTTCCAAAATTTGGTCATCTATACATGACATTAAAATCATTTTGAGGTCAAACTAAGCTACATAATCAAACAGAACCTATGCTCTATAAGTTTGGGCTCATCCCATTGGACATAAAAAATGGCAATATTCAAAATCCCATCCAGAAACTAGTACTTGGCATTTTCATTACTTAGAGTTTCCACATACTAATCCATTTTGTATTCAAATTCTCATCTTAGAACTTCCTATGAATGACAAAAAGAGATTTTCTAGAAACAAAGATAAAAAATCACATGACTTAAGTAAGGTGACAAAAATACAAAATACTTCCATAAGATTTGTAACTCTCATAAATGACAATATCACATTCATTGCGTTCTCATTTTTAGATCCTAGACTACCAATAAGAATCAAATCATTAATCGCTTACATAAACATCTTTGTGGCATTTCCAACCATGGTCATACTTACTCAAACCTCTTCATGCTCAATGGTTAGAAATTGGGACCCGTTAATGTCTTGAAACTTGAGGTTCTCATCTTCTCATTCTATCATGCATAAATTTGCAATGCTATGATGACTCTTGGTGCTAATAAAACACTATGACCCGATGGATTTGTATGGATTTCCACAACAACCAATGGGACAACACCATATCATCCTTCCATGATCGTCTCATCTACATTCAACACCATTTTTATATTACACCACAAATTGACATTTTGAATCAAACTTTCATTATCTTGATCAAGAAACAAGAAGATCAAACTAATGTACACCACTTCTAAGATACCAATATTTCTAACGTCTCCTATTAGTTATATACAAAATTTTCTTCTCTAGACTCACAACTAAAATTCATGAAATCATTGTCATGATGCAAACTATATTTCTCAAAGGATGTTGCATACAAGATCTGTATCTACTCATTAATGAGACTATTCACACATTCCACTCAAATAACACCCCTCTAATGATTCTCAAACTTGATTTTGAGAAAGGATTTTACAACATCAACTAGAAGTTTGTAATGGACTTTATGTATGGACCACACTTTCCCTCTTGTTGGAATAATTGGATTATGGCTGCATCATATCAATCGATTTTTCTACCTTGATAAATGGATCCAATTTTGGTTACTTTAAAATCTTGAATGAACTTATGTAAAGGGACCCTATATTGCCATATCTTTTCATCATTTTCATGTGCACAATTTCTAGGATGTTCAATCTTATCATTGCTAATAGGGTCATTGATACTATCCCATTCTTTTCCATACAACATTATTCAATGTGTTGATGATACAATCCCCTTTATTAAGCATGTTGATGTGAATATTATAAACACCCTATAGTGTTATGTACAATATAAATTTAAAAAATTAATGATATGTGACACACATATTAGCACATAAAATATATCAAGATTCAAATTCATACTTAATTGCAAGGAAGTTAGATTTCCAATTAAATACCTTGGTCTTACCCACTCACCTACCACATTTTACATGTGGTATTGGAAACAAAAAATTTGAAATCATTCAATGTAGTCTCAAGTTGGAATTCTAAAAGTGTTAGTCTACATGGAAAATTGAATCTTCTCATCTCCCCCTCCCCCCCATTGTGAAATATTTTATTAGTTGCATTCGCCTCCCAGCTAAATATTTTACCCTTATTGGAAAAATCAACCAAAATTTTCTTTATGGTAATGAGGGAGGCAGTTATCAAACCTCATCTTATCAATTGGCAAACCATTTTCAAGCCAAAGTCTCAAGAAAAATAAGTTATCATCAACATCAAGATACATTCACACTTCCTCATAAACAAAATCATACCTTGTTTTTGTGAATATAAGCCCACCATACTGAAGCTCATACCATCATACATACTATAGATTCCACAATCCTTGGCATGGTACCTGACACACCAATATTTCACCTTTATGGAAATACATCAACAAAACATCAAGATCATTCAGAACAACATCGTTATTCAACTTTTCATAATCATCATACTCGTTTTTCATCATAACCTGGCTGAATGGATGTATTTTTTCTAGTATGAAAGTTGTCATTAACATACCAAATGTAACAAACCGCCAGATAGATTACTCAAAAGCAAAACATTAATAAAAAATTAAATAAGAAGATTACCAAGAAGTATGATAATTAAAATTGAATAAAAGTTTATAACATTTCAAAATATACATTTACACAAAGGTCCAACTTCACATGAATTCGTCTCAAATATCTTTGCACGAGTATCCATGGCCTCAACCCCAACCTGTTTATGAATGGTGTCTTCTACATAATCACAATATTTACATTGTTCATGACATGAAACCAAAAGGTCAAGTTAGTATAAAACATATATAATTCCCCCTATTCGGACTTGAGAGTGAAAGGATGACTCTTAAGACTCTAAAAAAAACCACACCAACCTCTCAGGCTCTACTGGTCTCCAAACTGGGCCTCCTCACCATGTTAGTTATAAGCGCACTGTTCATCACCTGAAAAGGTGTGGAAACCCACCAGATGAAAACCAAAGTCCCAATAATATGATAACATTTATTTCTCACAAGCAATTTATGAATTTTTTTAAAATATAAATTATAAAAGGTTAGAGAGTAACCAAAATCTATAATGAGTAGGTACAAGTAAAGGTACACGTAAAGGTGCACGAAGAGGAAGATTTAAAGTAACAATGGGCATTAATAGAGGTACTCGGCTTACTAAATACCTAGGAATCCCCATAGTTGGGCGCGAAGGGATTGTGAAGGACTTCAATTTGTTGGTGGACAAAGTCAAAGACAAGGGGGAAAAATGGGCTAAGATTAACATATCTATGGAAAGGGATATGGTTCTGATTAGAATAGTCATTCAGATCATTGTCCAATGTTGTGGGGATTTGTATGACATTCCTTCTGCTTGCTTGAACAAGATCAGGTCCATGTATGTTTTTTTGTGGGGATTCGAAGCCATGGGGTTTCTTGGAACACATCCCTAAGCCATGCAATAACAGTGTGCTTCATCTCACTGACTGCAACAAAATTATGGAGAATTACACCCTAAAATGCATTGACGAATTTCGTAACCAGCCGAGCAATGTTTGGGTGAGATGGATGAGGTTACTTTATGGATCTTCCCTGACCATATATGATCATGCTAATCCCTCCAGCATTTGGAGAAGGATGTGTGAGTTGAATGAGGAAAGGGGTGGTCTAATTCATGTTCATCCTTCAGGTTATGTGGGTGGCATTCCTCATTACCCAACATCAACATACCCTCACAACCTGATGTGCCTTGGCATCAGGTCCTTTGGGGTCAATTTCACTGCTCCAAGTGGAGTAGACTCCTCTACAGAGCTCTCCTGGATAGGATACCCACAAAGAAGAGATTAGCAAGCTGGGGCATTCCTATTGATACACATTGTTGCCTCTGTAATGATGGTGATAAAATGACTGATCATCTGTTCTTCAAGTGCTCCTTCACCAAGAACATATGGAAAATCACTTGCTTGAGAAATGAATGTGGACAACAAACACCGAATACTATTCCTGATGCTATAAGATGTATCCAAGGAAGAAATAACAATAGGGCACAACTTGTGAGCTTTGGGGGAATGTTCCTAGCCTATGTTTGCTACCACATATGGAGGGAATGGAACACAAGGGTTCACAAAAATGGTGTTAATGGTCATAGTTGTGTTTTGGAATGTATTAGAAAGGACTTATGTTGGTCCTTTGCGGTTAGAATAGAAATGACAACTAACCTAAGTACAAGATCTAAATTGTATTGGGGTTTCTGTAGATAATACCCCTTGTTAGCTCCCCAGTTGCCCTTTTGGCCTTTTTTGTACGTGTATACCTTGCTATACTTTCTTTTGGCATTACTATTTACCTATTTCCAAAAAAAAGGTAAATGAACCTGTAAGGATAGGAATCTCATTTGATACTAGTAGGAAGAGCAAGACAATGGTTACCATTCAATGTGGCTCTTCAAATAACCTAAAAAATATACTACATGGTTGGATTACATATTTTATTAAGGTCGAGGTAGTTTGAGGTGTATTAATCAAACTACTAACTGACCACTATGATGTAGCAATTATTCTTATATAAGATCTAGGATGATCCAAATGCTAATGATTCTTCCCCTGGTTAGTAAGAGTGACAAACTATAGTGACACAACTACCCAACTTACTAAAATAACCTAGTTTGTCCTAGTTACACATGACCAACACAATAACTAGGGTATAAACCCACAAGTCTATGTTATGACTGCAGTCACTTTGTATCACATACAAATCTAATACACTGCCTCAATCACTCTTTAAAACCTTATAATCAGGTCAATAGAGATATATCCTCCCTGCACCTGCATACACACAATAATGTACGACTCTGAGCTCCTTTTGGATTACTCATTTCAGTATCTATCAAGTTTTGACACTGAGATAGTTATACAGTCATAGGACATTACATGATTATGGTTACACATGATTAATGAAGACAATTAATTATTTTTAATGCATCAATAAACTTAAATACAAGATTCTAAATTATTGTTATGGAATAAATTATGGATTGCAACTTCAGAATATATAAAACATATGGATCAATTCAATTTGACTCAATCATTGTGTAATTAACAATGCTTGGCCATATAGAGGCCTGAACTTCAAATTAGGGCACATAAAACCCCAATTTTGTCCTTTAGACCAAAATAATGACAACTCTTCATAGGAATATCATTATGATCCAAAAATGTGTAGAGACTTTAACAAGTCATAAATAAGATAGAACAAAATTTTAAACTTAAAAATCCATTCTATGAAAAACCTATGGCATTTCTAATGTATATACAAACTTATGTAAAAAACCTAGAATACACGATAAACCTTCTTTCAAAGAATTTCTTCCAATAATTATTTTAGAATCAAAATAGTAAATAAAAACCTTATAACCATCCTGGGATGACTATAATACAACATGGATTAATAGGTGGATCCAGTTTCCTTTCATTGGGTACCAAAACATCATAAAAATGACATCTTTAACCATCCTTACACTTGCATTATGAGTTACAAATTTTACACGTTCAAAGATTGTTCACTTTACAACACAACATACAAAGGGTCTAAGAAATGCTTAAGAATTCTTGTTATCATCTTACTTATTCAAAAGATTGCATACAAGACCATATTTTAACATATTACAGATTGTAAGAATAAGATTTATGTTATGCATGTCAGAAGTAGTTAAGAAATGCATCCAAAGTTATATCACTCACCTTTGGGGGTGAAGAAATAAAGTCCACACCAAGAAACATGTTAAAGATAAAAAAAGATACAAGCTTTATCCTCCAAAAGATCCAAGAAAACTCCTATTTTCCAAGACCTGGGAGTATCTAGAGAAAAGAGACAAGAAATTAGTGTTCCTTAGCCATGTGCACAAGGTACCAACTTGTAGCCAAATGGATCTCAGCAATGTTAGAAGAAAGGAAGAAGGAATAATAAGAAAAAGGCTTAGGATGGAGAATCTTACATGTCGAGAGAAAAAAATGAGATCAAAATCCTTAGATCAATTCAAGGAGATCTTCATTTGAAGCATGCATCTACTAACTAGTGTTCTCATCGGGTTCCGATGGAACTTTATCAGTATCCAAATGCAGAAAGGAATTCTCGCCAGATATTGTTAGAAGAAAAAGGGAAGGGGTGTTTTTAGGTAGGGTGGTAATCAACGGGTCTAATGAAAGATGTTTGTCATTTAAAGGGATCATATTCCCCATCCGCTTACTTGTTCTGAAGACCCATTGGTGTATTCCCGATCATCGGTGAGAAGTCAGTCTTAATGCATCAGACCCTTTTTCATCAATCTAAATGCATCCTAGTTTTCATTAGGCTGAGGGTCATTCACCGGTGAAGCTCTATTGGTGTAGCTAGTCCATATCCTTCATCAAATCTTTATTCCCTAAAGATTCCACCAGTCTAATTATATTCCTTATCAACCCTCCTTGTCTTATGTCGTTCATCAACTCACTGATTATATTTATGTTTCATGTAGAGGTATGTTCAACCTCCTTTAGTTTTAGGTTCTCCTTGTGACAATGATTTTGAATACCTATCTTTGTCGATGGGTTGATGAGTAATCCTCTATCGAACCAACTTTCTACTTGGTATTACCATCCGCCTGATTGTAGTTGATAAAGCCAGTACGTGTATCATCGGTCCCATGGTCCTATACAAAAAGCATCGATCTGTAGCAGATGGAAATAAATGAGTATAATTCACTTGGTCTGAATAAAATCCAAAAATCATCGTCCCCTACGGCTATTAAGCCACCGGTTGACCAAAACATAAGTATTACTACAAATAATTTAATAGTAACCACGGGCTGGTACCCCATGCAATAAAGTTCAAAAAAATCCACATGGAATGAAATTTTACCTAATCATTAGAAACACCACGTCAAAAAGTATACATGTCAAATTATAGCTAGACCCCTAAATGGGTAAATTACATTTAAGTCCACTAAGTAAATAAAAAGACATAACTTGTGCAAACAAAGTCCAATTTGGCCCAAATTTTAAACATAGGTTTCTCAACTAATATTAAATCATAATGTAAAATTAGTAACAAAACTAATAATTCAATTAAGGAAAACAAGCATGTTTATTTATAAAGCAAGGTTAGGGGTCTTACAATTATAAACCTCAAACATGGATTTTCCCCCCCAAAATGCTAAGCAAACAAAGATGGATACTTTCTATGCATCTCTTCCTCTAATCCCATCTGGATTCTATTTCCCCTAAATGATGCTACAAAGCTATCAATAAAGCTATAACCTTCTTCCCCAACTTTTACACATGCCAATCCAGGATCAACACAACCCCCTCAACATGAGAAACATCCTCATTCAACTCCACCTCCACTGTGTGTATATTCAACTCTCTATTTGGGTGACACTTTCTAAACAAGGAAACGTGGAAAACATTGTGCAACATGTGCAATGTCAGTGGTAAATACAACTTGTAAGCCACCTTCTCCATGTGAGCTGTAATTGGGTAAGCTCTCATAAACCTAGGTGCCAGCTTACCCTTCTTCCAAAACCTCATAACGCCCTTCCAAGGGGAAACCTATAGGTACACACACTCTTCAATTTGGATGTCCAAAGGTCCATGATGATTGTATGCATATGAATGTTGTCTATCATGTGCTTCCTTCAATTTTTGTTTGATCACTTTGATCTTCTCAGTAGACTACTGAACCAGCTCAAGACCCACAAATTGATATTCACCTACCTCATACAACCAAAAGGTGATGTACAATGCCTTCTGTAAAATCCCTTGTACAATACCATGTCTATTCTCCTATGAAAACTATTGTTTTAGTAAAATTCAATTAGGCAAAGGTGAATGGCCCAACTCCCAAGAAAGTGAAGTACACATTCTCTCAATAAATTCTCTAACATCTGTATGGTCCTTTTTGACTGACCATATATGTAGGGGTGAAAAGTTTCACTGAACCTAAACTATGTCCTCAATGTTGTATGTAGACGCTCCCAAAATCTTGTCGTGAGTTGAGGACCTCTATATGATACTATCTGGTATGTTGTGCAAACATACTCTCTCATTGACATAGATCTGTGCTAACCTTCTTTGTGGTGTAGGAGGTCTTGACTGGAAAAAAGGTGAGCTTACTTTGTCAACCAATCAACGATCACCCAAATTGAATCATTACCCTTGGTTATCCTTGGAAGACCAACCATAGGGTACATGGTTATGTGATCCCATTTCTACTATTGAATTTCCAAAGGTTGTAATATCCCTATAGGTTATGATGTTATTCTTTATCCTGCTACTAAACTGGACACTTGGAAACAAACTCTGCCACATCACGCTTCAGACTTGGACACCAATACAAGTCTTTGAGGTTATAATACAACTTTGTACTACTAGGATGCATAAGCTACATTGAGAAATGAGCTTCCTCAAGTACCATATCTATCAAACCTCCAATGTTAGATCCACGATCATGTTGTGAAAACACATAGTCCTATAATTTGTCTCATAAAATCGATCATGCTTCCCTCTATAAAATTTTGATATGATGTTTTGTATCACTATATCATCCTTCTGTGCATCCATGATTTGCTATATTAATGTCAACTTCAACTATAATTGTTCCAAAAAACCTACCAACAATAAAACTTTCAATTGTACATTCATCTGTCGAAGTGACACCCACATGTCCCACATGTGACATAACGTGTACTACAACTATTCTTTCTTAGAAGAGATGATGAGGATGACTTTCATCTCAATGCATCAACCACTATATTCTCCTTTCCATGTTGATAGTCTATTGTATAGTCATAGTCCTTGATCAACTCCATACATCTCATTTGCCTCATGTTCAACTCCTTCTTCAAAAAAACATACTGAAAGTTTGCATGATCACTGAAGGTTTGACAATTCTCTCTATGGAAACCTGCCATGCTAAATGAGATTACTCAAAAACCAAAACATGATCAATCATTAATTAATCACATCGCTAAAAAAGTACCTAATTAGAACCAAATTAATCTTTCTAAAACATATCTGAGAACATTTACATATTGGTCTGTCGTCTTGCATAAAAGCATATAAGATACCAGGTATCGTTACAACTGTTTGGTGGCCTCAGCTACAACCTGTATTCAAAAGATATTCATCCATATAATTACATCATGCACAACATCAACACACTTCTAGAAGTGCGAGTCAATGTATATGATATACAAAACTTCCTTGCCCGAACCTGAGAGTATAGGGATGACTCTTGGACACACTAACCAACTACCCAACCTTCTTCCTCTATAGATCTCCAACCTTCTCCTCCTCACTACCACGAGTCTGACGATGCTATTGACAATCACCTAAAAATATATGGTGATCCATGAGGTGAGACCCATGTCACAAAGAGAGATATAACTCTCAACAACGTTTATTGCTTATAGTAGATAATGCATTTTAATAGATAAGAAAACAACTTTACAAAATTGAAAGATTGATATAGCAACCAAAGTAATAGACACATCAAACATCATATGAACAGTTTCTTGCTCTTACCACATTATACATCATCTCAAAATTATAAGAAGCAAGAAAAGGTTTATCAACCAATGTGAATCACTGAATAACCCTAACAGATATGCTACATGGATAAATTACATATTTTATGAAGCCTTGAGTGTTTGAGGTGTACCACTCAAACTACCAGTTGACCATTGTGAAGTCACAATCAAATCCATACAAGATCGAGGAGAGCCGAAATCCTAAGATCTCTTCCCCTCGATCAGTACATGTTTTCCATAGTGACATATCAGTCAAACTATAATCAGCCAAATCTACCCTGGGTACATAGGCCACGACACTAGAACCCTAGGTACTCAAACCTAAAATCTGAGGTATGATTGCAACCATCCTGAATCACATCATATATATATATATATGTGTATATATGTATGTATATATGTATGTATGTATTCATCCGAGATACAACCTCTACCTTTCTCCATAAACCCTGGGATTAGGATAACAAGGATATACCCTCCTACACCCGCATGTACTCAAAAGTATACAACACTAAGTTTCTGACCGTCCTAAATCGCGCGTCCTAAATTTGGAGGCGGATTTGAGGTAGTCGAGGTTTTACATTTATAACCCGAAACCTTCTAGGCCCCCGCAACTTTGTTTACGGGGTCGAAGTAGATATATGGGGTCGAACACAGGGACAAGGGTGGTAGTGTTGAGAATGCGGAATCGACACGTTACACTCCGTCAAGGATAAGAGATGATAAAATTCCCAAAAGGGAACAGCAGAACGAGATCGATAAAACAAAAGAAAACCCTATCTCCAACTGGAGTTACAAGGAAAACTTTAGGTTTTAAGCATTTATCAGTTTTTAGGGGTTTTCATGCAACGGAAACAGAGGGGTAACACTAATGCTATAGCGAGGTACGAAGGAGAAAACTTCAGTAAAACAAGCGGCAACAGGAACATCCTGTACCCCTCCTCTCAGAGCGGGTACCTCTACCAAGCATCAACACCACTCTTGAGGTTGCTGGGCTTAGGTTAGAGTGGAAAGGTAACTACAACAACTCCGATTCCGGGCACTCTCGTACTCCAGAATCGGACCAAACACTAGAGCCACAACACCTCTCTCAAGGCTGTTACGACGGGAAAACACAATTCGGTAGCTAATCGAAACGCAATCCAACATACAAGCTAGAGTTCAGATGTTAAACATAGCAATCATCCAACAAGGGTACCAAACATAAGGCAGCAGGTAATTAAACTCTTCTAATTCCATTAACAGCTAAAGGTCAGATTACATTGCATAAAGTAAAAGAAATAAATGACTGAAATAAAGATAGATGTCGTCTTCTTGATGTAGAAGGACGATAGACTACAACGGACCCTCCAACCCGATATCGGTCAGGATCCTAGCCCGATACTACCGTGTCGGGTGGCACACCCTCTCAGGCGACACACCATGACGGGTGGACCGTATCGTGCGAGAACCCTGGCCTGATACACTCATGTCAGGCAGCACCCTCTCGGGAGACACACCGTGACGGGCGATGCGTATCGGGATTCGATATTGTGCCCGGCTAGAGCGATGCTTCTAGTATTGGTCACTTATGTCGGGGATTCATGTCGGCCGATATCGGCCTGCAGTGTTGCCCGGGACGACCCTAAGTGAACCATTCCCTCCCTCTCGGGATGGGGAAACGCCCACCTGGAATCGCCCAGCACAAGCACTCAGGCACGATACACTAGCTCTTCGCAGCTTTCCTGAGGTGACTTGCGTAGAGTTCCGATCTGTTCCGACCTATCTTTTCAGCTTCTTTTAGCTGCTATTTGTAGGCAGCGGTTGGGGGAAGTCATAGTGCTCAGGGTGCCATGTGTCCTCCTTATCATTGCGGAGTCAGAGGACAGCCGATATCAGTATTGCTCGACACAAGGATGTCGGCTGTTGGTGGTCATGACGGGCGGTGCCTACCGGTGGGTGGCCTGTGTCACGCAACAACCTTTAGTTGTCATGGCGAGCTCGGCTCCCTGTTGGGTAAAAGACGTGTCGCCCACTAGTTCCTTTCTGTGCGACATCCTCATGTCACACGTCGGTGTGTTGCGCTACCCTGTTGGGCAGTGAGCATATCCGCCATCTGGAAGGTCGATGCAGGTGGAACTGGTTTGTGGGCCGGGACAGCCTTATTGATGATAAATGAGTCCAAAATGAAGGAAAACTCTGCAAAAGATGGAAATATTGAATTAAGAGCGTCGTTTGGCCAATTATTGCAAAAGTACATATAAAAGGAGAGGAAAACAGTTAAAAGGGCAGTTTTGACAACAAAATAAGGGTCAAAAACATCACAAAAATTGGTGTTATCAACTCCCCCAAATTTAGCGTTTTGATTGTCCTCAATCAATATATAAACTTTATTTGGTGATGCTCCTTCTTGACTGGTGTACCTTTCAGGCCAAGAGGTAAGACAAGAATCGCGATGCCTTTAGAGATAGTGCTGCCCCACTACGAACAAAAGACCTTGCGTTTCCTGCCTTATTATTTCAGTAAAAATTTTCTCTACAGCTTCGGCGAGACTTTTGTGCATGATTCCGAAGTTAGCTTTCACACCAAACAACTTTTAGGGGCAGAAAGTTGTGTGTTGGGTGGGCTAAGGCTTTTTGGGGTTTTTTTTCTTCTTGTTTCCCATCATTCCATCCAGGTAAGGGTCCGTTAGCGGGCGAGTGGTCCCTGCAGTTCGAGCCAGTTGGCTTTAGAGCAGTGATTTCACATCCTACATACCACTGCCCCGGAACTACCATGCCTAAAGATGGGTACTTTTGGAAAACAAGTGTGTGTGTATATATATATATATATATATATATATATATATATATATTCTTTTATTGGGCACAACTCTCATGCTTTTATTCACTCTCATAAGGCTACTTTCTCTTTTTGGGATTTTTTTTGGGTAAGGGGGAACAAGAGAGATTTTTGGCTGTTTGGGCAGCTTTTTCCTTCTCCATACACGTCTCTTAGCTGTTGCAAGATTATTCATTTTTTGAAATTTTGGCGTGGATAGATGTAGTCTTTTGTCGTTTGAGGCAGCATTATCAGAAAGATATAACAAAACTTGCATCTCGTTGGGCACATAGAAAACAAACTGGCAAGAAGTCACATTAGGTTTTTACTAATATAGCGACATTGTACATATGTAGGGAGACAAAATAAGCAAAATTTTCAAAATATTTGGTAAAATTTTGTTGTTTGAGCAAACATATGTATATGTACACATGATATAGGAAAGAACAAAAGAATAAAGAATTTGAGTCAGAAAAATCAAAAAATTTTCAAAAAAATTTATACCTCCCTCACTAGTACATGGTACCCCCCCGAACTTACTCCACACTCTGTCTCGGAGTTGTGAGGTAGATAAGGTGAGGTAATGTTATTCCAGTGAGGTTAGCTGATGAGCGCGCCTGCGTCAGATAGAAGCTCCCACACATATTCTCCTCTTTTGCTGTGATAATCGATGTGGTGGAGCTGGTCAGGCGTTGCTTCATTTGCTATCCATTCCAGGACAAAGATGCCATAGTCGTTAGATGGGGGAAGCTGCTGCGGACTGCGGTGGCAGAACTGGAGTTCGTGCCATTTGCTTGCTTGCGTGTCCGGGAATGGTTGGATCATCTTTGACACCTCGTCGTAGTATTTTCGAACTAAGCGTTCGACGGATGACAATGGTTCTGAAGTACACGACACTGGATGGTTTTTGTTGCTGTCCGAGCTGTTGTAGAAGATTCCAGCTCGTTGGCGAGTGTACATTGTCAGGAGCATCCAATGGTTATAATGCAGGATGGGCATAAAATTTTTGCTAGGGACCCCGCTCTCCAACTCTGCCAAAAAATGCTGCTTTGCTCCAGTTTCATCGGCGAGGCAAACATCATTGAACAACATAGGATGAGCTATGTATGCATGTTCGAACCTTGGATGTAATGTTTGGATGTAAGCAACTGCCACAGATACAACCAAGCATCCTCCTTCTTTTACCATGTCCCTTAAATCATCAACCGGGACTACGACATCACCTGCCTTGTAAATGACATCTGCCGGGGTAGAATCTGCTAACTTCAGAAGGATTTCATTTACCTGCTCCTGTGTGAGCATAGCGCACGAAAAACGGTCGAAATTGTTGATTAGTCCTTCTGGAATTACGGGTGAAGCAGGATCTTCAAGTCCATGCATTTTTCGTAGGATCTCCAACTGCTTTCCTGCCCCATAGGTGTCAATTTCTATTTCCGCTTCTCTCTCTGGAGAGCTGCTGGATTGTGAAGATTCGTCTTCTTGGTCACTGTCCAGCAGCCTATTAGGTATCCCTGTGTCTCGGAAATAGCGTCCGTCTTTAATCAGTAGCATGGCGTATGTGCTCCTGTGGAGATAGAAGCATGTGCCCCTAAGGGCCCCCAAGTTTCCAATTGTATTGAGCACCTCTATGACACTTAAGATGACGAAGGCGCTATTTCCGCTTCCCTCTTCAGCCTGGACGGGGAAGTCGCAGATAGAATAGAAGTTCTAAATTCCGTCGTGATGTTTAGCTCCTTACTTGATAGCTCATAAAAGACGTAGCGGTAGAAGCCTCAGATTTTTGTCCTCCGGGCGGCTGAAAACATTCCCGGAGTGTGGCACCTCGTTACTGCTGCAGCTCAGCAGCCGGACGTCGTGGTTCCTTAGGTCTGCCATGCAGAGGAACCATATGTTGTGGTGCTTGTACGGTGCCAACACGAGGTTTGGGTTATGCTCGTCGATCTGCTGCAACATGTTGGCCACCGCAGCGGAGTCTGGTTCTCCCCACATCAGCCTTCTTGCCAAGGTCGGGGTGGCGTTGTATACTATATGCCGACCTATCCTGGTGCCGATATTCTCTATTATCACACTTTCAAGGACCCTGAACACTCCTTTGCCGATGACGGCAGGCAAGAGGAACATGCTGCGGAGTGCTCCCCATCGTACGGAGAAGTAGCCGTCGCTCCAGACGACGTCTTCATCATCTGCCTGCAATCTTAGGACCTTGTTTAGCAGTTTCTGGTCTCTGATCGTCAGGTAGCCGATGACCCTTCTATCGAAGTCAGCCATCTCAAAGGAAGGCATCTCCGATGGCTCAACGAACTTATATACCATCGAGCGTCTTCCTCGGGGGAGGTGTCTTTCATTGGCTGCATAAACGTCCCCCTTTTCTCCCTCTGATTCATCAGAAGAGTCCACGCTGATGCTGATATCTCTGTTATCATCTTCAATTTCATCCAGGGGGACTGAGGGAATTTCTTCCTCCAGACCTAGGGAACTCTCCTGTCCTGGTGGAGCTCCGTTGGTCAACCTTGGTTGTGTTCCCTCCTCGGGCATTGTGGACGTCCAGCTGGACGAGGAGGAGGATGCCGATCTTGAGGAGGATGTTGACAAAGAAGATGGAGAGCCATGGCTAGGGGGCGACGACGACCTTCTCGACTGCCTTCGGCGTGGATGGTCGTCCCTCCTGTCCAGCCTCTCCTCGATCTTGTCGAGGCGTTGGAGAACTTGTTGAAGCGTCGCAGTCAAAGTCTCCAGTCCGCCGAGAAGGCTAGCTAGAGTCAGCAGCTCTCGTTCTTGGCTATTCAGCCTGTCTTGGAAAGATGAAAACTTGCGGGTTAAGGAAATAAATGTAGCTGAGTTGTTATCCGTTACCTCCCGCAAGTAGTCGAGCTCATGCCCTAGCATCTTCCCAAGCGACAGAGGGGTTCCTGCGGGTCTCCCTTCCATCCTCGTGATACCTTGCTCGCGTGATGGCCTACCAGATGAGGTGAGTCTATCTCAATTGTTCGCGAGGCAGATGTCTCCGGGCGAGGTGTCGGCACTCTTGCGTCCGTCTCTGCCTCGCCTTCACATCGCGGTGAAGATGGCCGTGGTGTGGGCGGATGCTGCTCCACCTCTATGCTCTCAGTGATCTTTTCAGCAGCTGCAACCGGGGACACCGACGGCGGTGTTGACATCGGTGTCGACGTCAGCTGTGCACCTTCGAGCTCCATTCTTAGGATCTCGTCGAACACCCCATTACTGGCGTTCGGCTGAGGTGCTTCCTCTGCCTCTTCAGGCATTACAGGGATGTCAGGGGCTGCAACTGTCTCTCCCGTGGCAGCTCCCGTATTTGTTGTCTTGGTGACCTCAACAATCACCGGTTCTTTTTCAGCCACCACCGTCGTTGTTGTGGTTGTGGCTGGTACAGTAGGAGCGACGACAACTCTATTAGCAGCTGTCGTCGGTAGCTCTGGAATCACGGTTGGCTCAGTGCGGGTCGTTGAAGCTTTTCCCCATCTTGGGTCAAGAGGGATTTGTTCTCCTCTCGCGGCCGCCCTTTCCTGAAGTCTGGTGGTGGTGGCATAAGCTGCGTCTACCGCCACAACTTCTATTTCTTCGGCGGTGAAGACCAACTTTTCTCCGTCGTAGGTGGCGCAACTAGGGAGCGGGAGGAGGGTGTTTGTCCTTGCGAATTTGTAGAAATAGCACCTTCCCTCCTTCTTTATAATGCTGGCCCTCATTAGGTATTTGAGGTCGATCAGCTCATTGCCCTGTGTCCTCGACAGACTTCGCGGCTCCTTAGGGTACCCAAGCCCAGCCGCAATCAGGTTGACGATGCCACCCATGCAGTATTCCTTGGTGGCATCTCTTATTGGGTGCAACTTGTTAAGCAGGAACCGTCTGAGGTTGATCACTCTTCCCTCCATCATGTGCCACATGACGTGGAGTTCTTCTGTGTAAATGTTGCTGGACTCGTTCTTGCTGAACAGCAAGCACGCCACCAATTTGTGTATGATTCTCCAGAAACACGAGTGTACTGCTGCCACCTTGCTTCCCGGCTTAAATGATGACTCACCGGTCAGCCTGTTCCAGAGCTCCACGGGGTTGAACCCGTCTCCTTCGGTGATTCTCTCACCGTTATTCATCAGATCCTTCTCCTCCTCGCTAGAAGAGAAGATCTTGTTCAGCAGCTTCTCAGAGATTGCGTGCTCTGAGTTGTATAACTGGGCTTGGAGTCTATCTGCTCCGCTGTATTCTTCCTTTTCAGCAGCAGAACTCTTTACTCGGCGGAGAGATGACATGAACTCCCTTGTGAGCTCGGTGTAGGAGGAAGATTGGCTGAGGCAGATCTTCCTCAGTCCAGCCACAGCGAGGATGCTCTTCAGTCTTTCAAAGATGCCCAGCTCCATGAAAGAAGACTGGTGGCAGAACCTACTCGGCCTGTAGAGCTTGGTCGCCAGTTCTGCATAGCGGTGTCCATGCTCGTTGTCCCTCGGCACGAACCTTCCTGGCATGTATTCCAGGGGTTCTGCCATTGCTGTTGGTGTTGGAGCCGCCACTTCTCCTACCCTCATCCTCTTTTTTGTAGTTGACGGCCCAGATGCTTCTGGATTCGGGAACTTCTGCTCGACAATGGGTGCTTCTCCTGCGGGCTCAGTGTAGATCCTCCTACTGTGCTCGTCAACCCGGACGACAGTCTGCTTGATGCGGGCCATTTCTGTTAATCATTAAACAAATTCCTTGGTCAATTAAGTGTGCCAATGTTTAAAGAAGGGAAACTAAATGCACGATAAGATATGCCCCGATAAGATATGCACGATCCCACAACGCTGCATCGGGCGATACGTGGTGTTCAGAGGCGAAGTCTCGTGCCCGATATGAGATATGGGTATCGCCCATCACGTCAGAATATCATACATGCGATAAAGAACAAGATGATACGGTGATAAATACGCATCAAGTATGTCGCCCGCTAGGGGTGTGTCGGGTGATACAGTTGCAAAAGATAAGACACCCGATAGGGCTCTCAGAAAAGAACGCAACGTGCCATCTGACAACAAATCAGGTGAGGCGGTGCAAAGATGGGTGACACGGCTATCGCCTTACATTTCTTGGAGCTCCCTCTGAAGCTCTTATTTTGGATCATGGAGATTACAGACGGCTTGAGCTCAAAGTTAGTGGCGTTGAAATGTGGAATGATGACCAGGCACCGGGAATTGTTAGCTTTCATGGAAGCTAACTCCCTCAAAGTTTTCTCTTCTTCGTCTGAATCTTCACTATCACTGGCTTCTCGGCGCTGTTCTTGGTCATTAATTCTCCTGTGCCTCTGACGGTGATGACGTCTATCTTGGTGTTGATCTTCCTCAGACTGCTCCATTTCTGGATTTTCCTACTGATCATTGCCATTATAGCGGATGTTATCTTCTGGTGGGGGTGAGTGAGGTCTAGCCCAACTTTGACGTTCGCCCTCTAAAAGAGGTTGTTCAACCCGAGGCGGCATGTTGTCAGTGCTTGGTGGAACAGATCACCGTTCTTCAGAGTACCTGAAAATAGCATGAAAAATCAAGTTAGAAAATAATACTAGTTATTTAATCTCAGGCGAAGAATAATATTAATAATAACAAAAGGAAAGAAAAGAGTGTTGTCAAGCTCATTTCTAAGCTTGAGGCACGGGAGTGTAGTTAGTGGATTCGAATTCGTCAACAGTACCATTTTGCCTTGTCCCCGGCAACGGCGCCAAAAAGTTGACCGGCCTAAATCGCGTGTCCTAAATTTAGAGGCGGATTTGAGGTAGTCGAGCTTTTACATTTATAACTCGAAACCTTCTAGGCCCCCACAACTTTGTTTATGGGTTCGAAGAAGATATACGGGGTCGAACACAGGGACAAGGGTGGTAGTGTTGAGAACGTGGAATCGACACGTTACACTCCGTCAAGGATAAGAGATGATAAAATTCCCAAAAGGGAACAGCAGAACGAGATTGATAAAACAAAAGAAAACACTATCTCCAACTAGAGTTACAAGGAAAACTTTAGGTTTTAAGCATTTATCAGTTTTTAGGGGTTTTCATGCAACGGAAATAGAGGGGTAACACTAATACTATAGCAAGGTACAAAGGAGAAAACTTCGGTAAAACAAGCGGCATCAGGAACATCGTGTACCCCTCCTCTCAGAGCGGGTACCTCTACCAAGCATCAACACCACTCTCGAGGTTGCTGGGCTTAGGTTAGAGTGGAAATGTTACTACAACAACTCCGATTCCAGGCACTCTCGTACTCTAGAATCAGACCAAACACTAGAGCCACAACACCTCTCTCAAGGATGTTGCGACGGGAAAACACAATTCGGTAGCTAATCGAAACGCGATCCAACATACAAGCTAGAGTTCAGATGTCAAACATAGCAATCATCCAACAAGGGTACCAAACATAAGGCAGCAGGTTATTAAACTCTTCTAATTCCATTAACAGCTAAAGGTCAGATTACATTGCATAAAGTAAAAGAAATAAATGAATGAAATAAAGATAGATGTCTCCTTCTTGATGTAGAAGGACGACAGACTACAGCGGACCCTCCAGCCCGATATCGGTCAGGATCCTAGCCCGATACTACCATGTCGGGTGGCACACCCTCTCAGGCGACACACCGTGACGGGCGGACCGTATCGTGCGAGAACCCTGGCCCAATACACTCTTTCCTGAGGTGACTTGCGCAGAGTTCTGATATGTTCCGACCTGTCTTTTCGGCTTCCTGTAGCTGCTATTTATAGGCAGCGGTTGGGGGAAGTCAGGGTTCTCAGGGCGCCACGTGTCATCCTTATCATCGCGGAGTCGGAGGACGGCCGATATCACTATTTCCCAGCACAAGGATGTCGACTGTTGGTGGTCGTGACGGGCGGCGCCTGCCGGTGGGTGGTCTGTGTCATGCGACAAGCTTTAGTTGTCATGGTGAGCTCGACTCCCTGTCGGGTAAAAGACGTGTCGCCCGCTAGTTCCTTTCTGCGCATCATCCTCATGTCGCGTGTCGGTGTGTTGCGCTACCCTATCGGGTAGTGAGCGTATCGGCCATCTGGAAGGCCGATGCAAGTGGAACTGGTTTGTGGGCCAGGACGGCCTTATTGATGATAAATGAGTCCAAAATGAAGGAAAACTCTGCAAAAGATGGAAATATTGAATTAAGAGCATCGTTTGGCAAATTATTGCAAAAGTACATATAAAAGGAGAAGAAAACAGTTAAAAGGGCAGTTTTGACAACAAAATAAGGGTAAAAAACATCACAAAAATTAGTGTTATCAGTTTCCCTTCTAGAATACTCATTATACTATCCAATGAGTCATGAGACTGGAATAGTTCTATGACACATGTCACTTTATGATTGTGGTTTCACTTGATTAATTAGACCAATCGGGTGTTACAGGCTGCATCAATCAAGTTATATACAAACAAATATATTCTTTATATAAGAATCATCGATATCTAAGAACTCTAGATGATATAAAACGTCTGAGACATATTCCATATCACAACATCACATATACCAGTCCATTGTCACCCTTGATTAGGACTAACTTACATTAGGTTTCAAACACCCCACAAAATCCATTCTGGACATACAACATTACTTCCTGTAAGAACATTATTATCTTTCAGTACTCTACAAAGGATTTAGCATGTCACCAACAAACTTATTACCTTCATACCCAACATAAGGGTTCATAATCATAAGAGTCTTGATATTTCCAAGATAACGTTACAAAGTTACCTTTAGCATTAGAATGTATTCATTCATCATTTCAACATTACAAAAAGATTGGAGCACTAAACCCTCATTAGTTAACCATTATAAGAAGAATTTGAAGTAAGGTGTGGATTTGTACTACCAAAACAACATACATAGCTAAACCATTGGGTCATTATCACACTTAGGCAAACATTTAGGAAATCCATCATTTCATTTTCATACTTAGGTAAATAGTTAGGCAAACCATTGTTTCATTTGCATACTTAGATGAACCATGGTTTCAGTTAGGGACTTAACGAAGAACATCAGTCCTTATACCTAGGATGGCCATTGATTAATTTTTGTAATTAACCAAAAAACAAGACCATCAGATGTTTAATGGAATTAGCTAAAAGAAAAATCATTCAATTATTAATGTACTTAGTGAAAAAAACCATCAGATCACATGTTCGGTAAATCATCATTTTATTCACCAAGTAAACCCATTAGTTTCTATACTTAGTGAACCCATCATTTCATTCACCAAGTGAAATCATCAACCAGATGCTAAGGGCCATCGGTTTGAAGACCAAGTAGAGTCATTGATTCACACACTAAGTAAAATGACGTTTCTTACTCTAAACAAAACTCTTGTTTCAAGGATAAAGTAAATCCATTGATTTATAGACTAAGTATAACAATGCATTCCAACACTAAGTACAACTAAATATTTCTAAACTAAAGGGAAAACAATCCTTTGTACCAAGTGAAACTCATGATTTCATACTTTCAAAACCATGGTAGTTCATCATAGTAGAAGAAACATACATATGATCTAAGGATAGTTTAACAACAAAAAACTATCATGCATGTATGCAAAATAGGATACAAAGAATCATCTTCAACCATTATATAAAGGTCTAGGATAAGATATATATTAGAGAAAGTTTAAAGCAAGAAAGAAAGGCATTGAAGGTTATATAACTCACCCCAAGGATGAAGAAGAACATCCAAATAGCAAGGTATCTCAAGAAGAGAATATGAAACCCAAACTTGCACTCTAAAACTCCAAGATAGCTCCCCTCTTCAAGAACAAGCTGAATCTAGGGTAAAAGAGAGAAGAAAAGGAGGGTTTTAACCACCGACATGAGATTCACCAAGAACACTAGGGTCCCTCCCATGGGGAAGAGAGAAGAAAGAAAATAGCAAGGAAACTAGATTACAGAAGAAGATCTTACTTGATTAGGGCAAGAAATTAGGTTAGAAGGATCCAAACAACCCTAGGGATGCTTGATCCAAACCCTAGAGCAACATGCATCCAAGATCCTTCTAATCTTCAGCCCCAAGGAGCTTACCTTTCACAAAACAATGGTCTTGGGCCCCTTAGTAGGAAGGACAAGATAAGGGTGCAAAGGTTTCATTTGGGAGAGAGGCGAAGGGTATATATATCCAAGAAGAGAGAGAAAGGTGGTCAAAGATTGAAAAACTAGCTTATCATGTTTCAAAACACTAAATCCATCATTTTCATGCATATAAAACTTCCATCAGATCTTTAACCAAGGTCATCCATCGATTCATGCTTTGGTGAGGTCATCAAGGTGTAGAATCAGAGAAATCATCAATTTATAGGGTATACTTAGCCATTTTGCAAACCCTAGTCATCCATCAGATTGTTCACTTCAATCCTGATAACCATTAGTTTAAGGACCTCAAGGGGAAGCCATATGATTTTCTACTACAAGGAGGAACCATCATATCCTTCACCTATTAGGTGATTCCATTGGATCCCCAACATACATAGAAAACCATTGAATTTCCACACTTAGATGAGAAACCACAAGTTCTCAACCCTATAGGGAAAGAGAAAACAATCCTAGGTGCATCCAATACATCCAAAGGAGAAACTATATCAAACATGTTATAAACACTTATCAAGCACAACAATCTTGTGTTAAAATTATAGATAGAACCCTAGAAATGGAAAATTTACTTAAAGGTCCATAGAAGCACATAATTTGCAAAACTTAAGAAAACAAAGACCAAAATTGGACCAAATTTGAAACTTAGCTTGGTTACATGATATCAAAGCATACATTATGGTTTGATTAAGGAATTAAGAGCCCAATTAAGTTAATGAAGAATGTTTAATCATAAAGCTAGGTCAGGGGTCTTACAACCATAATCCCCTAATAGGGATTTTCCCCCCAAAATCCTAAGCAAACAAGGATGGGTACTTGCTACACATATCATCCTGTAACTCCCATGTTGCTTCCTCCATGCCATGGTAATGCCACAACACCATCACTAAGGTTATGTCCTTATTCCTTAGATTTGCACTTACTTATCTAGGATCAAAATAGGACCCTCAACATAAGAAACATCCTCCTCCAAATCAACTTTCATTGGTTGTATCTTCTGTTCTATATTGAGGTGACATCTCCTCAGTATGGAAACATGAAAGATGTTGTCCAACCTGTGCAACTCAAGTGGTAATTTCAGCTTGTACACCACATTTCCAACTCGTGCCAAGATAGGGTAAGGTCCTATAAATCTAGGAGCCAACTTACCCTTCTTACCAAGTCTCATCACACCTTTCCAAGGGGAAACCATGAGATACACACAGTCTCCAACTTGGAACTCTAGTGGTCTATGATGAGTATCAGCATATGTCTTCTGTCTGTTTTGAGCTACCTTCAATTGTTGCTAAATCACCTTGATCTTCTCTTTCATTTGTTGTACTAACTAATGACCCAACAGTTGAAATAAAAGTGTATCGTACCAACAAAGAGGTGATCGGTGACACCTTCTATACAAAGCCTCATATGGTGCCATGCATATTATTCTCTAATAGTTGTTGTTGTAGGCAAACTCAATCAGACTTAGGTGGACATTCCAAATGCCAAGAAACTAAAGAACACATGCTCCCAGAAGATCCTCTAACATTTGAGCGGTCCTTTCTGACTAACCGTCTGTGTGCAGGTGAAAAGTTGTGTTGGATCTCAATTGTGTCCCCAAATTTGTATGTATACATTCCAAAAACCTGCTCATAAATTGTCAACCTCTGTTAGATGCTATGGTGACTAGTATGCCATGCAAACAAACTATTTCATCAGCGTAAACCTGTGCCAACTTCTCTATTGGATAAGTTGTGTTGCTTGGAAGAAAGTGAGCTGACTTTGTCAGCCAGTCAACTATCACCTTCATTCCTTTTGATTAATCCTCGTGAGTGAATTCCATACAAGTTTTTCTATCCCGGATCAAAGAAAATAAATGTTGATCAATGTTTAGCCTTTAGTTGTTATTGGAAGGACAACTGCAAATTCCATGGTTATATGACACCATTTCCATTGTGGTATAGGCAAAGGTTGCAATATCCCTACAGTCTTTTGATGTTCTACATTGACTTGTTGATAGACTGGGCACTTGGACATAAACTCTACAATATCACGTTCAGACCTAGCCACCAATACAAATCCTTTAGATTATGATACATCTTTGTACTACAAGGATGCATGGTGTGCGTTGAGGAATGGGCCTCCTCCAATACCATCTCGCTCAGACCATCAACATCTAGAACCAATGTCTGATTGTGGAAATACACTATTCCATCATCTAATTCATGAAATCCATCATATAACTCATGAAATCCATCATGCTTCCCACTACCAAACTTTGACCTAACATATTGTATCACAATATCATCCTTTTATGCATCTCTAATCTATGTATCAATGTGGGTTTGACCTATAGCTGCAGCAACAATCCTACCAACAAAGATACTTCCAACTATATGTTCATCTGGTGAAGTGACACTAACATGTCTCACTTGTAACATGCCAAGGAGTGTAACTACACTTTATCTACAAATGACGATGAAGATGACTTCCTACTTACTACATCAACCACCACATTTTTCTTAATAGGATGATAGTCTATTGTGCAATCATAGTCTTTGATCAGTTCCATCCACCTTCTTTGTCTCACATTCATCTCTTGCTTCGAGAAGATACATTGTAGGTTCTTATGATATGTGAAGATTTGACACTTTTCCCCATATAGATAGTGTCTCCAAATCTTTAGAGCTAGAACTAAAATAGTGAATTCCAAGTAATGAGTTGGATAGTTCTCCACATGTTTCTTAAGTTGTCACTGTAACATACCAGATCTAGAACCCTACCCTAGAACTTTGACCAAGCAAGGTTGAGGTTAGAATGATCCTAATAATCTAATGCATGAATAATGTAATATTTCATATAATTCATTTGGTGATAATAAGATGATAAATAACTTAATTACATGCATAATAAGGTTAGTGGGCGTATAATGGGCCAGATGACAAAACCCATGTAAGAAAGTCTCAAAATAAAGAATAGACTTCAAATTCGTAATCTACACATTAAAATAAGCTTACATGTCAATTTTAATTTAATTTGGACAACCTTGGAATAATATGGTAAGTTAAGAGAGAGAAATTGCCCAAAAGGTGTAACTAATAAATAAATATAATAAATATCCCCAAAAGAGGAAAATAATCTTAGATTCGTAATCTACATAATAAATATAGCCTTTGGGTAAATTTTTATCCAATTTGGAGAAAGTTTTCTTAAAAGGTTAAATCAGGAGAGAGAAAGTGTGTAGAATCTCCAAAATATTAATTAAATATGAAAACAACTCCAATATGTAAAATTGATGGAAAATTCGTGTCCAACACATTAAATATGACTTGTGGGTCAAGTTTCATAAAATTTGGATAATCCTAATACCATAAATGAAGGAGGAAAGAGAAAATATGATTTGATTTATTTATTCCATTAAAAGTTTCTAAAAGACAAAACTAAGTGCATAATCAGAATCTACATGCCTTAATTAACCTCTGTGCAAAATTTTACCTAATTTGGGGTTCTTTTGCACCCTCAATTAAGGAAAGAGAGAAAAGGAAATAATGTTAATTTTTACTTAAATCGAATTTGATTTGGATAATGTTTTCCCTGTCACATGGGTCATGATTTTGCGATTTGTCTCTGACCATCGGATTTAGATCGTGTGGCTCCTAACCTGTCTCCTACCTCAGGTAGGAGATGTAAACGGAGAGCTACAGTAACTGGTTTCCTTTGCTTTTTCCAACTCGATTTTCTCGGTCATCTCTCGATGGTTTCTCGAGATTTTTCTCCCATTGTGTTCGGGAGAGCGGGCCGCATGTTTTAAGCTCTTGGTCGTGGTCTATCTTTCCTTTTTCATGGAAACCCCAAATCTTGAACAACAAGCAAGTTCGGGCCATTGGTTACTCGCCTCCCTACCCATCCTTGTCTATATATAGTTCTATCCTCAACTCTCTGGAGGTCGTTGTAGCAATTCTCTCAATCCAATTGAGCCATACCCTGTGTGTGTGTCATCGGAGACAAACCGGAAGTCTAGGCTTTTGCGGCAGGTCTCCCTCTCTTCCCTCACCACCTCCGCGTGAATTGAAGGTATGGTTCGCTTCGTTTTTGCTTGGGCTTTCTTCCGGTACCCTCATCTCAGCATTTGTTCATGTGCTGCGAAATTGCCCAACCTGGCCATCAACCTGCTATCGCTGCGTGAGTGAGCGCGAGGAAGAAGATGGTGTTTTATTTTATTTACCTTTTTGCCCTTCGTTGATCTCCTTTAGTTGTTTTATCGCCCAGGGACGTTTCTATCTTTTCCTCTTAATATCGTTTGCTTTGGGCGAGGTCAACCGGGAGGCTGACTGGTGACACAGTCACTTCCTATAGGGCCAAGTCACAGATCGGCCCCGCTATCTCCTCTCTCTGCTTGCTTCGCTGACTTGGCAATTTGATTAATTTCTATTGGTCGATTTTATAAAGTTGATAACTAATTATCTATATGGCCAAAAATTACAAATAAATACTCTTTGGATTCAGAAAAATGTAAGCTTTCTTTTGGTATTGTTTTTGTCGCCTGAATCTAATGTTTTAAACAGGTGTTTTCAATGGATCCAATTAATAATGAATTAACTTGTATAATTCATAACTATATATATAAAAGTCAGAAAAAATAGTAAAATATGTTTTGAACTCAGGAAAATATAACCTAAAATATGGCATAGTTTTTACAACCTAATTCACTAATAATAAAAAGGCAATTTTTAGGGTTTTGTATAATTAATGGAAACCTAACCCTAATTCCACATATATGCTTAATAGGTTCTTTGGAAGCCTAGGCTTGGACCTAGATGTGACTTTGGATCATTTGACTCTAAAGTTGAGGTATGTTGTATCCCCTATTACTTCATGTTGAGAAATTCACCTATATTTTGTCTTTCTCATGGTCCTATGGACAATAGCCTATACACATTGCTCTTATCTCTTGTTATCATGGTTCGTGTGAACTATCTTGATTATTATGAACTTGGATAATTTCTTGATATTTCTCTAGTGCCTTTGTGCATGTTGGTCTCTTATATTGTTATGTGCCACTTTGAAGTGGATGTCATATGTTTGTGATGTCCATTGTGTGCTGGCAACCTTTGTATCATCTTCTGACTAAACTATTTACTTGCCTCTATATTTACATGCAATGTGATTCAGTAGCACTAGAGTAGTGTAATTACATTGGTTTTGGGGCAGTATTCCCCTATTGTTTATTTGGAGGGTGGCAGTATACCATTCCTCTTTAAATCGAGTGTGGCAGTAATCCATGCTCAAATTTTATATATTTGGGAGATTGGCAACATTCCTTTCTCTATCAGGTTCAAGTGTGTGCTTGGCCGCCAATTGTGTTTATATTGTTCTAGGGCTATGTTTATCTCACATGCATGCAGGTTGATGATGATATGTGCTTTGTTTCCCACCATGGTAGTGGATGTTTATATTGATAGCACATTCTTATTATTTGTTGATTATGGCAAGTATCCCTTTGGTTATGATTCTTTTCTCTTGATACCCGTTTGGGTGATACTTATCTCTTGCATGGGAAGACTTTACATTTGATGTCCTTTATATACTTACATTGCTCAATTTGCTTTTTAGTATGCACACACCAGCCTTTGCTGATGTTTCCTTTTGTTTCTCCTTTGCTGGGGTATGCTTCCAACCCTAGGTGGAAGACTTGGATGCATGACATGGTGACCTGGACTTAGTTTGTGATGTTGAAGCTTGGAGACAATCTTGAGGTGGTTTAGATTTCCTCTACATGGATCCTTATGTTGTAAGTTAAGATGTTCCCTTGTTTTATAATTTAATAGTCAAATATTTTCTTCCGCTGCTATACATTGGTCTTTTGATTACCATTATATAAAGATTTGAAAATTTTACACCCACTCCATCATACCTTTTGAGTGTGTTTGGATTGGAGGTTTTATTGTTCAAATTTTTAGTAAGGAAGTGGTTTCACTTCTTTACAGTCACAAAGCAAAAGAAATCACATTCTTGTCCTGCATCAACATGCATCCCAAGCCATTCTTCGAGCCATCATAGAAAATGATGTAACCTTTCCCTTGTTCTGGAAACAATAACACTAGAATACTCATCAACTTCTCCTTCAACAACTGAAAAGAACATTGGCACTTGTCATTCCAAATTAAAGGAACACATTTCCTAGTTATCTTTGTCAAAGGTAAAGCAATTGCACTAAAGTTCTTAACGAACCTCATGTAATAACCTGCCAGATCTAGGAAGCTTCAAACTCATTTGTGTCTTGGGCTGCTCCTACTCCATCACTGACTCCACCTTCTTAGGGTCTACACAAACACATTTAGTAGATATGACATGGCTAAGAGAAGATACTTTAGTCTACACAAATACCATTAGTAGATATGACATGGCCAAGAGAAGATACTTTAGTCAGCCAAAACTCACACTTACTGAACTTGACATAGAACCGTTGCTTCCTCAACAACTTCAACGCTTGATTAAGATGATGCTCATGCTGCTGACTGTGTCTGGAGTATATTAAGATGTCATCTACAAACACCACCATGAACGAATCAATAAATAGTATGAACACTCTGTTCATCACGTCCATAAACATTGTCAGTGCATTGGTTGGCTCAAACAGCATAACCATGAACTCATAATGAACATACCTTGTTCTAAGAGTAGTCTTAGGTATGACATCCTCCTTGATCCTTAATTGGTGATATCTTGACCTTAAGTCTATGTTGTAAAACACTGTATAACCTCTCAATTGACCAAACAAATAATTAATCCTTGGTAATAGGTACTTGTTCTTTATCATGACCATGTTCAACTGCCAGTAATCTATGCAGAGCCTCATAGAACCATCCTTCTTCTTCACAAACAATAGTGGAACGCCCCAAGGGGAAGTGCTCAGTTGTATGAAACCCTTTTATCTAATAACTCCTGCAATTGTTTCTTCAGCTCCTTTATTTCAGCTGGTGCCATCCTATAGGGTGCATGAGTTATGGGTTGCATTCTAGGAACTTGATTGATCTCAAAATCAATCTCTCTAGGGGGTGTGACACAATGAAACTCATCTGGAAAAAATCCTCAAACTCATGCACTATAGGTACATCTTGGATACTAGGACTCATCACCTTGGTATCCATAACATGGGATAAGAAAGCCCCACACCAGTGTCTCATCAACTTCTCTACTATCATAGATGACACCCGACAAGTAGTAAGAATATTCTTATCTCCTTGAAAAGTCCAGGAGACATCCCCATCATAGGACATCACAACCTTAGAACTACAGTCCAAAACAATCTCATACTTCTCCAAGGTATCCATCCCTAGGATCACATTGAATCCAAGCATTCCAAGTAGATGAGATCCTCTTGAATGATGCATCCTAAGAAAGAAACAACACAAGATGGACAACACCTCCCCCAACACCATGGAACAAACCAAAGGGCTTTCAAGAAAGAGGCTATCAAATCTACTACAAATGGGCAAGTTACAACTATTTATCACCTCTCTAGTGATAAACGAGTGAGTCACACCTAGGTCAACCAAAACAGATACAAAATAAGAAATAGATAAGCAAAAAATTAAAAAGTTCCATTTAACCTATCACAACCCATGGGTTGATTACTCCCCATGATTGACTCATAGCATAGAATCTAGTCGTCACCTATTGGCATCCTCATCCTCTGCTAGCTGGTCCAGATTACCCTTCATGTGATATCTGGCCACATCCTCTACCACCACCATGGTTGTACTACTACTTTTGTGACTCCTGCTGGCTCTACCTCAGTTGATGTATCACCCATCATCCTTCATGGGGCAAGGCCATCTCACATGCCCGACCTGACTATACTTGAAACATGTTCTGGTGCCATATTTTGGACTAGACAACCCTATAATTGATACTAAAGTTGAAATGTGTGCCCCTTGTTTGTGGAAAACTACGACCTCTCACTTTACTAGGGGACCACTGTGACTTCATTCATGCTCTTGTCTTAGATAAAGCTGATATCTGTTGTGATTGCTAGTAATGTGGTGAAGAGAAACTCCATTTCTTGAAACTACCTGATGACTGCCCCAATAACTCGGATGATCTTTTCCTTGCACTGGCTTCTCACTACTCAACAACATAAATCTCTATCCTCCTCCCAAATTCCACAAAAGTGGAAAACTTCTCTTGATTCTCCAAAGTGAATGCCGTTGTTGACTGCTTAGCAATCAAACCCTTCTCAAACATTATGATCCGCTCCCTTTCTGCGGTTCCCATGCGAGGACAGAACCTCAACAACTCCATAAACCTCTCCTCATAATCATTGATATACAATGACCCTTGGTGCAACCGTTCAAACTGGACTATCTTCTCATCCAGATACATCTCAGGGAAGTAGAGGCTCACAAACTCCTACCAAAACTCTTCCCAACCCACTACCACTCCTGGTCTCTTCTCCTCCTCTATGGCCCACCAATGGCCAACACTACCCTTCAAAAGGTAAACTGCATGCTTCACCTTTTTCTCTTCTGGGATGTTCGGGATCCTAAACGCCTTCTCCAACTCTATCAACCACATATCAGCATCTGGCGGGTCCACTATACCCACATAATCGGTGGCTACCACATGCTTCAACCTCTCAAAGATCTTTATTAAACCTAGAGATTCCACATTTGGAATAGGTGCCCTTGGTTAAGACATAGGAATCCTATCCATCAAATGTGTAAGTGTCACCATGAGCTGTCCAAATATAGACTAGAATGTTGGATTAGCCGTGGTTGACAGGTCAAATAGAGGCGGTAGGAGCTGTTCTAACCTTGTCTCAGGTACTCTTCCATTAGGTACAAATCTCCTACCACCACCTCCTGGTGCCACATAGATACTCTCAACATGTTCTTCACGTTCTCCAAACATATGTGCACAACCTTAATCTATGATCATGTATGTTGGATTATGTAAGAACAGATGCAAAACCTAAACCCTATGTCTCTGTAGACTCCACAAATCCTAAGCTCTGATATCACCAAATTTGTGGCAACCCTCCATGCTAAATGAGATTACTAAAAAACCAAAACATGATTGATCACTAATTAATCACATAACTAAAAATGTGCATAATTAGAACCAAATCAAACTTTCTCAAAAACATATGAGAACATTTACATATAGGTCCATCATCTTGCATAAAAGCATATACCGTATCAGGCATCTTTACAATTGTTTGGTGGCCTCAACCACAACATATATCCAAAAGATATTTATCCTCATAATTACATCATGTACAACATCAGCAGACTACCAAAAACGTGATTCTATGTATATCATATACAAAACTTCCCCACCTCGACCTGAGAGTACATGGATGACTCTAGGACACTCTAAACAACTAGCCAACCTTCTTCCTCTATTGATCTTCAAGTTGCTCCTCCTCGTTACCATGGGTCTGACAACTCTATTGACGATCACCTAAAAAGACATGGAGATCCACGAGGTGAGACCCATGTCACAGCAAGAGATATAACTCTCAACAATGTCTGTTGCTTACAACAAATAACATATTTTAATAGATAAGCAGATTAACTTTACAAAATTGAAAGATTGATATAGCAATCAAAGGAACAATCAGAGCTAACATCACATGTACAATTGCTTTCTCTTACCACATTATACATCATCTAAAAGTAATAAGAAGCAAGGAAAGGGTATCAACCAATGTGAATCACTGAATAACCCTAACAAATATGCTACACGGCTGAGTTACATAATTTATTAAGCCCTGGGTAGTTTGAGTCGTACCACTCTAACTACTAGCTGATCACTGCAAAATCACAATCAGCTCTGTACAAGACCTAGGAGATCCAGAATCCTAAGACCTCTTCCCCTCAGTTAGTATGAGTCTGCCACAATGACATATCAGTCACCCTACAATCATCCTAGTTCTCCCTAAGTACACACATCACTACACTAGAAACTAGGGTACTCAACCCTAAAATTCAATCTACGATCACAATAATCCTCAATCACATCATATACACACACACACTCACACACATACACACACAATATATATATATATATATATATATATATATATATATATAGTCAGGCTAGAATACACTCGAGTGTATCCGAAGCGAAATACACTCAAGTAGTTTTTCATGATGCAATATTTTTTTTGAAAATCTAATCTATTGATCTACTTAAACATCTCGTGAATAACTCATATATAAAATTTGAGCCCATTTGGATATGTATAGCTCGTGTTATGAAGACCACAAAAATTATACATTTCAAATTAGTTTTGTGCGTCGATTTTGTTGCCCTTGGATGAGCGACTTACACTCATCCAAATGGGCTCAAAATTTGTATGTAGCCTACTTATAGTATGACAACGAAGATCAACGGTTTACATTTTGTAAAAAAAAGTCTTGATATGCAAACACACTTGAGTGTATTCGTGCGATCCGTACACTCGAGTGTATTCTAGCCTGACTCTATATATATATATGTCCTTCATCCAAAGCATGACCTCGATCACTCTCCAAAAAAATTGGGATCAAGATGACAAGGATATACCCTCCATGCACTCGCATATACTCAAGAGTATACAACATCGAGATTCCCATCCAGAATACTCATTTTACTATCCAACAAGTCCTGAAATTGGAATAGTTCTATGATACATGGCACTACATGATTAGGGTTTCACTTGATTAATTAGACCAATTGGGTGTTTTTTGGGCTGCATCAATCAAGTTATATATAAAAAACTATATTGTTTCTATAAGAATTATTGGTCTGTACAACTCCAGAAGATATAAAATGTATGAGACATATTCCTTATCATAACTTCATAGAAACTAGTACATTGTCATCCTTGATAAGGACTAAATTTAATTAGGGTTCAAACACCCCACAAATGCCATTCAGGATATACAATACTTCTTGTAAGAACATCACTATCTTTCAATACTCTACAAGGGTTCAACATGTCACCAACAAACTTATTACCTTCAGACCCATCATAAGGGTTCATAATCATAAGAGTAATGATATTTTTGAGAGTGAAGTAATAGAGTTACCTTTAGCATTATAATGTATCCATTTATCATTTCAACATTAGAAAAATATTGGAGTACTAAACCCTAATTAGTTAACCATTATAGGCAGAATTTGATGTAGGGTTTGTATTTGTACCACTAAAGTAGCATACATAGGTAAACCATCTGGTCATTAGAAGACTTAACTAACACATAGGCAAACCATCATTTCATTTGCATACTTAGGTAAACATTTAGGCAAACCATTATTTCATTTTTATACTTAGATGAACCATCATTTCAGTTAGGGACTTCTTCAAGAACATCAATACTTATACCTCACATACCCATTGGTTCATTGTTGTACTTAACCAAAAACAAGACCATCCGTTCTTTAGTGGACTTATCCAAAAGCAAATCCATCAGATTATTGATGAAATTAGCCAAAAATGAAACCATCAGATCATGTGTTAGGTAAATCATCATTTTATTCACTAAGTAAACCCATCAGTTTCTATGCTTAGTGATCCTAGATTAGATAAGAAGATCTTACTTGGTTATTGTAAGCAACTAGGTTAGAAGGCTCCAAACAACCCTAGGGATGCTTGATCCATATCCTAGAGAAACATACATCCAAGATTCTCCTAAGCTTTGTCACCAAGGATATGACTTCCCTAGATTTTCAATGGCTTGACCACGTGTGTGACTTCCAAATTAAAAACTTGCCTGAGCAAAGATCCAAATTTAAACACACACACTAGGCCAATAGGACAAAAACCAGAGGATGTCAGAAGGAAACAAGAGTAGCACATGCACTGAACAAGTACAAACCGTTCAACATGATCTCACCATTCAACATATAATTACAAATGAATTGTTACAAATTGATATTACAAATTGAATATCAAACTTTTACATATGCACATACTACATATACAATAGGATCTTTAGACAATAGGTCCACATGTGCATCTGCACATCATACAATGCTCCACTATTCTAGTTCTTCAATATCATATGTCCACATAACCTAAATAATGTTGGATCAAAAGGGATCTAGAGGGGGGTGAATAGAGCTAAGAAGCACCAAATTCGTTAGACCTTCATATTATTTCAAGAAGTAGGATTGCATATATGGAGTTTGATGTGCAACTAAGCATACATAGCAAGGCTAAGAGAGATTGAAAGAGATCAAGAACAAGCTATATAGAGTGGTTCCAAACCCCAAACTAGGAGAGTGTACATTCACTACCTAGAGAGGTCAAGCCCTAGGATTTTGCAACCATTGCATACTTATATTCCATTACAAGACATATAGTAAGACTTTCCTTTTCCAGGGCAAGGATACCTAGACTTCCTTTTTAAGGACCAAAAGGAGTCAACAAACCTTATAAGGTATTACCTATCCTTGGAGCAAGAGTCTTCAACCTCTAAAAGGGCTTACCCTTTTTTTTGCATTCTCCTCGTGGGACTATAATTTGAGATTACAAAATGACCCGTCTAAAGTCCATCATCTGTAATCATAGCTTACGATCATCGACTTTGATCATGCCCCCCGACATTTTCTCCAGACATTGCACAATGATCCGAACACTTTGTCACATACTTTTGCAACAAGCTGGACACCTCACCAAGGCTCTCCCCTCTTGAAACAAGTCTTTCAGCTTGAAGGAATTACCCACTATTCTCAAGGATATTCAACCTTCACCTTCTCCTTCCATTTGAGAAGATTTCACCAACTCTTCACTTGAGGAATGGATTGGGAAAGAGAAGATTTGAGAGCTTTACACCAGTGCAATGGAATATCTCTCTCACACATAGCCTATCTCACTCATAATGGCATTTTGATTAGTAAGAAAGAGAGAGAAAGGGACTCTATGTGGACAAAAACACTAAACTATAGCTAGGAGCAAGGTAGGAAAATGTGGAATGAAGTCCAATGGCCCCTATTTATAGTTGGGGGTGTCTACTTGCCAGTAGAAACACTTAGGAACGAATTATAGTCATTTGGAGTGTTGAAACAGATTTATTTTTGATGTTTACAACATTCCAATGGCTAGAATCACTTTTTCTACACACTATGTACAGTGGAATCGGTTGAGTTTCCATAAAGGTAACTCGACCAATAAAACTATGCGACAAATTGATTTTGAGTTTTCGGGCGAGTTTATTCTGGATGAAACTCGACCGATGGCTTGAAATAACTTTGCCTATGATAATCTAGAAATTTCCAAGACCCATCCTAGGTTTCGATCAAGTTTCTAAGTTGGAAACTTCGACAAACATATTGTATGTAATGTGTTTTTAAAATTGTCATTAAAGTACTTAAATTTTCATTTTAAGTGCTCCCGATTTTTTCTCATCTAAACTACAAGTCATAACATCAATACAAATGATTAAAATATTTGTACTAAGTTGTTTAGGGCATTTTCAACAAAAATGCATTTGTGTTGATATTGGCTTGTATTTGATCAATCTAGGGCTTGATTGAATTGATCCTTTTCATGTACCTAATACCTGAAATAAATCTCAAATAGACATATTAGATAAATATGAATGGAATGGTTAAGTCATCATCAAAATATGAACAATGTATAACTTTTAGGTGAACATTCTCCCCTTTTTAAAAGATCACAAACCATTCTTCACATTTTGAGAAGGACTTAAAATTTAAAGTTTTTCCTTGTTAATTGTAGAGGAACACATGAATGAACAATAGAAATTGCTTCCCCTCAATTTATTCTTAACTTTGCCTATAGATAGTTTCTCAAAAAGCATAATCATAGAACATATATATTATTGTGTCCTCTTACATAGGCACATAATATTTCAAAAAATTAACTAGAAAAGGATCACAATTCAATATGCACTGAGCTCAGTTCTCCTCTGTATACTTGAACTCATTTCTCCCCCCTTTTCCTTTCAAAAAGGTGGGGGGTAGAAGAGCCAAAATGCACAGGTCTGATCCATATGCACAAAGGATACAAGCAACCACTATAAGCAATCACCAACTAGAAATAAGAGAGAATAACACATACTAGAGTCATAATGAAAATTTGGAAGAACTTACCAAAAACTCATGAGATATAGCTAAACCCAATGAGTTAAGGTACATATAATCGGATTATAAATAGAAGATATGTCCTCTCTAGTTGAAAACTACAAACCAACAAATAAAGTTAATGAGATATGAAAATCATACACCTCAGATACAATACCCAATGTTTAGTACATGAAAGTATACAAAAAGAGATAAGTATGAGCACCCTATAGACCTAAGAACTAAATGTCTATGGCAACTATGTCAACGACCTCATCATCATCAGGCTGATAGTCTTCATTTCCATCAGATAATGCATCAGGGTCAGCCTAGGTATCATAATCACCATCTTCATTAGCATCAGTCCAACATCACCATCATCACCTTCATCCTCATCACCATTAGCCTCATCATCCTCATCAACCATCTCCTCATCCTTTGGAGGTTCGAAAGAGAGAGTAGCAGGCCACTTGGTATGTTGCTCTGCCCAAGACATACCACATGCAAATAATGCATTTTCTTGCTCAAAATTGGGTGTAGAGACCCCATCAAAGCCAGCAAGCAAGGTGGAAGCAGGTCTTGGAGGAATAGTAAGTAGCTGGGAGGAGGCAACCAGGGTAGGTCCACCATCAGAGGTAGGGGGTACAACAGAAGCAAAAGGGTGGTAGTTTGGGTAGAATTGATTGTGTGCATAGGCAGAATAGTCAAAAACTGGGTAGGTGGGTGTAAGGATGGATGCAAGAAAAGTTCATGTTTGAGTTTATTTGAACTCAATCCTAATGTAGGTGCTCCTGGACCTATAGGTTCTATGCCTATTACTGCATCATATATCCCATGAGGGTTTCATTAGACACTAAGAATGAGGCATGGTTAGGTCGAGGAGGAGGTGGAGGGGCCTGGGTGGAGGTCGAAGCACTAGGTGTGATAAAGGAGGAGGGATGAAAATACTTTTTGACATTGGTTTCACAGATGTAAACACTTTTCCTACCTGCTTTGTAACCAAGATCATGGGAAAGGGATATCTCAGAATGTTGAGCAAACAAACCACAAATCAATTTTAGATAAGGTGGGTGGGTTCCATGGGTTTTCTTCCCAGAGTCAAAATAGGTCATGTGATGGAGAATGTAATGGGCCCATTTGACTTTGACATAAGTAATGAGATAGTAGATTAGCATAGCAGTATTTTTTGCAATATTCATTTGGTTTTTCTTTGGTTGGATATTACATTTGAGTACAAGTGCAATGAGGTGAGTCTTGATGTAACCTCCTTTGCCACACAAAGCTAGATTACTCAAAACAAAGAGCAAAATTATCACTAATAACAATATTACCAAGAAAATAGGGTAAATTAAAATTGATCATATGCCATGATCTCAAGCTCAACAAGACACAATTGGAGCTATAAACTGTTGCCTCTGTATTTCTTTCATATCAAAAGGTATTACACTTCATTGTTCACTGACCATTTAGCCACAAAATGTTACATATAATCATCTACTCCCATATACAAACTATATCTATACCACTACGGTTGATAGCCAAAAACTCAAACTGATGTACAACATTCAAAAAATACCCTTAAGGACCTAAGTGTACAGGGACAAAACATAGGTCTCTATGACTAGACACAGATTACATATCCATGATTCACTAGATATACCTCTTTGTATTGTCAGTTTCAACCACACGATCTCTGTCTCAACCTATCCGTCCACCTAAAAAAAATGTGGATCTGACGGGGTGAGACCAAAGTCCCAGTGATAGATATAACTCTCCACCAACATCTATTGTAAGCATGAATAAAATAAACAACAATTTATACTATTAACAGTTAAGTAGATTCAATTAAATGATATAAGCAAGGAAATTATCATTATTTAATCAGTTTAAGGATCTACAACCGAGTAGTAGATCATCTTATACTTCAAGAAGGAATATGAAGAACACATAAAACTATTATAAAATAATCAATATCACAAACACAACTAGGGGGTCATCGAATGTTATTCGAATGTGACCCTAAGCAATAACACTACACGATTGTGTTACATCTTTAATTATTATACCCTGAGGATTTGAGGCGTACCACTCAAATCCAACTGAGCACTGCTAAGTCAAAATCAGTACCATACAAGATCAATGGAAGAGCCAGACTCCATGATCATCACTAGCACTACTCGCTCAGCTTGAGTCTGCAACGCAATGACATATAGTCAAACTACAAACACAGTAACTTATAGCCGCACCTATAGTCCTATAAAGACAACAACCCATAGTCAAAGCTACGATCCTATAAAACAACTAGCTAGCATCGGTAATGGCTCAACACTAGAGAACAAGCTCACACATGGTCGTTCTATAATAAACATTACATCACTATTTTAATAATTTAAGGATACAAGGAGATACCTCCATTGATAACCCACATATTCAACAATATGCTCTCCTAGTTTCCTATATGAGTTACTCGTTTTACCATCCAGCTAAATATTAACACTAAATATGAATATATGGTATAGGGAAACTTCATGATTAATGTTTCACTTTATTACTTAGGCCAATTGGGTGAATTAAGGCTCCATCATACAAGTGGACAAGAAAAACCCTAATTCAATCTAGCAAGCATAACTATGAAACAACTTCGGAAGATATAAAACATATAAAGTGTGAAATTGTCACATCATCTCAGGACAATACTGTATCACTACCTTAAGCATGGCTAGTAACATCATCACCTGTTAACACTTCCATATCAAACAGATCTTCCATATCAAACTGATCACTATTATCACATCACTGTGGATATTAACCCCTTATCACATCACTGGAGGATATAACCTCACACTAGGCATTGAGCCTTCACTAAGTCATAAGACCAATCACATTATTCATGTAACTCACTATTATCTCATCTTGCCTTAACATGTACATAAGCATCACCTGTATTATAGAAATCATTACCTATGATAACCATCACATCATGCCTCTTCAAGTATATAAACATCTCCTATATCACATCACATATACACCATAGCAATCATTTGCTATGATTATCATCTTTCCTGCAAAATCAACGCTATACAAAAAGAGAGAGAAAACTTGTGATTTTCTTATCATATTAATCCCTTTAAACAATGTACACAATGCATCATGTGTCCCCTCAATTAGGGTTAGGGTTTCATGCTTAACCACAAAATGTTTTGTGGAATTATTTATTTACCAATCACTAGCTTCCTCACAAGTTGGAGTTATTGGTTAAGCATTATAGATTATAGCTAAGTATGCACATTCACATATTCAAGGCTCATGGCCATCATCTAGTATTATTTAATCATCTTCATAGAATGCACAAGCTATGGCACTCAATTAATCCTACAAATTAGAACCATACAAGTAGGAGAGAGACGTATAATCACATGTTATTCATCCATGCATATTACACAAGTATAACATACCCTAGGATTAGGATTAGGATAAGGGTTAGGGTTCACTCACATAGAAATTTAGAGTTTACATCATGATTATAACACCAAACCCTAAATTGAGTCACTTCCCACTTTCCTAGAGCACAAAAGGGTTAAAGTTCATGATCAGGGTTAACCAAACAATCATTCCCACAATACTATACATGAATCATTACTAACTTACTGATGAGCATGTGTTAACTATATGTTAATGCATGTGTCTCGACCATTCATCACATAGGTGTCTCGACTGCTCATGAAACAAGTGTCTCGAACACCATCAAGAAAAGTGTCTCAACCACCTTCATGCAAAATGTCATGATGAAAACATGGTTAGATGTTTCAACCACAACATCATCATACTTCTTGAACTCAAACCATGATATGTCTCGACCTACCATCAACATAATGTTTAACCTACTATCAACAGTGTATCAACCATCAATAACACAATGTGTTACCACCACTAGACATCATGGGTCAGAACTAAACTATAGTTAAGGTTCTGAGCATTAACAAAGTATGTGTCATGACCATGAAAAAACCAACTCAAAGGCATCCCAACTAAAACACAACTCATAGTCACAACCCAAACACCAAGGGTACATATGTCTCAACCAAAACTCGAGAAAGATGTCTTGACCTCATCATGTCAAGGTGTCTTGACCCATAACAATACATGGGTGTCTCGACCCAAGACTAAGACATAAGTGTATCGACCTCAACTCTAAGGGTGATATATTTGTCGACCCAAAACTCAAGGCTAATAAGAAAGAATACCAACAATCACTATGTCAAAAACTTGGGAGTCATGATCATTCAAAACCCTAGCACAAATCACCATAATGATCATTAACCAAGACCACATAGGAGAGAGAAAGACAAACTTCAACTTATGTGAGAAATAATCCATAACACTATAGCCAACATGATGACTGAAACTAAGCACATGGTAATTAACCAAAGTTTATGATGCATACAAGATCATCCTTTCAAGAACACTTTAGAAATTGAGTATTTGGATTTAGGGTTTAGAAAGAGAGAAACCTACATAAGAATGCTAAAAAGTAATAACCCTAAATTCGTAAGGACCTCATTTTCCATCTTAAATTAAAATGTTAATAACACCAAGTATTGTAATACTTGTAGGGTCATCACCTCCATCCTCTCTAAACAAATTAGGATTGCCAGCCATTAACCAAACATATAATACTAAAAATATAGGTGTAATAACCACTAAGGTAAAATGTCCATAAGAACATATAACTATCCTCAAATCAGGGATGAACCATCACTAAATGAGTAGGTTATCCCCAAGTAATGCTCATCACAAACAAAGGGAAATATCACCATACAAAGATGATCATCAACATCTTTTGAGCATGTTAGAATTCTATACAATAGAGCCTCATAAATATAGGTGATTACTCATGTTTAACATATAACAAACTGTTCGAAAACTCTTGTTACACTAAGGTACTTGAATACCTATTCAAAACGATAGAAACCAATAACTGAGGAAAGAAGAATATCCATTTTGTATTTATCTCAAATTTAGGTACAAGAGAAATTATGATTTTGGAAAATAGAAGAAAATTTCATAGAACTATCACCATGGATCAAACCCTAATTCATGATAGCACCTTTTAGAATATTAAGATCTGATTTTAGAGATATAAACATCTACAAATGAGCATTATTATGGCACCAAAACAAAAGAGGGGAAAGTTATATAACCCACCTTTTGTGATGATCCAAACTTCAATGATCAAAAGCCCGAAGAGAAGGAGAGAAGCCCCAACTTTACTTAGCACTCCAGCCATCAAATCACCTCACAAAAGAGGAACACAATGATTAAGAAGTAGCTCAAGAAAGAGGGAAAGAAACCCTAGGACAAAATAAAAGAAAAAGAGTGAAAGATAAGGAATCATCCTTTCACTCGGGTTCACTATGTCAAAGCATAGTATATGACCCCTTATGATGAGGAGTTCTTCTCAAATGACCATAATTGGTGTTCTACAGTCCTTGACTGAAGAAGAAGAAGAATATGATGGAGGTTTCATGGGAAGAACGTGATCAGGAAGATAGAACCTCTTAACAAGTGAAGATTCACCACAAATCACCACCACAAGAGTTGATCTAGCACAAATCCTTCTTCAAGCAAGGTTGATCGACCACCATAGCTTTAGGATCTGATCTCCTTTGCTCCCAAAGATCCAAGGTGGGTTACAATGGAGAGGGGAGAGATTAGGGGAGAAAAAGAGTGTTTTCTAATGAAGATAAAGGGATATATATCCAAAAGAGGAGGGAAGTAGGGTTTATGTTAGGTGTCAACATATTAGAACACCAAATGAACACTTGTCCATCAATAAGATAGACATGAAACTACTTTTTGCATGCATGCAAGAGATGGTGATATAACCTATGTTGGGTATCAACCTACTTGGGTCCCCAACATGTGGTTTTGGTCTCAACACTTCATGGAGGTCGAAACAAGAGCAAAACATCAAGACTAGGTCAAAACAAGATCATCACCATCAAAGAGTTCAAAACACAAGAAGACTAACATGTAGGTCAAAACACATCACCCCAAACCATCATGGTTGTAACAACATCATGCCAAGGTAGACATTTTAGTCAAAAAACATCCAAGACAGCCCCTAGGTCGCTACCTAGGTCACTACCATCACCAAGGTTCAACAAGGTAAAAAAAAAAGAGTCATCACCGTACTAGGTCAAGATATACCACAAGAAGACAACTTGTTTCGACCCCAAACACATCAAAAACCATATAAGTTGAGACAACATCACCAAGGGAATGTGTTTCAGTCAAAACACTTCCAAAACATAATATAAGGTCGAAACAAGGGTTGCTATTCCCAAGCAACACTACTAGGTCGACACCATCCAAACCCTAGAAACCCTAGCATATCATGTGATGCCACCTCATCAATCAAGGTCCCACAAGGCACCCCATAGCATAATTCTCTCTCTTAGGATTCTTAAGCACTAAAGGCACACTCAAAATTTGACAAATTGCAAGATAACCCCTCAACTTGGGTAAATTATATTTTGGTCCAAAACAAGCAATTTTAGTTCAAACAACATTCAAACAGGACCAAACTTGAAACAAGCTCGTCACATGATAAAAAAACACCTCAAAGGACTAAACATCTCATTATACAAAGTAAGAACAATTATCATTTAGCTAGATCAAGGGCCTTACAACCATAAACCCTGAATAAGGATTTCTTCCCCGAAATCCCATGAAAAGAAACAGATACTCCCCAAGTATCACGTCCTAAAACTCCCACATTACATCCTCTATGTCATAATGATGTCATTAAACTTTAACAAACATGATGTCCTTTGTCCTAGATTACAAAAGATTTGTCACATAGGACACATCCTCAACATAAAAACACTATTTGTACCATGTACAATTGGATGACAATTTTAACTTATAAGTTACCTTCTCAACTTGTAACATTACAAGATAAGGTTCACAAATATGGGAGTTCAACTTATATATCCGAAGGTAAAGGTAAGACTACAAGTTTAAGGGTATTTTCCATCAAACTCTCATTATTTGAACCAAAGCTTTATACTATCGACTTCATTATAAATCATTGGATGTTGTAGCATTCATTCACAATTATTGAATTAAGTTTAACATTTCAAAACTATCAATTGACATATAAGTTTAACCCTTGAATCATATAACCAAAGAAATTAATAATTTAAGGAGGGGTGCTGAGGAAGATGGCTTGAGGGAAGGGCGGAAGAGGGCGTGGTCGTGGGCACAACCCTAGTACCGGTGGGGATAAGGTTCGTGGTGCTACGGAGTCGTCTTCGACTCCTCCTACTCCTCAATCAGTAAGGACTGGAGATGGAGGCATCCCTGCCCAACCCCCTGGTCCAGAAAAGGTAGTGCACCGCGAAGGGAAGGAAGTAGTAGCTCCGGCTAATGCCTCCCCAAGCGTCTCTCCGAATGCTCCCCCAAGAAATTAGGCCGATGGTGACATAGCCTCTTCCTCTTCAACGATTGCCGTCTGACTTTTGTCCTGTAGACTAGGTCGAGGCATTGAGGGAGTCACGACCATTGATTTCATCGAGCCCATCGATGTAGATGGAGAGAAATGTGCCTCTCTTTCTAGCCAAGAATCCTCCATACCTGATTGGGGCGAGTTCATCTCGATCAGGTTCATTGGAAGGACGCCCTTCCGCGAGAAGCTCGCTGGATGGATCTGGAGATAGTGGCGGACGAGTGGACCTGTTGAGATCTTCTCAGAGGAAAGAGAAGGCTACATCGTCAAGCTCCCATCGTCAAGTGAGCGGGATCGAGTTTTAGATGAGGCTCCATGGTTTATGGATGGCTCCCTGATGGTGGTGCATTCATGGAGGCCGGGAGCTTCCCTTCTACCTTTATCCTTCTCGCAGGTTCCCATCTGGGTGAAGATTGAAAATCTGGGGCTTCCTTGGTCTCGCGACCACATTGCGAGAGTTGCCAGCACTCTTGGGAGACCTGTTGACATCGACGACGCCTCTGTTACAGTGGGATGTCTTGGCCCTGCCCTCGTCTGTGTTGATGTTAGATGTGAGACCAACCTGCCTAGATCCACGAAGGCAATGGTGGACTCTGTTGTCAAGCAACTTAAGGTCGAAGTCATCTTGAAGCCTCTTGTCTGCCCGTACTGCAAGAGATTCGGTCACCGCCAACCTTCCTGCCGTCAGAAAGCAAGGAAGCCTCCCCCAGACAAGGATCTGCAGGTGAGTTTTGGCAAGAGCATAGGTGCTCGTAAGAATGCTCCAAAGAGTAGCAATGTTGTTGACTCTGTCCAGGACAAGGCTACTCAGTTGAAAGATGGGGATGCTGTCTCCCATACCACTCATACCACTGATGAAGATAACCTGTTGAAGGTCATCGAACAACAGATTGAAGAGGTAGTTCTCACAGGGATTGGAGTAGACCCTTTTGTTCAGATTAATGTAACCCATATTTCATTGGTTGAGCGAGATATGTTTGGTTCTTCTCCAATTTGCAAAGTGAGCAACATCAATATGGATTGGGAGCTTGAGTTTAATAGAAGCGTCTCCGACTCTTGGAAGATCAACAAGATTTGGGAGAGCTGTGGTTTCTCGGTTGATTACCAACAGAACAAAGAAAAGCTGTTCAAGGATGATGTAGAATCCATTGGAGATTCCAACTCTGATGTTGATTCAGATCACTTGAGAGATGCTTCTCTAGAGTATGAGGAATCATGGTCTAAGAGAAATCGGAAAACAACTAGGAAAAAAAGAGAGGGTGGTTAATTTTCTCTTTTGTCTCTCCCTAGTTGGCAAGGTTTCTAGCTTGCATCCTATCTTCCCCAGGTGATCTATTTTGTCCCATGGGTCAGTTCGAGGTTCTTCTGGTGGTTAGTCAGCACACTTTCAAAGATATGGAGTTTATCACAGTGTTTGATTGGCTGCTTGCAGGGTTTGGTCCTGTTTCGTGATTCAGAGTATGAAAACCTGGTGTTTATATATTACAAGCTGGAAGCCTCTGATCTGGTTATTTGATTAAGTCGGGCTTGGACCTGCTGGGCGTACTTAAGGCAAGGCAACTGGTGTTTTAGCTCTTCTGCCAAGGCTGCACACTTTCAGAGAGTTGGTTTTATGCTAGTGCTACTTTGGCTAGTTAGATCTATCTCATCTGGTTTTTTGGGAATCTGCTCGTTACGTAGTTTCTTTTCCCTTCTTTTTCATAGATCCAGATACATAGTTTGCTTGTGTTTGTATTTTGTTTTTCTTGGTTGGTGATTTCACCCTGGTTTGTAATATGGGGTGCAAGACTTTGTACCCAAGGTTTTTTGGCAATATTATAGCAACATAGTTTTTTACCGACCAAAAAATAATTTAAGGATTAATTAAAGTAACTCATGATACTTAGTTACATCATTGTGTTGTAACATGAACCACCTTTAGTTGTGACACATCATATCACCATCGGCTGAAGGGACCAATATCATCATCACCGAACACCCTCAGATGTTGGACTTAAAAATCAACATTGGTTCATGTTATATTTAGGGCAAAGTAAAGAATACAATTATGCCCGCTAAGCAAACACTTATAAGAAAGATTGCTTACTCAAAGTGTTTGCAATGCAAATCATTTCTTGATGTTATAGAATATTATACAACTCTTTTCCCAAGCAGATCTTGCAACTGTATTTTTAATTCTTACATTCTCGTTGACATCATACTATATGGGGTATAAACCCCTAACAAATAATATATATATTATACGTTGGGTATTGGTAACCAGATTGGTCTTAGAGTCAATCTCTTTAGGAAGTAAAACACTTAATGTCTCATCAGGAAACATATTCTCGAACTTTTATACAGCTAGAACCTCTTAGATATTAGGATTCCTCACCTTAGTATCCATCACATGTGACAAAACACATCACATCTCCCTCCCCTCGACCACTCAGCTATTATTGCTAGTTCCAAACATATTGGAAGAATCTTCCTAACATCTGGGAAGATCCATGAAACATCATCATTCACATACATTACTATCTTGGATATAAAGTCCAAGATTAACTAATACTTCTTCAAAGTATTCATCTCAAGTTCACATCAAAACAACATGCATCAAGTGACAAAAGATTCACTTGAATGTCACGTACCTGGCAAGAAAGAACTCAAAGGGAACATACTTCCCTTATCACCAGAGCACAACCCAGGGATTTCTTAACAAGGGTAAGGGGTTACCCAACTCTCTTTGTTACTAAACAAGCTCACAACTGATCATGTATCATTTTAACATGTTTCATCTTGGTTTCCTTACCATCGACATTGGAATTATAGGGATGAAAAGATATCATTACTCTCTCTTTATTATTTGTTCATCATTTCCATGTATATCCCAAGGTGTTACCATGTTTTACAACTTATCATCATTTTTCACATGTCCTATATTGAACATGGATTACTCCCCTATTTTCTTTCACACATGATAAGGGTTACATGTTTTACTTTCTTATATACATAGGCTGGTCTGAGATTAACTCAAGTTTCACTTTACTCATTCTTTATTTGTTCTTATTTTATCTCCTCCCTTCATACTTTTAATGAGTTCCCTACATTATACATGGATTTTACACCTTGACTTACTTTGTTGACATAGATTTATCTATTTCTTACTTCACAAATTTCTCAAATTCACAACTTCAAGAACCTCTCATAGCTTATTTGTGCTCATGTTTAAGTTTCATGGTGTTATATCTCTCTCTCTTTTAATCTCCAAGCATTTAACATTTAGGTATATTATGATGTAGTTCTCATCCTCTTTAGAGTAACATGGAGTAATAGAACCATGATTTTAAATTGTTATACCCTTTATATTGTTTCAAAATGACTACTTGATCATATTAATCTAGAAAAAAATCAATCTAGGAGTTCCATACTTTCCTTTTCTTCAACATTTGAAGACCTGGCCAGGGCACTCAAGTATTGAGTTTTTGTACAATGCACCACATGTTATATCATGTTTTCAACTTAGAGATCATCCTTGTCCTAGTCCTCATGTCCCTGTAGACTCACCAAACCTATAGCTCTGATACCACCAAATGTGACACCCTTTGCCACACAAAGTGAGATTACTCAAAACAAAGTGCAAAATCATAACTAATAAAAATATTACCAACAAAATAGGGTAAATTAAAACCGATCATATGACAGGATCTCAAGCTCAACAAGACACAATTGGAGCCATAAATTGTTTCCTTTGTATTTCATTCATATCGAAAGGTGTTACACATCATTGTTCACCATCCATTTAGCCACAACCTATTACATATAATCATCTACTCACATATACAAACTATGTATGTACCACTATGGCTTACAACCAAACTCAAACTGATGTACACCATTCAAAAAAGACCCCCAAGGACTTGAGTGTCTAGGGATGACTCATAGGACTCTATGACTAGACACATATTTCATATCCATGATCCACAAGCTATAGCTCTTTGCATTGTCAGTTTCAACCACACGATCTCTGTCTGAGCATGTCTATCCACCTAAAAAAATGTGGATCACACAGGATGAGACCAAACTCCCAGCGAGAGAGATATATGTGCCCACATCTATTATAAGCATAGACAAATTGAACACCGATTTATACTATTAATAGATAAGCTGATTTAGCTAAATGATATAAGTAAGGCAATTATCATTGTTTGAGCAATTCAAGGATATACAACTGAGAAGTATATCATCTTATAATTCAAGAAGGAATATGAAGAACATGTACAACTGTTACAAAATACTCAGTATAAAAAATACAACAAGGGGGTCATCCAATGTTATTCGAATGTGACCCTAAGAAATAACACTACAAATCTTTTACATCTTTAATTATTATGACATGAGGATTTGAGGCGTACCACTCAAATCCAACTGACCACTGCTTAGTCAAAATCAGTTCCATACAAGATCAATGGAAGAGTCAAACTCCATGATCATCACACAACACTACTCGATCAACACGAATATACAACACATTGACATATAGTCAAATTGCAAAGACATCAACTTATAGACGCAGCTATAGTCCTGTAAAGAGAGAAAATCATAGTCAAAGATATAGTCCTATAAAGCAACTAGCCTACCTTGGTACAAGGCAAAATGTTAGAGAATAGGCTCATGCATGGTCATTCTATAATAAATGTTACATCACCATTTCAACAATTTAAGGATATAGGGAGATGCCTCCACTGATACCCTTCATATTCAACAATATGCACTCCGAGATTCCCATAGGAGTTTTTTGTTTGACCATCTAGCTAAATACTGATGCTAAATATGGATCTATGGTATAGGTCATCTACATGATTAAGGTTTCACTTTATTAGTTATTCCAATTGGGTGAATTAAGGTCGCATCATACAAGTGGACATAAAAAACCCTAATTCCATATAGCAAGCATAACTATGAAACAACTTCAGAAGATATAAAAATATAAAGTGTGAACTTGTCACATCATCTTAGAACAATATTGTATCACTTCCTTAAATAAGGCCCTCAACATCATCACTTGTTAACACTGCCATATCAGGCCGATCACTATTATCAAATTATTGGGGATATTAATCCCTTATTACATCATTGGTAGATATAACCTCACACTAGGCATTAAGCCTTCACTAGGTCATACGACCAATCACATTATTCATGTAACTCAATATTGTCTCATCTTGCCTTATTAGGCATATAAGCATCACATGTATTATAGAAATCATTAGTTATGATAATCATCACATCATGCATCTTCAGGCATATAAAATCACTTGTATTCCATCACATATACACCATAGCAATCATTAGCTATGATTATCATCTTTCCTGCAAAATAAACCTATACAAATAGAGAGAGAATACTCACGATTTTCATATCATATTAAACACTTTAAGTAATGTAAACAATGCAGCATATGTCCCCTCAATTTGGGTTAGGGTTTCATGCTTAACCACATAATGCTTTATGGCATTATTTATTTACCAATCACTATCTTCCTCACAAGTTGGAGTGTATTAAGGTTAAACACTTCAAATTATAGCTCGGTATGCACATTCACATATTTACAATTGTAGTGCACCTCATCAAGGCTCATGGCCATCATCTAGTATTATTTAATCATCTTCATAGCATGCACAAGCTATGACACTCAACTAATTCTACAAGTTATAACCATACAAGTAGGAGAGAGAGAAGTGTAATCACTTGCTATTCATCCATTCACATTCTACAAGTATAACATACCCTAGGATTAGGGTTAGGGTTCACTTACATAGCAATTTAGAGTTTACATCATGATTATAACACAAAACCCTAAATGGAGTCACTTCCCATTTTCCTGGAGCATATTAGGGTTAAGGTTCATGATTAGGGTTAACCAAACAATCATTCCCACAACACTATACATGGATCATTACTTTCTTACTCATGATCATGTGTTAACTATATGTTCATGTATGTGTCTCGACCATCCATCACATAGGTGTCTCAACCACTCATGAAATAAGTGTCTAGACCACCCTCAAGCAAAGTGTCTCAACCACCTTCATGCAAGGTGTCATGATGGCAACATGGCTAGGTGTTTTGACTACAACATCATCATATGTATCAATCTCAAACCATTATATGTCTCGACCTACCATCAACATAATGTTTGAACAACTATCAAAAATTGTATTGACCATCAATAATACCATGTGTTACCACCACTAGCCATCATGGGTCACAAGCATACTATAGTTAGGGATTTGACCATTAACAAAGTATGTATCATGAACATGAAAAAAGCAACTCAAAGGGGTCCCAACCAAAATACAACTCATAGTGACAACCCAAACACCAAGGGTACATATGTCTCGACCAAAACTTAATCATGATGATTCAACCTCATCATGTCACAGTGTTTTGACCCAAATCTATACATGGGTGTCTCAACCTAAGACTAAGACATAAGTGTATCGACCTCAACTCCAAAGGTGACATATGTGTCGACCCAAAACTCAAGGATAATCAACAAGAATATCAAGAGTCACTATGTCTAAAACTTGGGAATTATGATCATTCAAAACTCTAGAACAAATCACCATAATGATCATTAACCAAGATCACTTTGGAGAGAGAAAGTTGAACTTCAACTTATGTGAAAAATCATCCATAACACTATAGACAACATGATGGCTGAAAGTTAGCACATGGTAATTAAACCAAAGTATATGATGCATATAAGATCATCCTCTCAAGAACACTTTTGAAATTGAGTATATGGATTTAGGGTTTAGAAAAAGAGCAACCTACATAATAATTATACAAAGTCATAACCCTAAATTCATAAGGACCTCATTTTCCATCAGAATCTTCATGTTAATAACACCAAGTATTGTAATACATGTAGGTCATCACCTCTATCCTCTCTAAACAAATCATGATTGTCGACCATTAGCCAAACATATAAGACTAAAAATATTGGTGTAATGACCACTAAGGTGAAATGGCCATAAGAATAAATAACCATCCTCAAATCAGGGATGAACAATCACCAAATTAGTAGGTTATCCCCAAGGAATGATCATTACAAAAAAAGGGAAATATCGTCATGCAAAGATGATCATCAACATCTTTTGAGCATGATAGAATTATATACAGTAGAGCCTCATAAATAGAGGTGATAACTAATGCTTTAAATCTAAAAAATAGTATTAAAAATCTTGTTACACTAAGGTACCCGAATCCATATTCATGAAGATAGAAACAAAAAACCAAGGCTAGAAAAATATCCATTTTGTATTTATCGCATAGTTGGGCGCAAGAGGAATTAGGGTTTTGAAAAATAGAAACAAATTTCATAGGACTATCATCATAGATCAAACCCTAATTAGTAATATAAAAAAATGACAAACAAGCATCATTATGGTGCCAAAATAGAAGAGGGAAAAGTTATATAACCCGCCTTTTTTGATGATCAAAGCTTCAATGAACAAAAGCTCCAAGAGAAGGATAGAAGCCCAAACTATTCTTAGCACTTCATCCACCAAATCACCTCACAATAGAGGAACACTATGATTAAGAAGTATCTCAAGAAATAGGGCAAGAAACCCTAGGCTGAACCAAAAGAAAGAGAGAGAGAGAAGGAATCATCCTTTCACTCAAGTTCACTATGTCAAAGCATAGTCTATGACCCTTTATGATGAAGAGTTCTTCTCAAATGACCATCATGGGTGTTCTATAGTCCATGACCAAGAAAGAAGAAGAAGTTGATGGAGGTTTCATGGGAAGAACTTGATCAAGAAGATAGAACCACTTACCAAGTGAAGATTCACCACAAATCACCACCACAAGAGCTGATCTAGCACAAATCCTTCTTCAAGCAAGGTTGATCGACCACCATAGCTCTGGGATCTGATCTCCTTTCCTGCCAAAGCTCCAAGGTCATTTGAAATGGAGAGGGGAGAGAGTAGGGCTGAAAAAGAGTTTTGCTAATGAAGATAAAGGGATATATATCAAAATGAGGAGGGACGTAGGGTTTATGTGAGGTGTCAGCATATTAGAACACCAAAGGAACACTTGTCCATTAATAAGATAGAAATTTAACCACTTTATGAATGCATGCATGAGATAGTTATATAACCTATGTTGATATCGACCTACTTGCACCCCCAACATGTGGTTTTGGTCGCAAAACTTCATGGAAGTCAAAACAAGAGCAAAATATCAAGACTAGGTCAAAAGAAGATCATCACCATCAAAGAGGTCGAAACACAAGAAGACAAAGATCTAGGTTGAAGCACATCACCATGATGTTCATAAAAACATCATGAAAAGGTAGGTGTTTTGTTAGAAACACATCCAAGACATCCCCTAGGTCGCTACCTAGGTCGCTACCATCACCAAGGTTCAACAAGGTCGAAACAAAAGAGTCATCGACAAACTAGGTCGAGACATGCCACAAGAAGACAAATTGTCTCAACCCCAAACACATACAAAACCATCTTGGTCGAGACAACATCACCAAGGAATGTGTTTTAGTTGAAACACTTCCAAAACATACCATAAGGTCGAAACAAGGGTTGATATACCCAAGTAACACTACAAGGTCGACACCATCCAAACCCTAGAAACCCTAGCATATCATGTGATGCTACCTCATCAATTAAGGTCCCACAAGGCACCCCATAGCATCATTATCTCTCTTATGATTCTAAAGCACTAAGTGCACACTCAACATGTGACAAATTCCAACATAACCTCTCAACTTGGGGAAATGGCAATTTGGTCCAAAACAAACAATTATAGTTCAAACATCATTCAAACAGGACCAAAGTTGAAACATAAGCTCATCTTATGATAACAAAACACCTTAAAGGATTAGAGCAAGGTTCTAAACATATCATTATATAAATTCATCACAATTAGCATTAAGCTAGGTGAGGGGGCTTATACTTGATGTCAAGGGAGGAAGAATGAAGAATAGCTTTGTTCCTATAGGGAACCTCAGGTTTCTTTAGGAACTTATGGATATCAGGTAGGGAAACCTCAGGTTCAAAACCTTGGTACATATTCTCAGGGTCAAGAAGGTCTAGATACTGGTGATAGGTGGTCAACCATGTATATTTGATGGTGGTACCATTAAAGTAAAAATCAAATCCTCAGAGATGGAAAACATAGTACCAATTTGAACATATTAAGAAACATTTCACTTATCATTGGCCACTATTTTGCGGTAAAACATGTGTTTGCAAAAAATAGCCAAAACAAGTAAAAAGAGGCATAAAAGCTAGGCACATGTAGCACAAACATGAATAAGGTGAGAAAATTATGAGCAAGAACATATAGGTATGAGAGCATCTAGCTAGAAGGCATATCGTTATCATAAAGAGCAGTAATAAGAAGTTTTATTCTGATGAAAGTAAATTTCTCTCTAGAAAGAGGTTTGGTAAAAATGTTCGCAAGTTGATTTTCCGTGTCCACATGCGTGATATAGATATCCTTTTTGGCAATGTGGTCACAAAGGAAGTAATGGTGGACCTCTATATTTTTATCTATACTATGCAATATAGGATTCTATGAAATATTAATTGCACTAGTATTGTCACAAATGATAGGAGAAGCATCAAAATGAATGTTAAAGTCTTGGATAATTTTCTTCATCCATAGGGCTTGGATACAACAACTTCCAACTACAATGTATTCAGCCTCAGTAAATGAAAGATCCACTATGCTTTGTTTCTTAGAGAACCAAGAAACTAAGCATGGTCCTAGGAGTAAGCAGGTGAAACTTGTGCACTTTTTATCAATTAAGCACCGTAGATAATCCACATCACTATAAGATGTAAGATTAAATTCCCTTGACTTGTGATACCATAGTCTAAAATTTTGGGTTTTTGCTAGGTACCTTAGTGTCCTCTTAACCACTATAAGATGGGATTTACTAGGGCTTGACTAAATTCTAGCACACAAGCCAACACTAAACATGATGTCAGGTCTAGAGGCAGTTAAACATAATAAGCTACCAATGGTACCGCAATGGATCTTATCATATACCTTCTTACCTTCCTCATCTCTATCAAGTTTGGCAGTGTTTCATATGTGGGTGTCCATAAGCTTGGTGTTCTCCATCCCAAATTGCTTCAAGAGTTTCCTTGTATACTTGCCTTGGTTGTTGAAGTTTCCTTCCTTTGTTTGGTTCAGTTGGAATCCAAGGAAGAATGTAAGATCCCCCATCATGCTCACCTTTAACTCACTCTACATAAGAGAACTAAACTCCTTGAAAAGATCAAGATAAGTTCCGCCAAATATGATATCATCAACATATATTTGAATGATAAAAAAGTTTCTATAAGTGTGTTTAAGAAAGAGGGTAGAATCAACTTTGCCCATGATATAGCCATTGTCTAGCAAAAAGTTCTTTCATTTCATCCTACCAAGCTCTAGGGGCATGCTTGAGTCCATAGAGAGCTTTTTGTAACAAGTTAATATGGTTAGGTAGCTTATTATGTTCAAATTCGAGAGGTTGAGCCACAATGACTTCCTACTCTATTCTACCATTTTGAAAAGCACTTTTAACATCCATTTGGTATATCAAGAAATTTTTATAGCTATCAAAGGCAAGTAATATTCTAGCATATTCAAATCTAACAACTGGAGCATAAGTTTCATAAAAATAAATACTTTCCTAATGATTGTAGCCTTGAGAAACTAACCTTGTTTTTTTTCTTACCATTTTTCCTCTTTCATCTATCTTGTTTTGACAGACCCACTTGGTGCCAATTATCTTTCTATAATTTTGTCTTGGCACTAAGTTCCACACTTTGTTATTCTTGAACAACTCTAGCTCTTGTTTCATAGCTAGGATTCAGTCATCATCTTTATGAGTTTCTTTGACGTTCTTTTCCTCAAGTTCTGAGATGAAGACATTGTCGGCTTATTCTTTGTTGAATGCAGCTCACATCTTCACCCTTTCAAAAGGATTGCCTATTATGATCTCTTTAGGGTGATCTTTAGCAAATCGGATAGTTGGATCCTTTTTTTCTTCTCCTTTCTCTACTTCATGTACTACCACCTCTTTTCCTTTGTCAATAATGTTGAGCTCTTTTAATCTAGGAATCACCTAATCTACAACAACATCATTTACAATATTCTTTGAAATAGAACAGTCAATTTCAACAAATTTAACCTTTATAGATTCTTCAACTTTAGATAATTCAATGAAATACTCTAAAATCTCTACTAGTAGTTCTATAGCCAATAAAGAAAGCCTTGTAAGATTTCACATCAAACATGTTGAGAGAATCTTTGGTGTTTAAAAGAAAACAAGGACAATCGAAAACACAAAAGAAATTGATAGAGCACTTTCTAGTATGCCATATCTCATATGGGGTTTTATTTAAAGGAGGATGAGTGAAATCCCAATTTTTCCCAAAACATGAGGTTCTAACAGCTTCGACCTAGAACATGAGGTAATAACGGCTAGGACCATGCTTCTAGATTGAAGCCATTTCATGTAAAGACCTATTATTTCTATCAAAAACCCCATTCTATTGAGGTGTACGAGGAGAAGAAAAGTTGTGAAAATAACTAGATTCCTCACAAAACATTTCAAACAAATCATTTTCAAATTCTCCCCCATGGTCACTACTGATAGAGATGATTCGGCAAGAAGCTATGTTTTCAACCCATTTGGAAAAAGTATAGAAAACATTGAGAGTTTCACTTTTTGAAACTAAGAAGAAAGTCCAAGTATATCGAGAGAAATCATCGACAATCATGAGGCAATACTTGCTACCAGGAAGAGATTGAGTTCTCATTGGTCCAAATAGATCAATGTGAAGAAGTTCAAGTTCTATCTTGGTACTAAGGACTCCTATGGATTTAAACGAGGATTTTTTTTTCTTTCCTTATGTACAAGGTTAGCATTCCTCATTCTTCTTAGAGTCCAATTTTGGAAGTCCTTTCACCAATTCCTTTTTTCTCAACTTCTTCAATTGATTCATGTTTACATGACAAAGCCTACGGTGCCACAAAGATATATCTCTTTATCAGCAACAAGGCATATACCAAGAATAGGGTTAAGAGAATCAATAACAATAACATAAATATTTTCATTTCTAGATCCTTATATATGGCATTGTAGGATAGGGAATCTAGAAGCAAGCATTCAAGAGAGGTAAATAACACAAGATAAAAATTATCACATAATTGACTAACACTAAGAAGATTGTGATGTAGGCCATCCACAAGAAGAACATTCTTGATGCATAGTGAGTCACCCACATCACCCTCACCTATACTTTGTTTATTGTCACCAAAAGTCACTAATCCTCCTTTCTTCTTTGTGAAATGTTTGAAGTGGCTTATTTCATTGATCATATGCTTGGAGAAACCACTATCAACAATACACTTTTCTCTTCCCTACAAGAAAAGAATATGTCAGTGCCTAATTAAAATCTTGGGATCCGAAGTTAGCTTGGGACCCATTTCATCTTTGGGTTGGTCCCCATTTCCTTATAAAGATAATAACTAGAATAATGATCATCACTCATGCAATGTGCAAAAAACATAGGGTTCTTAGAGATGGATGACTCTCCATGGAAGATAGGAGGTCCCTTTCTCTTTTTCTTTCCCTTGCCCTTGCTTTTGGGATCTCCCTAATATCCCAAACCACTTTTACCATTCTGTTAGGTAGGGTGATGTAAAACTTCGTTGAGGGACTTTTTCCCTTTGAGGAACTTTTGCAAGGAAGCTCAACACCTGTGATTATCATCACTAAGAGTAATGATAGCAGAAGAAAAACTAGCTAAATCATCTTGAGCATGGAACAGGTCGGCCTCTAGACAGAGGGTTTTTGTATGATAATAATCTATATCAAGAGTTAAAGTAGCTACTTCATTACTTGGGAATAAAGGTCTAGAAGAAAGATCATTAATTTTAGCAAGAAATCTAGCATTTTTGGTTCTAAGCAAAGTAAGCTCATCAAGATAGATTTTATTTTCATCATTAATATTATCACAAGCATGTCTAAGATCATTGAACTTGGCAACAATTTGATCATTCAGTTCAAATCAAGACAAGATAATCAAGGGGAGTTTGGTTCTCATCCTTAAGACTATTCATGTTAATAAGATAAATCCCATTCTCTACCTCAATGACATTGTATTGCAACTCAAGCTCAAGAAGTTGACCTTGCAAAGAATCAATATGATCAAGATGATCTTTCTCATTTTGGTCAAGAAAATCAATCTTAGCATACAAGTCATCAATGACTTTCCCTAACCTCTGCTTATTGGATTTGTAATAGAATAAGAAGAGAGGGAAGCATTAATCATATCAATGATGGATTAATTAGATAGTTCATTTAAACTTACCTCACTTACCTCACATATGTCTTCACTAGTAGAGTCAATGAGGGCAAGGTGACATTCTCCCTCATTGGAGCTGGAATCACTAGAAAAAAACTCCTCCCATTCGACATGGGCTGCATCTTTGCTTCTTCTTTCCTTCTTGTCCTTGCTCTTGTACTTGCCTTCCTTCTTGTAGTCATCCTTCTTCTTGGAGCTGCTCTTGTGGTAGCACTTCTTTTCCTGGGGGCAATCATTCTTATAGTGTCCCTTTTTACCACACTTATAGTACTTAGGAGTAGAGGAGGAGGAGGACTTTCCTTTAAAGTGCTTACCCTTGGATTAGTTAGCTTCATGATCACTAGGGGCTTCATCTTCACTTGAGGAGGGAGTAATTTGGAAAGAAGTTGTTGTTGAAGAACAATGGCCTCCACTTTGAGCTTTGAAGGCATTTTCCTTCATCTTCTTTGACTCCTTCTCTTCAAGCATTTCTTCTTCTTCTTGCTTGTCAAGTCATGGCTCATAATCTTGAAGGTTCCCAATGACCTCTTCGGTAGCTATCTCACGAAGGCTTCTTATTTCTTCAATGGAGGTCACCTTGGATTGCCACCTCTTAGAAAGAGACCTAAGGATGTTAGAGTTATTGGTGTCTTGATTCATGGGTTGACCCAAGGAAGCAAGTTTGTTGATGATGGAGTTGAGCCTTGAGTACATCTTGGCCACTCTCTCCTTCTTTACCATATTGAAGTTTTCAAGAATTCCTTTGAGCATGTAGACTTGGGAATCCCTGACTTGCTTGGTCCCTTCATAGGTGATGCAAAGTTTGTTTCATATCTCATGGGTTGTATCCCAAAAAGAGATCCAGTTGAACTCGGAAGGAGTGAGGGTTTCATAAATGATGCTTATGGCCTTTGCATTTAGTTGTGCCTTCTTGAGTGTATCTTCATCTCAAGTAGCTACATCTCCAGATGGCTACTTTCATGGAAGGATGACTACATTACACATGCCGTAGCTCATTCCTTGCTAGTAGAACTACATCTGACACTTTCAGTAAAGGAAATTTGTGACGTTGAAGATTGGAGGTCCAACTAGAATTGCATCTTCCACTTCCAATAAAGGAAGTTTGTGTTGTCGAATATTGAAGGTATCATGGTGAATCCATCCTCAAAATTGAGAGAACCTAGAAGTTTGTCCCCCATTTTCTCATCCCATAGGAGAACTTGTTCGAGAAGAGTGTTGCTCTGATACTACATGTTGGATCAAAAGGGATCTAGGGAGGGGAGAATAGAGATAAAAAGCACTTAAACCAAATTCATTTGACCTTAAAATTACTTCAAGAAGTAGGATTGCAAATATGGAATTTGATGTGCAACTAAACATGCACAAAAAGGATAAGAGAGATTGAAAGAGATCAAGAACAAAATATATAGAGTGGTTCCAAACTCCAAACTAGGAGAGTGTACATCCACTACCTAGAGAAGTCAAGCCCTAGGATTTTGCAACCATTGCATACTTATATTCCCTTATAAGACATACAATAAGACCTTCCATTTGCAAGGCAAGGATATCCAACTTTCCCTTTTAAGGACCAAAAAGAGTCAATAAACCTTACAAGATCTTACCTATCCTTGGAGCAAGAGTCTTCAACGTTTATAAGGGCTTACCCACTTTTGCAATGAGCTAGACACCTTGGCCAAGGATCTCCCCTCTTGTAACAAGTCTACATCCTTAAAGAAATTACCACTCTTATAAAGGATCTTCAGCCTTAACCTTCTCCTTCACCTTGGAGAAGCTTTCACCAACTTTGATCTTGATAAAGGGATTAGGAAAGAGAAGATTAAAGAGTTGTACAAGCATACAATGGAGTAGCTTTCTCACACATAGCCTATCTAACTCATAATGATGTTTTTATTAGTAAGAAAAAGAGAGAGAAATGGGCTCTATGTGGACAAAAACACTCAACTATATCTAGGAGAAACATAGGCAAACTTGGAATGAAGTCCAAGGTCCCCTATTTATAGTTGGGGTGCCTACTAGCCAGTAGAAACACTTCATAATAAATTCTATTCATTTGGGGTGTTGCAAAATATTATTTTTGATGTCTAGAACACTCAAACGACTAGAATCACTTTTTCTTCACACTTCGTAAAGTGGAGTCAGTCGAGTTTCCATAAAGGTAACTCGACTAATAGGACTATGCAAAAAACAAAATTTGAGTTGTCAATCTAGTTTATCCTAGATGAAACTCGACCGATGGCTTAAAATCACTTTGTCTGTGACAGCCTGACAATTTTCAAAACTCGTACTAGGTGTTAGTTGAGTTTTAAAGAGGGAAACTCGACCGAACATACTTCTTATGATCCATTGTGAAAATCATCCTTAAAGTTCTTAAATGTTCATTTTAAGTGCTCCTTATTTTTTCTCATCCAAATACAATTCATACAATCAATACAAATGATTACAAAAATTTTCCTAAGTTGTTTAGGGCATTTTCCTCAAAAGTGCATTTGCATTGACTTTGGCTTGAATTTGATTAAGCTAGGGCTCGATTAAATTGATCCTTTTCATGTACCTAATACCTGAAATCAATCTCAAATAGACATATTAGATACATATGAATGGAATGGTTAAGTCATAATCAAAATATTGACAATTTATAATTGTTAAGTCAACAAATAAGAGATTACAAATGGTATATATTAGTATAATATACTAAAATATTATGCTGAGTACGCCTACTTATTTCATATACCTCTTTCATACTATGGCTTGGCAATAAGATAAACTAGAACTTCACAGTAATAAACAAGTATAATATCATACTTAAACAAAGATTTTTTTAGCAAAAGAGAACAAATATTTTAAGCATATTTCCATCATATACTAATGAATCTGGCACCAACAGAATAAATGCTTTTAGGCCTTATGATCTTCTACCAAAGAGTTAGATCATATATACATAGTGACCTCCTACTGAAGAGTTAAATCACTTCAGTGCATTGTAATACCAAAGAGTTTAGTGATATCGTATGATGGATCAGATATATTATGTTTGCATGTGTTTAGAACTATATTTATATAGAAAATCAAGCAAGGTAACATATAAAGACATTTATTTCATACATTATCATATGACAAGTATTTAATACACACATAATACAATCATATTATATAGTAGACCAAGTAAGAGGTAAAGTGCACCTTAAGCCATGATGATCTAATCATCACATTCTTTATATCACTATATTCTTGGTCAACTTCTAATAAAGACAAGTCCACATGTACCATCATCAAATTATCGTCTTAATCCTGATTATGATTCATGTTAGGGTCTTACTTTTAACATTAGGATATCTCATTTCTACTTGTCTTTTCATCTTGGTATTAGGCTATTGGTCTTTTATCATGGATTACTATACATAATTTGAAGACCAAGTTCCATATCATTTTCTGCACAAATTAACTCTAGATCAAATACATTAATCCAATTACAGTTACAAACCATGGATTCAGAGTCATCTCTATATAATCATGAATTGCATGCATAAGATTGATGTCTTGCTTTCTCATCATTTCCCATATACTACTATTAACATATTATAGAGTTTCTAAGATTTATTGAGTATAAAGAAATTTATTAAATTTTACTTATGTTATTAACCCAAAGTAGTCACATTAAGAAAATTATATGAATTCTAATTCCAATTATATGAAAATACTCATGACATTTAGTAGTTATTGGAATATTTTTCATAGATTTCATCCATTAAATATTTATTAATCAAAAAATTATTATTATGTACCTTACATGATATCATTAAAATTTAACCATTAAAATGCTAATATTATAACCTCATGTTTTTCTACTCGTTCTTATTAGAATTTTAGTAGATTGTTTGTATTTTTGTGGTTAACGATCTATTTATTATGAATTATAGAAGTTCTGCTATTTTGTGAGAGATCTTACATGTTTTCTGCCAATCAGGGTTAGCCATGTGGCTATGAGGGTGGTCCCTCAACTCCTCTTATTGTGTTGAGTCGGCTGACCTGACCTGGACCTGGTTCACATCTCGCCTCTCTTCTCATATACGCAATCTCCATCTGGCATACAAGTCCATGTGGTTGGGTTCTCCCGGCCGCTACCGCGAGGGGTATTTCTAGTGAAAAAATGCTACAACTCTAAGGTTCCTCATGCAAGGGTGATGGATCCATTCCTCAACGTGGTCCTACTCAGCCAATACAGTCCCTAGTTTTGACATCAAAGCTCCTTCTCTGGGTCAACCTAAGGTCCCCATCCTCTAGGTCTTATGCGGGTCCATGTGTCCCGGTTTGTGTGAGCACCGCCTTTGGACTAGATAGTTGGAGGGAGATCAACCATGATCTCCTCCATGGCAGTAGCTTCTGATGCAACTAATCCTCACTGTGTAAACCCACAATCCTCCCCGACAATGCCATCCTTGCGGGTGGCTCCTCAAGAATCAAGCAGTTTTCCACTCTCGGCTGCTATAAGTTGTTGCCGCTATGGCGAAAGGGAGAAACAACGTTCAAAGGTCTATAGTGAATTATTAGGGGACCAAATAACCCCTGATGGAAATCTGTAGCCCTAGTTGGTGTGCTTACTGCAACCACAATTCTTCAACAACCAACCTCATCAGCTCTGCTTAAGGCCTCTGCTTGACCTCCTAGATCATCACTTGAGACTCCTAAGGTCTACCCCCTCATCTAACTCGACTTTGTTCCCCATGAAAACCATCATAACAATTTACATTAGAGATAGGTATCACTTCCCATCTGGTCGGTCTTTGTTCTCCTCCTCTTAGGTTCATTATTCTATGTTCCCTTCTTTCTCATTTACCCTACTGGTGGAAAGGCTAAGAAAGTGAAGACCTCATTCTCCTTGTTCCCTCACCATGACACCTCAAAGGGTTAGAACTAAAGTTCTTGGAATAGGCAAGGAAAACTACCCATGTACTTTCTTCTTTAGGGCCATGACCATGATGTAATCTTGGTTGAGGATCGTCTTTGCAGGTCACCCCATGATGCAGTGATAATTATATGGTAGAACATCTAGACTGTTGAGTCCTTTTCTATGGATGAGATGGATTCTTCACCACAACAAATCCAAGTCTACTTCCCTCTCAAAGGCACGAGATAAAGACTTGATATCAAACTTAGAGCTAAGAAAAATTAAAACCTTGATCTGTCATACCTAAATATGCACAGAAATTCCTTGTATTCAATCTTCTAAACATCCTAACATTTGAAACTTCAACCATGGATTCTCAACTATCCCTTCTACATTTTATCGCATGTGGCACCAAAACTATACCACATAGTCACTCAACCAAACATTCTAAAATGGTATAAACTTAGGGATATTGATGCCAATATCAACATCAAAGATCTCAAACTTCATTGAAACAATTGGAACTCTCATTATAACCCAAAAACACATGAATTTACATAAGTCATTAAGAATTTAGAGATTTCGAACAATTTTAGTCCATCACATCCCTCACATCTTAAAAGAAATTTCATCCTCAAAATTAAGCCCAAAAATTCAATTTATCACATCATTTACATATGAAAAGAAATTTCATCCTCAAGATTTAACCATCCTCTTAATTTAAGAAAACAAAACTAAAAGATATCCATCAATATGTAGGGAACTACTATATATTAAAAAAAATTAGTTTCTACTATATCTTAACCACACCTGGAAGGTTATTGGAGTAACAAGGGTGAACCACTCATGATATAACATGGTTTAGATGCTTATATTGTGTCATGACATCTTTCAACAATAGGATTGCATGTTTACATACTCATTTTACTCAAGCATTAAGATTACAACACAACTTTGTCATTTTTCAAAGGAGTTAACTATGATTAATCCATATATCCTTCTAGATCATATTAAGGTGTCATCAACATTTCATTATGCTATTTTTTAAACTATATTCAGTATCTCTATTAATCACCAACATTAAAACATATTTGACATATATCATTAATATGATCTCAATTGACTTGCATATTTGTTTACAAACTTTATTAGCGAGTTCATTACTTGATTCATCAAACTTATAATGGCATCATTATACTTGTATATGGTTAACCATCTATACATATAAATCCATCAAAACCATAATAGGTTTTCCATCATGTCATACCTACATATCATAGCTCAAACTCATATCACAAACATACATATTATAATGGGGTTGTTCTTAAACAAACATGTACAACTGACTCATCAAACATATATCAAAACTTTATTTAGTCCAATTGCGATTCGCTTGACCCATATCATGAGGGTAGTTTCATGCCCAAAATCTCTAAGGAAAACTCATCTCTATGAGAATCTCATGTGCAAGAACTTTATTTTCCCTCTTAGGTCTAGGGTTATCAAGTCTACCTCATTGGAACTACTGATCAACATCCCAAGCTTTATCCACACAAGAACAAGCCAAACTATCATGTGTGATATGATCTTTATGTATCTCTACCCTGAAATATTATTTCCCAACTATGTCTCTTATATACATCACTAGAGTCCTATGTAGGGAACCACCCACCTGAGTTTGAGGCTTCACAACATTCTAACATTTCTTACCTCCTTCAGGATCTTGGGATTGCCTCCCTCACCCGAATGGCTGGTTCTCATATTCATGTTCACATATACATATATAGCCAACCTCTCTTTGACTCTAGGGTTTGGTCCACCCAAGGACAATAGGATTCCACAAAACAATATGAATCATGTATCAAGCAACTCAATTCATTCACTCCAGAGTAGTCTAGTTTAGGACATATCTTCTGGCTAAATTTGACATTAGCATACCCTTTTTTGATGATGACAAATATTTGATTCTTTTGGATCTAACGTTCTACTTGAGTATTTCATGGTTCAAGAAGATGAGGAGATCATACCATGTGGATAATTGAATATCAATGCGCTAAAATTCTTTATATTTTCATGATTGTACACTATGTAAGAACTTGTACAATTATATAATGTACTAGTACTTAACTATCATGTGAATCAAGCATTAGATCTTTTCTATCTACTCATAACCCTTAGTTTGGATCCCCTTAGAGATTAGAGTCATTATCCTTCATCAGAACAAACATTTGATAGGTGATTCAATAAATTTCTCTAGTGATGCTCTTGGTCAAGAAACTAGTTGACCGTGACACCCTCGATCAAAGTTATTGTCGACCGAGAACCATCTCAGTCGAGCATTTAGAGCACTGGTAAAAAACCTACACATATTGTACTATAAGTCATTTTTGATCAAAAATATGGTCGACTGGCACATCTTCAGTCCAAATCATATGACCGTTAGATTGAGTGGTTGGGAGTTGAGGATACCTGTTGTAATACACTTGCATTCAACTCAGGATCGGTCGAAGAAAATCTCGACCGAGACATGGTTGGTCAAAAACTTGTCGACCAGATAGGGTTATGGATTGCTCTTCTAAACTCGAACCTTTTAGCCATTACAACTCAACTACTTTCTACCTAATGGTTTGTTAAGCACTAAGAACATTGTAGAGAATTTCTACAACATCCCTAATCACTTTTAAACCATTACTATAAATAGGAGAGACCTTAAGATACACAAGACACATAAACTGCACTTGAGTATCCATTCTAGAAAGAAACAAAGTTGAGAATCACTTTCTAGCTTCTTCTTGAGCTCCAAAGTTGTGTCCTATAGCTACAATCTCCTAGCCACCACATAGAAACTTCCTTCTTAAGTTGAGAGAAAAACTATATGATTGATATAGGAATCAAGACGATGTACTCCATTGGCTAAGTGTTTTTATCTTCCAATCCATTTTTTTTACATTGTATGATTGTTCTCCTTAACTACTCCAAGGGTTGGAGGTTGTTTGAAGGAGGTGATCGAAGCTAATTCAAGGAGAAGGGTGCTCCAAGTGCTTGAGGTTACTTAAAGAAGGTTGCTTCAAAGGAGGATGGAGCTACTGCTAGGTGAAGGCTACCTCAAGGTGGTGACGCTACTTCAAGGTGGGGAAGGCTACTCTAAGGGATTGAGGTTACTTCAAGAAGGCTACTTCAAGGAGGTTGAGGCTACTTCAAGGTGAAGGGTACTTTAATGAAGTGAAAGGTGATTGTATTTTGTTGTAACATCCTTGCGAGGTAAATAAAATAATTCACTTTCAAAATCCCAATTGGAGACAATTGGGTAGTGGAGTGACAACATTTGATTCAAAGGTTAGAACCACTATAAATTGAAGTGTCTTTCTTATTTCCTCCTCCTTCTTTGATTTAAGTTTTAAATTGAATTTTAAAGTACCAAAATATCTATTCACCCCCCTATGGATCTTTCAATTTGTATCAAACAAGGTATTCAAGGAACCTTAACCGGTCCTGAATGGGGGACAATGTTCTATACATCCTCAACCTTGAAGGAACTCATGTGAGTCGGCCACCACCCTTTGATGGAAGCAACTACATTTATGTGAAAAGAAAGATGCAATTATAATTCCAAGGGATTATTCTAGAACTTTAGAGAATGATGTCCTTGCCCTATGAACATCCTAATACGGAGTTTGCTACATGGAATCCTGAAACAGCAAATCAAGTTCAATTGAATGCAAAAGTAGTAAGTATCTATCATGGAACTATTCTTACCCCAATCCAAATCCCACTTCCAAGATAGTAGAAACAAGATTGAAGCACCTGTCCCTGAGCGGCCTGATAGGATCTAACACACTGGCATATACAATAAGTAATAATAACTAAAAAATTGGATAATTAAAGAACAACTAACCCAATATAAGAGATATTGTAGACCAATCTTTGTCATCAGAGAATATGAGTGCAGAAGCGATATAGTCAAGATTCTTATGTTTGCCTAAAATCAAGAAAATCAAGACACAAAGTCAATGCAATTGCACGATACGCTATATAAAAACAAGTAAAATAGATTATAATAAAATTAGTGTACTTGGAAGGACTTATATTTCAAAAGTATAACGAGAAATTTGAAAAACCAAAAGTTATTCAACAAGTTTTTTAAACAATTTGATTTTTATTATGAGTTCCCATTATGCTATAATCAATAAGCATGCTTATATATTTTGTGTGACTCTATTACCCCAAAGCGATGGGGAGGTCACCAGGATACTTCTCACCATAGGAGATAGGAGGTCAATCTACAAGTCCACCTCAAAATGAGAGGTTGCTTGCACTCAATATCATCATTATCAACATTATCAACATCATTATCATCATTATCAATATACAGGCAGTCACAATGGGCAAGTCATTTATGTTTTCCAGTTTGTCTCAAAATATAATATAAGAAATACAAAATCCTAATCAATCAGGAACAATAGCTCAACCAAGTATATAGCCAAGTATACAATCAATAGATACATAAAAAGTAAATTCATTACAACCAAAGAGAAGGTATGATAACATACCTTTCACCAAGGATTTTGAGTATAATCAATATTTGAATCAATAGGTCAACCCTTCGAGTCATTTCCTAAATCATCAAGATTGGATCAAGGGTCAAGATCATGATGTTCAGAATATCCTATTTAAATATTCGAAATTAGGGTTACATTTTTCCTATGTCAACCTTAGGGTTAGGTCACTAACATATAATCAATCAATATTTCAATATGTCCAACATCATTTCAAGTTCCATGTATTTTGAGTGTGAATGACTTACCTAGGTTTTCTAGAATCATATGTGTTAACCCTAATTATCATGGTCAATATGCAATTCAAAATCAAGTCTTTAGATCATTATCAAGTTTTAACATCATTGGGGTTCAAGATTAGATTGAGTTCTGATTAATATAAGGAGTAAATCAAATATCAATTATTAGGTTGATAGATCTAAATATGCCATAAGATTTAGATCAATCATATTATCAAGATATCATGAAAATAATCATCAAGGCATATGATTCATATTCAGAAGCAGTTAAGCCAGCAAGATTAGGTCTAGTCTTGTCAAGTATGATTTAGTGTCTCAAGATAATCATCAGAGTCAAGATATAAGTTTCCCAAAGTCTAATCACAACATTGAGTCATTTAGACCAATTAACTAATCAAGAGATCTTGATTTAGGTATAGTAGTGTGCATCATTTGGAATCAGATTTCAAAGTACTTTTAAACATTTCATTGGATTTTTCTGATTAAAATTGACTATTTACTCAAATTATTTGGAGTCAGGGTGCATTTTCTATGATTAAACAAATTTCTAACTATTTATCAAAATTTTGAGCAGAGAGAAGAAGAATTACCAAAAAAAGGTAGCCAAGGATAAATCATCATCTGTTAGATCCTTGGTCAACCTTGACTAGCACAGAGGATCAATGGTTCAAATAGAGCCACATAGGTGTGCATCTCACTTATCCAAGGATCTGGTTCAGTGTCTTAATTAGTCAATTCATGCTGGTTCAATCATGGTTTGGTTGTGATTGTACAGGACCGGGTCGAAAACCTTTGACTGGTGGTTTATAGTATTCGTTTCCCGTCCACACTGGCCTAGTGCAAGACATGAAGGCAAGGCAGCAGGGCTCGCCATAGTAGAGGAGGTCTCAGAGTAGGAGAGGGTAGGAGAGAGTGCGAGTAGGTCGGTCAAGCTTGCCTTGGCCTCACGAACTTGATGGGGGCCAGATATGGGGGCGAGATGGTGAGGAAGGGGAACACCCAGAGTGGGATTTACGGAGGTGCCACACAATAGTAGGAAGATTGAGGAGCAAATCAAGCCAATTTGGCCCGAGGGAGTGAGCAAGGGTGTGGCTCTGAGTATGTTGAGGTGATGGCAAACCTATGGGGCCCTTTTTATACCGTTGGGGTGGGGTTTAGGGATAGATCAAGATTTGAAAATGGCCATGGCCGCCAGAGTGAGAGGGTAGAGCAAATAGCTCATTTTGGCAGCTGGAGAGAGCAATAAAGGTGGCTAAAGTAGGGTTTGTTGGACGCGAAATTGTGAGAGGATCATTCCCTCTTGGTTAAGATTTCGAATCTGGGTCAGAGCGCGAAGATTGGATGGATTGCCCACAATAACTCCTCCCCGCAATCAATGGGAGGTTGAAGATGACCCAACAGCCATCAGATTGGGCTGAGAACCATGAGAGGCAGATCGAAGGGCACTAACTCGTGACCCACACATCCCACAGATCACTGACATGGCATATGTCAATTGAAATACAAATATAAAGGTTTTTCATCACAATAACTTCAAAAATTCATATAAAATCGTAGGAATGTCCAAATGAAGTGAAATTTGGAACATAGATTTACAAAAATGTGAAGAACCTTTAGAAAAAGTTTGAGGACCAGAAAACGAAGTTTGATGGACAATTATTACTCTTTGAATAAAGTGATGATTCAATTAAATTTGTGGTGTTATAATGTGTATAAAGTTCACATTGATCACCATATTCTGAATTTGAGTCTCAATAATGATTACGAAGGCAAGAAAAATTATTTGAGACCATGAGTCAGTATAGTGAGGTCAAAGAAGTAACTACTTCATTATTATGCTAAAATTCACTTTGTCACATCCTTTCCTCCTTAAAAGGAATTTTGTCCCCAAAATTCAAAAACAACCTAAAAAAACTAGGATTATCAAAAACCAGATCATATCCTCAAATACTGGAGTATCTACAACTATATAATCAAAATCATGTCCTCAAACTTCAAGTAGTCCAAAAATCATAATTAAGATTTCATGTTCCATATCATAACCAACTTGGTATGAACATCATTTCATCATCGAGCAATTGAGTATCAAGGTCAATGCATATATTGTTCAAAGTCATCAGATGAGTCACAAATATGGAGAGCATCCTATTGATCACAAATTTGGAGTGATCATATTTTAGGTCAAACAAATAGAGTTTTTGATTCGAGTGTGCAAGGTGACTTTCAATCCCAATATCTCAGGGTCTAGCTTCTATATTGGCCTAGGTGGGGTTATACATCCATGATTTGAGATTTCATATTTCAACATTTTGAGACAACATCATACTTTCAATATCATGATTTCGAGCTCAAAATCAATGGGAGGCCCCACCCTAATCCTAATGAGAGCTAAACCCTAATTCATAAACCAAGAGGGTTAAAATAGTCATCATTTCAAAATTTCAAAATTTTGGGATTATAAGAGTCACTATTTATATATCGAGTGTGGTCTCAAGATCCATATCATGTTTTAAGATTTTGTACATCAATATCAAGAGTTGAAGCTTAGACATCAAGATCATATGTATAAATATTCCAAAGCTAGGGTTTATATTCCTATTTAGACCTTGGGGGAGATCACCCATCTATATTTCAAACAACAATATTCAAGTAATATTCGAACATTATATCAAGATTTCATTATCACAACATCCAAGGTTGATGAATTATTTAGATCTAGGTCTATCTAGGAAGTCAACCACAAGCTATAGTCAACATTGTGATATATCATGATTGTCACTAAATCAAGGTTCAAAACTAAGTATTAGTATCATCTTGGATTTAGCCTACTAATCTTAGGTAATCCAAATGGGGTGAAAGGGGATACCTTTCCAAACTCTAAATATTCAACAAGATGAAAATTTAAAAGGTAGTCATAATAGGTATGTGACTTAGGTTAGGGGAGTCATGGGTCAACTACCACCCTAATCTAGCACATTACCTACATTAGTCATTATCCATTGAGATTTTTCAAATAGGGAGAGTATCAGCGATCCAATCATATATATCAAGGTCATAAGATCAAAATTCACAATAATAGGGCAATACTGTCATGATTTTAAAAAGTTAAGGTAATAGTTACATTCCTTCCCTTTTAAGATCAAGGTAGTGATATAATTTGGAAATCAAGGATTTGAATTTGGCATTCAAGGAATTAGAGCATAATAGTGCAAAATATAGGCCCATAATCATCATATCAAAATCGAGATTGCAAAAGGCATCAATAATATATAGGAAAATTACTTTTTGCATCATAGTATTACATCATGATTTTGTGAGTCATTAAGATTAATAATTTGATGGAATAATCATGATGTGTATCAAATAGGGAAAAGTTCGCTTAACTATGTTTGAGGTTTAATCAACAATAGTACAACATGGATATTAATCAAATAAAGACCACATCAACAATGAGGTATAAGGTTTAAGTCATCCTTATTTTACCAAATCAAAATTTACCTCAACATAGAAAGCATGCAGTCTAGTTTTGATTAAACCAAGTTTGCATGATATTAGGGTCATTATGAGTATTTTATTTCAAAAGTTATTTTCATTGATGAAAAATTGAGTTTTCACATTAAGGTCAGATCATGGTATAAACTTTCAAAATTTAGTGATATTCATTTTTCCCATGCATAAGCTACCCATAATCGAGACATCATGTGGTAAAAGGTCACAAGAAAGGACCACATGAGGGGATGAGAAGACTACCTAATCTTCATCTACATGGGTGGCTTAGGATAATCCTTAAAGAAGAGATGAGATGCCATAAGACTCTCTAGGTTTCACAAGAGAACCTTTAGGTCCAACTTTGGATCAACTAAGGCCATGTAGAGCGGGGGATCTCAGCCACTGTGAAGATGGATAGGAGAAATTATGTCAGGACCTTGATCCTAGACACCTCAATTTTCACCATTGTGGACTTTAGGGTTTCTTGGGTGTAAGACACTTGAGAAATTATTTACTTAAAGTATATGGGAGTGTGTAAGCTTTGATACCAATTGTCACAGAACCGTTCTTACCCCAATCCCAATCCCACTACCTAGACAATAGAAACAAGATTGAAGCGCTTGTACCTGAGTGGCCCGATAGGATCTAACACACTGACATATACAATAAGAAATAATAACTCAAAAATTGGATCATTAAAGAACAACTAACCCATATAAGAGATATTATAGATCAATCTTTGTCATCAGAGTATATGAGTGCGGAAGCGATATAGTCAAGATTCCAATGTTTGCCTAAAATCAAGAAAATCAAGACATAAAGTCAATGCAATTTCACGGTACACTATATAAAAACAAGTAAAATGGTTTATAACAAAATTAGTGTACTTGGCAGGACTTATATTTCAAAAGTATAACGAGCAATTTGAAAAACCAAAAGTTATTTGACAAGTTTTTCAAACGATTCGATTTTTATTTTGAGTTCCCATTATGTTGTAATCAATAAGAATGTTTATATATTTTGTGTGACTCTATTACCCCAACGTGATGGGGAGGTAACCAGGCTCCTTCTCACCATAGGAGATAGGATTTCAATGTGCAAGTCCACCTCCCAATCAGGGGTTGCTTGCACAATATCAACATTATCAACATTATTAACATCATCATCATCATTATCAATATACAGACAGTCATAATGGGCAAGTCATTTATGTTTTCCAGTTTGTCTCAAAATATAATATTAGAAATATGAAATGCTAATCAATAGGGAACAATAGCTCAACCAAGTATATAGAAAATTACACAATCAAGAGATACATAAAAAGTATCTTCATTACAACCAAAGAGAAGGTATAATAGCGTACCTTTCACTGAGGATTTTGAGTATAATCAATATTCGAATCAATAGGTCAACCCTTCGAGTCAGATCCTAAATCATCAAGATTGGATCAAGGGTCAAGATCATGATGTTCACAATATCCTATTTCAATATTCGAGATTAGGGTTACACTCTTCCTATGTCAACCTTAGGGTTAGGTCATTCACTTATAATTAGTCAATATTTAAATATGTCCAACATCTTTTCAAGTTCCATGTATTTTTGAGTGTGAATGACTTACCTAGGTTTTCTAGGATCATATGTGTCAACCCTAATTATCATGGTCAATATACAATTCAAAATCAAGTATTTAGATCATTATCAAGTTCTAACATCATTGGGGTTCAAGATTAGATCGAGTTATGATTAATATAAGGAGTAAATTAGAGATCAAGTATTAGGTTGATAGATCAAAATATTCCACAAGATTTAGATCAATCATATTATCAAGATATCATCAAAATAATATTCAAGGCATATGATTCATATTCAGAAGTGGTTAAGCCAACACGATTAGGTCTAGTCTAGTCAAGTATGATTTAGTGTCACAAGATAATCATCAGAGTTAAGATATAAGATTTCCAAAGTCTAATCACAACATTGAGTCATTTAGACCAATTAACTAAGAAAAAGATATAGATTTAGGTATATCAGTATGCATCGTTTGGAATCAGATTTCAAAAGTATTTTTAAATGATTCATTGGACTGTTTTGATCAAAATTGACTATTTACTCAAATTATTTGGAGTCAGGGTGCATTTTCTATGATTAAACAGATATCTGACCATTTATCAAAATTTTGAGTAGAGAGAAGAAGAATTACCAGAAAAGGTAGCCGAGGATAAATCATCGGCCGTTGGATCCTTGGTCAACCTTGACCAATACAAAGGATCAGTGGTTCATATAGCACCACATAGTTGCACGGATCACTTGTCCAATGGTCCGGTTAAGTGGCTTAATCAGTCGGTTAATGCTGGTCCAATCATGGTTTGGTTGTGATTGTACGGGACCGGGTCGAAGCCCTTCGACCGACAGTTCACAGTGTTCATTTCCCATCCGTGCAGGCCTCGTGCAAGACACAAAGGCAAGGCAGTGGGGCTTGCTAGAGTAGAGGAGGTCTCAGACTAGGATAGGGCAGGGGAGAGTGCGAGCAGGCCGGTCGAGCTTGCCTTGGCCTCATAGACTTGATGGGGGTCAGATGTTAGGGTGAGATGGCAAGGAAGGGGAGTGCCTAGAGTGGACTTTGCGGTGGCACCGCATAGTAGTAGGAAGATCGAAGAGAAAATCAGGGAATTCGGGGCCGAGGGAGTGAGCAAGGGTGTGGCTTCGAGTATGGTGAGGTGATGGCGAACCTAAGGGGCCGTTTTATATCGTTGGGGTGGGGTTTAGGGATAGATCAAGATTTGAAAATGGCCATGGCCATCAGAGTGAGAGGGTAGATCAAAGAGCTCATTTTGGTGGCTGTAGAGAGAAATAAAGGTGGTCAAAGTAGGGTTTGTTGGGCACAAAATCGTGAGAGGATCATTCCCTCTCGGTTAGGATTTCGATTCTGGGTCAGAGCACGAAGATTGGATGGGTTAGCCATAATAAAACCTCCCCACAATCAGTGGGAGGTTGAAGATGACCCAACGGTCATTAGATTGGGACGAGAACCATGAGAGGTAGATCCAAGGGCCTGACTCATGCCCCACGCATCCCACAGATCACTAACATGGCATATGTCAATTGAAAGACAAATAAAAATGCTTTTCAACACAATAACTTCAAAATTTCATATAAAATCGTACGAATGTCCAAATGAAGTGAAATTTGGAATATAGATTCAAAAAAATGTGGATAACCTTTAGAACAAGTTTGAGTACCAGAAAATGAAGTTTGACAGACAAATTTGCTTCTTTGTACAAATTGATGATTCAATTAAAGTTGTGGTGTATAATGTGTATAAAGTTCTCATTGATCACCATATTTCGAATTTGAGTCTCAACAATGATTATGAAGGAAAGAAAAAATATTTGAGAGAATGAGTCAATATAATGAAGTCAAAAAAGTAACTACTTCATTGTTATGCTAAAATTCACTTTGTCACAATATCTTATATTGTTCTATTTCCGTCAGTGAGTATAATAGGATATCTTCCTGTGAAACCTCTTATGAAATATGGCATAAACTTTTAGTTACACATGAAGGTGCAATTCAAGCTAAGAGTACCAAGATTAACAAGCTTAAACAAAAGTTTGAACAATTCCACATGCAACCTAATGAGAGTATTAGTGAAATGTATGTAAGGTTTTCTTCTATTGTTAACAAATTGAGTGCCCTGGCTAAGTATACAAGTGAGGAAGATCAAGTTTCTAAGACTCTTAGATCCTTTCCTCCAAAGTACAAGGCAAAAGTGATGGGCATTGAAGAAGCCAATGAACTTACCATATTGAAGATGGTGCAACTCATTGACAACCTTGAGACACATGAGGTCACCCTTGAAGAAGATGAAAGACTGGAGGCCAAACTCCAAATGGGGATAAGGAAGGACATTGTGCTAAAATCTACAACCAAGGCTCAACCGAAGGTCATCACTCAAGAAAGTGATGAAACAAGTGAAGGAGATGATGAAGAATAAGCACTCATTGTAAATGGTAAGAAATATAGAAGGTATAAATCTAATAAAACTTCTACTTCTTCTTCCTCTTCTTCCCTTAGGTTCTTTGAATGTGGCAAGAAGAGACATGTAAAGAATGAATATCCTAAAACCAAGAAAGGAAACAAATCTTATTTCAAGAAGAAAGACAAGGGAGATAAATCCTATAAAGTAGCTTGGGATGAATCAAGTGATGATTGCAGAAGTGGAGAAGAAGAAGTGGAGTGTCTCATGGCTAAGGAAGATGAGAATGAAGACTCAAATGAGGTAGACATTTTGAATTATCCAAAACTAATCTAGTTAATAGTCTTAAAGAAACACATGCACAATATATTGATTGCAAAAGAAAATTGAAAAAGATTTCTAAAATAAATGATGAATTTCATGCTAAATTAGATGATCTTACTTCTGAAAATGAAAGTCTTATTTCTAAAAATAATACTTTGAAATATTTTGTTGATGATTATAATGCTAAATTGCTTGTCTTAGAAAATAATAATGATCTTCTTTCTCAAGAAAAGGTTAAATTACTTACAAAGATAAATGATTATCAGACTCAACCTTCTCTATATTCTCATTTGGATTAGGATATCATTGTTAGAGAAAGAGATACCTTGCTTTCTAGTTTAGATCAAACAAAATTAGATATTACTAAAAAGATGGATGAAATTGTTAACTTACAAAAGCATGTTGATAGTTTGAAAAATAATGACATTCATGATAAATTTTGGAAAATTCTTCTAGACAAGTTGGTAGAAGAGGACCAGGCTATGTACCCAAAGAAAACCATTATGAAAAGCCTAGAGCTAGAAAAACAATTTCCACTAGAACCAAGACTATCTATGTACCCAAAAACAATATGGCACATACCCAAAATGTTAAGAAAAGAAACCAAATTGATTTTGACTATAGTTTCTACTACCAACGTCTTAGACATTATTCATTCTCTTGTGAATATAAGAAGAAGAAGTACATCACTTGGGTTCCAAGACCCAAACCTTAGAATTTAAGACACTTTTTTGAGATTTTACCTAAACTTCATTGTGAAATGCATATATGTCATATCTCAACTAAGCTAAGAGTTAACTTGTATATCTTTGTATGTTTTGACTATTTAATTGTGTTATCCAAAATAAAACAACTGGAAATAGTATGGCTTGATTACATTAAAAATGTTGCATTTATTGAAGAATCTACAGAACTCCATCTCGGTCGACAAAGAACTTGACCGAGCGGTCTTCCGGTTGAAGAAAAGTTTGACCGAAAGTAGTTTTGTCAAAATTATTTATTGAAAATTAAAGTCATATGCTTTGGTGGCTCAAATTTGTAATGGGGTCTTCATATTAAATTTGTTCTAAATACCTAAAATGATAAAACATTTAAAGTAATGCTCCTAACCAAGAGGACCACCGCATGGGTACCAAAATCTTCATATTTTTCAAGATTGGGTGGTCGATAGTGGTTGTTCAAAACATATACTGAAAACAAGGAGGCTTTCCATACACTTGAAGAAAAGAAGAGTGGAAAAATCACATTTGGTGATAATGCCAAAGGTAAAATAATTGGGATAGGTAATGTTGGTACAAATCTTCAAATAAAAAATGTGTTTCTTGTGGATGGATTCCATCATAATTTAATTTGTGTTAGTCAATTACATGACAGTGGCTATGATGTTCTTTTTAACAACACTTGTTGCAAATTGCTCATAGAAAAAACAAATGATGTTATTTATGAAGGAAAGAGAGTAGGAAATCTTTACATACTTAAACCTAACTCTATGTAAGCTATTATTGGAAATGCCTACTTGCAAATGATGAATCCATACAATTATGGCATAGAAAGCTAGGACATGCAAGATCACATGTTATTAAAAATTGCTTAAATACGATCTTGTTCGTGGTTTACCTAAACTTTCTTTTATTAGACCTAAAAATTGTGAACCATATACTCTAGGGAAATAAATTAAAACTTCTTTCAAATCTAAGTCTTTGCTTAGTACTACTAGATCCTTAGGAGTTATTCACATGGATCTATTTGGACCTATGAGGACTCAATCTATTGGTGGGAAAAAGTATTATTTTGTCATTTTTGATGATTATAGTAGATATAGTTGGGTGCATTTTCTTTCAACTAAAGATGATACTACTAGAATATTCATTCAATTCTACTCTAAGATTGAAAATCAATTACAAAATAAAATGTGCACCATTAGGAGTGATCATGGGGGAGAATTTGGAAACCATATATTCAAGGAATTTTGTACATTTTAGGGATATGCACATAGTTTTTCAGTTCCACACAACCCACAACAAAACGGGATAGTTGAGAGGAAAAACCGATCCTTATGAGAAATGGCTAGAACAATTCTTTTAGAACATAATACAACTAAAACCATTTGGGCCGAAGCAGTAAATACAACATGTTATGTCTTAAACTATGTTTCAATTCACTTGCATCTTAAGAAAACTCCTTATGAACTCATTTTTAACAAGAAACCTAGAGTTGACTACTTTCATACCTTTGGTACACCTTGCTATATTTCAAACACAAAATATGATAGAGATAAATTCGACCCTAAGTCACAAAAAGGATTTTTCTTGGGATATTCAACATCTAGTAAGGCATTTAGAATTTTCAACACAATTTCCAAGAAAGTTGTGGAATCAATTCATATCACATTTCTTGAAATAACAACATAATGTGTTGAAAATTAAATTGAAAATGAAAACTTGAATGATATTACACATCAAATTGAGGACTTAACCATATCAACAAATGATGATACAATTTTTGATGTTGAACAAAATAATGATCAAATAATGTGTCAAAACAAAAAATTCTAAGAATAATCAAATATCATCCTCAAGACTTAATTATAGGAAATCTTTTGATAAAGTAAAAACTCAATCATCATTTAGAGATGTTGCAAACATGACCTTTGTATCAATTGTTGAACCTAAAAAGATAAATGAAGCCCTAAAAGATTATTATTGGATAATTGACATGCAAGAAGAGTTAAATCAATTCACTAAGAATAATATATGGGATTTAGTTCCTAGACCTCAACGAAAAACCATTATTGGAAATAAATGGGTTTTTCAAAATAAACTAAATGAAGTCAGGGAAGCAGTAAGAAAGAAAGCTAGGTTGGTTGCTGAAGGGTACAAACAACAAGAAGGGATAGACTTTGATGAGACTTATGCACTTGTAGCTATACTTGAGGCAATCCGAATGTTATTAGCTCTGGCTACCCATTAAGACATCAAGCTTTTTCAAATGGATGTAAAAAGTGGTTTCCTTAAATGGAATTATGGAAAAAGAAGTTTATGTTTCTCAACCACTTGGTTTTGAATTCCAAACAAGCTTGATCATGTCTATAAACTTAAGAAAACTCTTTATGGTTTAAAACAAGTACCCTAAAGTTGGTACGAAAGTCTTAAAAACTATCTTTTTGATAATGGTTCACTATTAGATAGTCAGATTCCATATTATTTTTCAAATTATATCAATTAGATTTTCTAGTTGTTCAAATTTATGTTGATTGCATTATATTTGGTGCTTCAAATGATTATTTATGTACTCAATTCAGTGATATCATGCAAAAGGAATTTGAAATGAGTCTCATGGGTGTATTGAATTTTTTCCTTGGTCTTCAAAATAAAACAAACGCCCACTGGAATTTTTCTAAGCCAAGAGAAATATAATAGGGAACTCTTAAAATTGTTTAACATGGGAAATTGCAAATATGCTACTACTCCTCTGGCTAATCCTGCTAAAATTGACAAGGATGAAGATGTTGAAACCATTGATGATTCCTTATATAGAGTCATGATTGGTAGCTTTCTATACTTGATCACATCTAGAGAAGATATTATGTTTCTTATTGGACTTGGTGCTAGATTTTAGTTGAATCCTATGTATTCTCATTTTCAATCTGTTAAAAGAAGTGTGAGATATCTTACTGACACTTTCAGTGTTGGTTTATGGTATCCAAAGGGTCAATCATTGGATTTTAAAGCTTATATTGATGCTAACTATGTTGGTTTTCATCTTGATCAAAAGAGCACAAGTGGTGGTTGTTTCTTTCCAGGAAAAGATTTGATTTATTGGTTTAGCAAGAAACAAAATATAGTTGCCTTATCCTCCGTCGAAGATGAATACAAGGCTAGAAGATCATGTTGTGCTCAAGTGCTTTATATGCACCAAGTCTTGAATGATTATGGTTTGTATTTTCCTCTATGCCAATTTTTTGCGATAATACTAGTGCTATAAACTTGGCTCATAATCTCATTTTACATAGTCGTGCCAAGCACATTGAAATTAGACATCACCTTTTGAGAGATCATATTGCCAAGAATACCATCTCTCTTCATCATGTTGATACAAAGAAACAATTGGATGATACCTTTACCAAACCACTTCCTTTGGATCAATTTTGATACGTTATAAGGAAGTTACTTATTACTCTACTAGAAGATGTTTTCTTTGATATATTTGCTCAAGATTCTTGAATATATTTTTGTTTTCTAGTGTGAGTTTTGACATCAATTTAGAGTAATTAGAGAAAAGTTACACATCATTCCTCTTGAATGCACTAATAAAATTATTATATATATATATATATTCACTCCCATCATAAAATATTGCTCAAAGTGTCAAATTTGGTCGACAAAATACTAGACCAAGAAGGTCCTCATTTGAAAAAATTCTCGACCAAGTTTCTCTCGATAGGACCCTCAATCGACTATGTGCATCCCAGCTAAGAATCTTCTAGACATTCCTTTGACCAATTTTTTTTGAACCATAGTTCCCTTGGTCGAAAATATTCTTGACGAAGTACTGGACCATTACAAAAAACTTTCAAATTAAAGTTCGACTGACTAGTCGTTATATTACTGAAGGAAAAGATTCATTTAGGGATAGGTCGACAAATGTTTTTCTATAAATACCTCCTCACTCGGCCTTTATTCTCACACTCTCCTCACAACCATTCTCTAGCATTCTTAGAGCACTTCTTGGAGTTCTCCATCATATATCTTCATTCCCTACTCATTCCACATCTTCTTCCACTACTTTGGTGATAATGGCATCTCCCTCAAGCCGTGGTGGTAAGAAGCAAGCTTCAAAGAAGGGGAGGATGACAACTCCAACATTGAGCATCATCAATGACATCCCCATCAATGATGTTGCTGCTTGAGAAAGATACCTAAAGCTCACATCCAAGTCTCCTCTTCCTCGTCGATCAGTGGAACTCAATGACTTCATCAACCTTCTTGATCTCTCTCAACTCTTAAAGGTGCAAAAGTTGAAGGAATTTCTTATGCCCTCCTTTTTTTTGGGTCTATCGAAGATGTAAATAAATTCTACACCAACCTAACTAGAGTTTCCAATGAACCCTACTCCTTCACTGCTACAATTAATGGTCTATCTTTCCATTTCTCTAAAAGTGACATCCTAGTAATGTTAAACATAGATGTTGAGTAGTATGTGGATTTTGTAGACCTAACCACTGGCAACCCCATCTCCAAATTTTCCACGGAAGGAAGACCATCAGTCTTAGTGATATAAAAAAGGCCATCTTTGTTCCTAACACTTCATCACATAAACATAAGGGAACCTATTATGCCACTTCTTCAACCCCTGAGTCCAAAATAATAAATCTTAATATCACTGATAATATCCATCCTAGAGACAATAAAACTGACATTCCACAATTTAGGATGTTCCTTATTTAAGCCATTATTGAAAGAATTTCCACAAACTTCATTCATGTCATTATTTCCAACATGTTTGACTTTTGTCTGTCAAATAATTCAATATTCCATCGGAAAAAAATTAGAAGAATTAGATTACAAATGTGATAGATGTCCCCAAAGAATCACACAAAAATAAAACAAGATTGAATTTGGGCATAAAAGATCTAGGACTGAAGGAGGAACATCCATTGAAGCCAATCATCCACCTCCTACTCCTCCTAGCTATTCCATAGAAAATCTTTCCAATGATGTCTCCTATCTCAAAGGACCCATGTACCAAATTGGGAGTCATCTAGATTACCATCACAATGCTATGATGTACCAAAATCAAAGGATGCAAGCCTTAACTCCTAATGTTCCTGACATCTATCCTTATGTACAATATCCTGAGAGCATTTATCCATTCAATCCTTAAATACAATATACTCAAGTTCCATCACCACCATCAAATGATCTTATCCATACCCAATATTCACCAATGCAACTACAAGACATATATGCTCTTTTGTAATTTGATCTGACACCTACATTTTTGGAAGCATATGCTCTCACAAAGATAGGTGCACTTGACTAGCAGACACTTATAAAATCTTATGGCGATACTCCATTTTATGGGAAAGATCATGAAGTTGGTGTAATTTTAAATTCTTCAAGTGATACTTCTCTTGTTACCTTTATGTCATGAATAGTAAGATCTATGTAATGACTTCATTATTAATGAAATTGAGCTATCTTGTGTTTAGTTATTCATGAAAACAAATTCGTTTGGCTTAACTTCTCTTAAAAATGATTGAAAAATTAATATTGGTTTTGAATTGTGGATTTCATTGGACATTTTCTTCTTACTTTGATTTTAAAACACGAGTATTCTATTAAGGGAGAGTATCCCATTTAGGGGGAGATAGTTTAATATGGCAATCTTTTAGGGATGAAAAAGGGGGAGAAATAAAATATTCAAATATTTTTGTGATCTCTTGGCTTGACATTAATTGGTTCTAAATTGCCATACGAGATGGATATCATGTTCCATATCTCTTTATGCATATTTGCATACATTTTATGAGATCTAAGGACTTATTCATCTCACGTATGTTACATGTATGAAAATATTTTTCTTTATTTTAGGAATGTTTGTCATCTTCAAAAATGGGGAGATTGTTGGCTAAATGTGACATTAGCATACCCTTTGTTTTGATGATGACAAACATTTCATTCTTTTAGATTTAACATGCTACTTGAGTATTTCAGGGTTCAAGAAGATGAGGAGATCATACCATGTGAATAATTGAAGATCAATGTGCTTAAATGCTTAATGTTTTAATGATTGTACTCTATGTAAAAACTTGTACAAGTATATAATGTACAAGTACTTAGATATCATGTAAAACAAGTGTTAGTTCTTTTCTATCCACTCATAACCCTTAGTTACGACCCCCCTAGAAATTAGAGTCATTATCCTTCACCAGAACAAACATTTGATAGGTGATTCAATAACTTCCTTTAGTAACCCTCTCGGTCGAGAAACTAGTCGATCGAGACACCCTTGGTCAAAGTTATTATCGATTGAGAACCACCTCGGTCGAGCATTTAGAGCACTTGTCGAAAAATTACACATATGGTACTCTAAGTCATTTTTGGTTGAAAATATGGTCGACTGACACATCTTCGGTCAAAATCATATGACCATTAGAAAAAGTGGTTGGGAATTGAGGATAGTTGTTGGAATACACTTGCATTCAACTCAGGCTCGACCGAGACATGGTTGTTTGAAAAACTTGTTGACCAGATTGGGTTCTGGATTGCTTTTCTAAACTCAAATATTTTAGCCATTGCAACTCAACTACTTTCTACCTAACGGCAAGTTAAGCACTAAGAACACTCTAGAGACTTCCTACAACGTCCATAATCACTTATATACCATTCCTATAAATAGGAGAGGCCTTAGGACACACAAGACACATAAGCTACACTTGAGCATCCATTCTAGAAAGCAAAAAAGTTGAGAATCACTTGCTAGCTTCTTCCTTGAGCTCCAAATTTGTGTCTTATAGCTACAATATCCTAGCCACCACATATCAACATCATTATTAAGTGTATAGGATATCTATACATTGGATATAGGAATCAAGAAACAATACTTCATTGGCTAAGTGTTTATTTCTTCCAACATATTTCTTTTGCATTGTATTATTGTTCTCCTTAACTACTTCAAGGAGAAGGCTTCTCCAAGTTCTTGAGGTTAATTCAGGAAGGCTACTTAAAATGAGGTTAAAGCTACTTTTAGGTGAATGCTACATCAAGGTGGTGAATCTACATCAAGGTGGTGAAGTGTAACGACCCCGCCTCCCAGTAACCCCCAATTAAGGGAGACCGAAAGATCGGTGCCGTTATCCAATTAACAGGATCAAAGGTTTGACAAATAATCAATAAAAATTATGAAATTCTACTAACTAACTGAAATTTGGTCTAAAATTAAAACTTTACTTACCTTTGAAAACCTTGGGAATCTATCTATCCAAGCTTGAATCCACTCTAACTAATCCTCCTTGCACTTTATGTTTTGCTTTCATAATGTGTCACTTTACTGTTTGTTCTTTCAATTGTTGTTCCTAAAACACCAACAAACAAAACTTCGGTCAGTATATCAAAATATACTGGTATGTGGGAACAACCAAAATCTTGCAAATATGGCTAACAATTTAATAATCTCAAGCAAATTAATTAACAAGCCAATTTACACTTTTCAGTATGACATTCTCCACCACTTTGCCCTAACCTTGGCATACCCACCTTAGGGTGCCCTTTGCCAATGACTTATGGCCACCTTCTCAATCCCGAGCTTGGTGCCTGGGGGTCACCACTCATGGTGCCCACTAGTCATGCAATATCATAAGCCACCTTCTTGGTGCCTGGGGTCACCACTCAAGGTGTCCATTGGTCTACCCATCTGGGCCTGACCTTTGGCATCATCCATCAGGGTGGCATGTAGGTGCGAGAATACATATTTCTATTTTTAATGTGATAATCATAGTGACTTTATGATTTGTAAATATGAACATCCAACAGATAATTTGCATTCAATGTGATTAACCATCGAGAAAATCCTCGGGAAACTAAGGCGGTTATCCATAATTAACCACATACCTGATCCAGAGCAACTTGATTGTCCAAGCAATAAGGATAAAGAATCAATCAACAAGCAATCAACAATATCCTGAAATTAATGCATACGATCCAAGTGTTATAGTTTATCCAGAACATTCTAAAGCTAGACTTGGATTCCACCTTAGACTTTCTAGACCACATTAGGGTTTTATTAGGGTTTTTGCCTCCATAACGCTTTTATCATATTAAATGCCCTCTTAGTTCATAAACCCTAATTTCAACATCATAAGCCCAATTAAAGACGATTATTTCTATTTTATACTAAAACTACCTTCTTTATCCTTTTAAGTTATTTCAAGGTCATTAGACTCAATTATCACCTTTAGTTTCTTTCGGATTAACAACTCATAATTCATGATGGTCTAATTCCCATATGAACTCTATTTATTATTAATTCTACCTTGATTCAATCGAAAACCCTAATTTCTATATTAAGGTTATTTATCCACAAATTAGGGACTTTAATGCTCGAAATAGCATATTCTTACTTTAATCATGAAATTAATCAATTAAAGCCATTAATAGTCGAATTAATCAACATTAGGGTTTCAAGGCCCATTAAAGTATATTCATACATATGAAACTCTAAATTAACTAATTATATGCAAAGTTCGTCCTTTTTCTTCCTAATATTCCTTTTTATAATTAACAGGCTAATATAAACTTTAATCATCTATTAAACCCTACTAATTACTTTAATCATATCAAAATAGGGTTTCTTTATCATCATTACATTAAAGTTAATAACTTCCATTACTTTTCGAATTGCAAAAGGATTCAGGTTTCAATTATATTTTTAATGGATTCCTCTCGTTGTTCTGAGAAAAATTGATATATTATACTTATCAATCCAAGCTACCATTAATTAGTTATGATTTTGGTAAGATTTCACTTACCCGGACCAATGGCAGGCTGCCACGTCGCCAAACCCATGCAACATTGTTGGGCTATTCAAAACATTACTGAATGACCCTTTTGCCCCCACTTGAGTTGTTGGTCCTTTGATACGCTGAGGGGCAAACTCGTCCGACGTGGGTTGGTCGTCTTCAACCTTCCCGAACCCTAAGATGCCGCTGGAGCAGCGATCGAACATCGCCCTACTGCCCTCTCCCGACCCCGAAGACCATCAGGGGCGGTCCCCCACCTCCGCCGCACCTCCTTGTGCTCGGCTAGGCCCTCGACCGTGGCCAAGGTGAACGGTTCAGGCCAGGCGACCTGCAAAACGGCGGCCAACCCTTCTGCAGGTGAACGTGGAGGTTTGAGCACCCAGAGGGGATAGCGGATCGTTCAGGATCGTCGAGGAAGATTCCTGTTCCCAACATGACGACTTCTCAGTCCCTGGTCTGCTCCAGGGCTCTCTACTCTCTCAGTTAGGGTTTCACGTGTGAGAAACAAGAAGAAGGTGATGAAGAGAGTGGGAGATGCATAATCTCTCTGGAACTCGTCCCAAAGGGTCTACCCCTTTTATAGGGGAGTATCCATGCCTTAGATTGCTTGCCCACAAAGCAAACAAGGTTTCTCCTTATAGGAAAGGGAGTTTCCTTACTTTTGAAGTATCTTTCTCTCTCTTCATGTATATATTTCCATTAGGTATTAGGAATTCGAAATTCCTCTCACCTACTCTCTTTATTTCTTGACTTTTAACCCTTAGGCACGAAATACATTTTTCCTTTAATAGCAATTTCTTTCTTTTTAGCAATACCATGTAATACATTAATGGTATACTCACATTATCTTCTTATTTTGCTATTTTGGTATTTTCTCTTTCTTTCCTCTTTATTGGGGTTCCTTGGACCCCAAGAAACTCTAATATTTCGAAATCCTTTTATTGGATACTCATTATCCTTCTAGATGCATCTAAATGCATTATTCTTCATTATTTTTCATTATCTTGTTTATTTCTTATTAAAATAGTTCTTTTTGAGGATTTCTCTTTATTTCCCTTTTATTTTTCTCATTGGTATTCCTTTCATCATAAGCAATCCTTGGGATACGAAATTCCACCAAGGATCACTTAATTATACCTCTTTTTACTTATTTTCCACATTTCATCAACATTTTCAATTTCTTTCTTAATAAAGAAATACTTAATTGATCTCTTCTTTTCTTATTGCTCTCTTTATGCAACTTTGGACTCCTTGGTACCCAAGGAACCCAAGAGGCACGAAATCCCTCCTTGGATTTGCCTTCTAGAGGTTTCTACCTCTTTCTTTTCTCAAATATTCAATTATTCATTAATTAATTGAATTTCCTTGTTATTGGGCCCAATAGCCAATAAAGCCCACAAATCAAACAAAAAGGCTATTTTAAACGAAATCCATTTATTTGCAACACATTATATTATTTGTCCAAATATCTTTAATATGAGAAATTACATTTCTCACCAAATGAACCCAAAATTTGGGGTTGTAACATCCTTCCCCTCTTATGAGAATTTTGCCCTCAAAATTCTATCAAGCAAGCAAACAAACATGATAAGTCTTCTTATGTCCATCAGGGCTCCCATGTGGCTTCACCCTTTCCATGGTGTTTCCCAAGAACCTTCATTATCTCATTTTCTTCCATCTGAGTTCTTTCTTACCTTGGTATATCGTACCCTCATAGGTGACTCAGGACTTTTCAGCCTTTCAAAAGCTGAATAGGTTCAGGGCACAACACCTGGCTTGGGTACCTCACATATTGCTCTAGATCGGACTCATGCAACACATCATTTTATCCTAAGGGGTAAGGTTAACACAACCATCTCCATAAATCCATCTCAAATGGAACCATATATCGGGGACTCATCTTTCTCAGCTGTTGCTTAGAGGGGTCGGATTTTCACATCACATATTCTCCCACAGTAAAATGCATATCAGTCTGCTTTGCATCAACTCGTGACTCATGTCACCACTAGGCTTTCTCTTAGCCATTGCACGATCAAAGTGACTTCATCTGCACACACTTGTGGTTCTTTTCTAACCTTTGTGAGGCCTCCTTCACCAACATCATCATAATGAAGTGGTGACCGACACAACCTCCCTATAGAACTTCTTGCATCCCAATAAAGGCTATGGTGGTTAACATCACATCTTAAGAACTTTCTCTATGTATCACCATAAATGAGCACACATGCTCTCATCATACCCTCTAGTCCGGATCATACTGTCCATTAGTATGGGGTGATAAACTGTACAACCACTGAGCTCTTCATGTATCTACTTCCACCTCATGGAAGTGAACCTTTAGGTCACATCAAGAACTTTTGAATTCGCATCATGGTGTAGTTGAACCATCTATATGTAGTTCAACCAGATCTGTCCCTTGACAGAACTCTTCCTTTCTCATGTCATCTAGGTAAGGTGATCTACCATAACCCATATTGTATCTTGACCTTCTTGGTATAGGAGAAACTCACAACCTCCATAATGATGAACTCCCATTCCCTCTTGGGAACTCTTTATACTTTATATCCATGCACTGGGTTAATGGTGTTCGTCCTTCACCTCCTGGCTTGCATGGACACATGCTCCATGCAACTTTGTTTTAAGCATCCAGAATGCTACCATCACTTACTATCTTTGTAGCACCAAGGTATATCATGTCCTCCTGTATCGTTATGATTCCTCAAGCGTGATACCTCAAAAACCCTAAACCACTCTCAAAAGGGTTTTATTACCTTCCTATCCAAAGAAGTGTATCTGAGGTTCTATCACCATCCTTTCACTATATCAAGGACTAAACTGGCTAACCAATCAACCATTAACTTGTTCAACATATCTTATTACATCCGAGTGTTAGACAAAACACATCTTCTTTCCAAACATAGGGTTAGTCGAACAACCTCAACTTCTTCTAGCTTCCAGCTAAACTAGGTAGCTATATCTCAACTAGAGCATTCATTACCACTCCTTATCCTTAGGTGTTAGTTAATGTCGAAGACATACTCCTCCATGCATTATACTTATCATCTCATCTCAAACTCTAAGGTTGTGTTCATCAAGGAACTCTGAGCTCATCCTCATGGTGATCAAACTTAACCTTGTGATTCCTTGTAACACTTGCAAAAATCCACTTAGTTCAAGATAAAACATCCTCACAAGATGATCTCCTTAATAATCTTAGTGTTTGTAAACCATCCATGTATTATTCTCTCCACAAAGGTATGTTATCATCTCTATCCTCATACCTTGTAGCAACGTTCCAACTTACATCATCTTTATCCTTGGTGTAAGGCATGTGTACTGTCCTATCTCTCACTCCCATAACAAAAAGAAATAAGCATTTGGCTGCAGTCCAAATACAGAGTTCTTCCTGTTCCAAGAGTAGAGATGGTACAACCCACCTTGCCCGTACACTTTCAAATCCAAGTTGAAATGTGCAGCTTATGTCTCTATATCACAAACATCATGATATCCACACTACTTCCAGGGAAAACTGGTCTCACACTTACTTGGTCCAAGCATAATCTTAGGTCATCTCCTCTAGGTCTATAGGGTGCCAACACTTTTGGGGTCATCCCTCTTCCCTTATGCATCCAGAGAGTGCCCTACTCATCTGCCCTTTGGGTCCCATGAGTTCATGAAGGTGATCAATCTCCTAACCCATGGCCCTCAGACAATGATAGCTGTTACCTCCCGACCCTATGGTCATGTGCAACTAGGGAATTAGGCAACTCCTTCTTCCATCGGTCTTATCCCTACCTAACCCTTGGATAGACTTAGGATTCTAACATAGTACATGTTCAACTTAGAACCTTACCCAATCTTTCATCATCTCTCTCTGCATTCATGACTGACTTTCATCCTTTCTCAGGGATCATGGCAACCTGCCTACCTTGGTCAGGCCCCATACCGGTTACCTTCATGGTAACTCATCCATATGCACTTAGAGATGGTTAACTATGGGTCTATAGGTTCAATCTCATGCCATGTACTTTTCACTTAGCTTTTTCAGGATCCTATAAAACCTCTTTAGGTTATCTTAACTCCAACAAAACTGGTATACACCCAACTAAATGGTCCCTCTCCCAGGATGGGAGGAAACTACAACTCTTGACAACAAGGTCACAAGCATCCTTAGGGTTTACATCCATATGAGCATGCCTAACCTAGCAGCTACTAGGGCACAAGTAGACCACCTATTAAACCATGCTAGGTCATACTTGTTCTCTTTCCTCAACATTAGATCAACTTAGTCGGGAAGGGTTCATCAAGCATACCCTTAACTTAAGGGGTTTCTTTTACCTTTACACATGAGGAGTACCATGCTCGAAACTATAGAGACTCAAATCTCATCAGGAGCATTGGGTACACTGCTTCCCCTCTTCGGCCAGGAACCCTAGGTTCACTTTTGGATATCCAACTACATGCTCAACCTCTTAACCACGAATCAAGCATGCCCAAGGTATGCCATGTACTCCCATGATCCTTTTATATGAGCAACAACTCAGAGTTGAGTCCTCCTCAAGGACAACCAACTAGGTATAAAGACCCACAACTGGTTACTTGAACCTCCTCATGGTCTAAGGCACTCTTTGTCTCATCTCAGCAGGTAAACTCCTATACCATAGTCACATAGGTTCCAAAAGCATCATCCTCTCTCTAAGGTTTGGTTCCTCTAAAGGCAACCAAGATATCATCAGCCTTCATAGGGCAACCACTATCATCCACTTAGGTCACATCATCCTCTACTATCCACTGTTCCTAAGTCTCAGAACCTAAGCTTCCAACTTTCCTACTGGGTTCTTGCTTTCTCTCTCTAGAGCTAACTTCCACATCCATCCCTACTACTAGAGGTCCCCTCTCCATGAAGGTTCATGCTCACAAGCATACCCCTATGTGGGTGAAGCCTATGCTCAACTCATGTTTGGCTCGAGATTATCCATATGCTTATCTCATAAGCCATCCATCATATCCTTCTGGCCTTAGTTTTAACCTACTGTTCACATTACTAATGTACTCAAGGTGCAAGCTATATCCTACTTGCAACAACCCATAAGGTTTATATAGGTTCATCTCTAACCTTATCCAGGAAGGAGCTATCCTTTTCTCAAACATGCACGATCCTTCTCAGGGTTGGGGTGCCAAAGGTGCTAGGCCATCTAACCTCTCATGGCTCATATGACAAACCATAGGCATGTCCATCCAAACACCCAATCTACCATGACATCTAATCTCATCATGTCTCTCTCTCTAACCTTCTCTTAGGGTTAGGGTTAACATCATCCGCAAAGGATGTGCGAGGTCTCTACCTTCAATGGAGGTCTCTACCTCCAAGACTAACTGTCTTTACTCATCCTCCTGACAAGGAGGTCTATCCTAAGGTCTCTCCTAAGGGCTATGACAACTCGTGTCATACGACCCAGGCATGTATCTATTCTTTAGTTTGCGCTTAATCTATTAAGCTTATGTCCATGACATCTTATTTACATGCTTTTCATTAGTTTGGTGGAGGATTGCTTAGACCTTATTAACTTTTCCCATACCTCAAGAGGGTGAGGAGAAGAGAGAAAACCCTAATCCTTAAGGTCCTTAACAGAATTTGAGTTGAGAAGGGATGAATAAGGTGAGAGAGTCCTAAAGGTATCTTATTTCGAATCATACCCTAAGACTTTGGCCAGGCAGTCACACGGATCCGGGAGTCCTCGTATTCTGACTAGCAGTGCGGAGGAAAATATTGCCAGCCCCCGACCGTGATCCTTTTCTAGACACCTCTGTCTTTCAGATAATCCTCTAATAACTCCCTTGGGTTCTATAGAATTTGTAAAATTTAATAATTATTAAAGATTACTTGAGGAACCTATGCTCTGATACCAATTGTAACGACCCCGCCTCCCAGTAACCCCCAATTAAGGGAGACCGAAAGGTCGGTGCCGTTATCCAACTAACAGGATCAAAATTTCGGCAAATAATCAATAACAATTATGAAATTCTACTAACTAACTGAAATTTGGTATAAAATTAAAACTTTACTTACCTTTGAAAACCTTGGGAATCTATCTATTCAAGCTTGAATCCACTCTAACTAATCCTCCTTGCACTTTATGTTTTACTTTCACAATGTGTCACTTTACTATTTGTTCTTTCAATTGTTGTTCCTAAAACGCCGACAAACAAAACGTCGGTCAATATATCGAAATATACTGGTATGTGGGAACAACCAAAATATTGCAAATATGGCTAACAATTTAATAATCACAAGCAAATTAATTAACAAGCCAATTTACACTTTTCAGTATGACATTCTCCACCACTTTTCCCTAACCTTGGCATACCCACCTTAGGGTGCCCTTTGCCAATGACTTATGGCCACCTTCTCAATCCCGAGCTTGGTGCCTGGGGGTCACCACTCATGGTGCCCACTAGTCATGCAATATCATAGGCCACCTTCTTGGTGCCTGGGGTCACCACTCAAGGTGTCCATTGGTCTACCCATCTGGGCCTGACCTTTGGCATCATCCATCAGGGTGGCATGTAGGTGCGAGAATACATATTTCTATTTTTAATGTGATAATCATAGTGACTTTATGATTTGCAAATATGAACATCCAACAGATAATTTGCATTCAATGCGATTAACCATCGGGAAAATCCTCGGGAAACTAAGGCGGTTATCCATAATTAACCACATACCTGATCCAGAGCAACTTGATTGTCCAAGCAATAAGGATAAAGAATCAATCAACAAGCAATCAACAATATCCTGAAATTAATGCATACGATCCAAGTGTTATAGTTTATCCAGAACATTCTAAAGCTAGACTTGGATTCCACCTTAGGCTTTCTAGACCACATTAGGGTTTTATTAGGGTTTTTGCCTCCATAACGCTTTTATCATATTAAATGCCGTCTTAGTTCATAAACCCTAATTTCAACATCATAAGCCTAATTAAAGATGATTATTTCTATTTTATACTAAAACTACCTTCTTTATCCTTTTAAGTTATTTCAAGGTCATTAGAATCAATTATCACCTTTAGTTTCTTTCGGATTAAAAACTCATAATTCATGATGGTCTAATTCCCATATGAACTCTATTTATTATTAATTCTACCTTGATTCAATCGAAAACCCTAATTTCTATATTAAGGTTATTTATCCACAAATTAGGGACTTTAATGCTCGAAATAGCATATTCTTACTTTAATCATGAAATTAATCAATTAAAGCCATTAATAGTCGAATTAATCAACATTAGGGTTTCAAGGCCCATTAAAGTATATTCATGCATATGAAACTCTAAATTAACTAATTATATGCAAAGTTCGTCCTTTTTCTTCCTAATATTCCTTTTTATCATTAACTGGCTAATATAAACTTAAATCGTCTATTAAACCCTACTAATTAATTTAATCATATCAAAATAGGGTTTCTTAATCATCATTACATTAAAGTTAATAACTTCCATTACTTTTCTAATTGCAAAAGGATTCAGGTTTCAGATATATTTTTAATTTATTCCTCTCGTTTTTTTGAGAAAAATTGATATATTATACTTATCGATCCAAGCTACCATTAATTAGTTATGATTTTTGTAAGATTTCACTTACCCGGACCAATGGCAGGCCGCCACGTCGCCAAACCCATGCAACATTGTTGGGCTATTCAAAACATAACTGAATGACCCTTTTGCCCCCGCTTGAGTTGTTGGTCCTTTGATACGCTGAGGGGCAAAATCGTCCGACGCGGGTTGGTCGTCTTCAACCTTCTCGAACCCTAAGATGCCGCTGCAGCGGCGATCGAACATCGCCCTACTACCCTCTCTTGACCCCGAAGACCATAAGGGGTGGTCCCCCCACCTCCACCGCACCTCCTCGTGCTCGGCTAGGCCCTCGACCATGGCCAAGGTGAACGGTTCAGGCCAGGCGACCTGCAAAACTGCGGCCAACCCTTCTGTAGGTGAACGTGGAGGTTCGAGCACCCAGAGAGGATAGAGGATCGTTCAGGATCGTCGAGGAAGATTCCTGCTCCCAACATGATGACTTCTAAGTCCCTGGTCTGCTCCAGGGCTGCTCTACTCTCTCAGTTAGGGTTTCATGTGTGAGAAATAAGAAGAAGGTGATGAAGAGAGTGGGAGATGCGGAATCTCTCTGGAACTCGTCCCAAAGGGTCTACCCCTTTTATAAGGGAGTATCCATGCCTTAGATTGCTTTCCCACAAAGCAAACAAGGTTTCTCCTTATAGGAAAGGGAGTTTCCTTACTTTTGAAGTATCTTTCTCTCTCTTCATGTATATATTTTCATTAGGTATTAGGAATTCGAAATTCCTCTCACCTACTCTCTTTATTGCTTGACTTTTAACCCTTAGGCACAAAATTAAGTTTTCCTTTAATAGCAATTTCTTTCTTTTTAGCAATACCATGTAATACATTAATGGTATACTCACATTATCTTCTTATTTTGCTATTTTGGTATTTTCTCTTTCTTTCCTCTTTATTGGGGTTCCTTGGACCCCAAGAAACTCTAATATTTCGAAATCCTTTTATTGGATACTCATTATACTCTTATTTTGCTATTTTGGTATTCTTCATTATTTCTCATTATCTTGTTTATTTCTTATTAAAATAGTTCTTTTTGAGGATTTCTCTTTATTTTCCTCATTGGTATTCCTTTCATCATAAGCAATCCTTGGGATACGAAATTCCACCAAGGATCACTTAATTATACCTCTTTTTACTTATTTCCCACATTTCATCAATATTTTCAATTTCTTTCTTAATAAAGAAATACTTAATTGATCTCTTCTTTTCTTATTGCTCTCTTTATGCAACTTTGGACTCCTTGGTACCCAAGGAACTCAAGAGGCACGAAATCCCTCCTTGGATTTGCCTTCTAGAGGTTTCTACCTCTTTCTTTTCTCAAATATTCAATTATTCATTAATTAATTGAATTTCCTTGTTATTGGGCCCAATAGCCAATAAAGCCCACAAATCAAACAACAAGGCTATTTTAAATGAAATCCATTTATTCAAAACACATTATATTATTTGTCCAAATGTCTTTAATATTAGAAATTACATTTCTCACCAAATGAACCCAAAATTTGGGGTTGTAACATGAAGGCTACTCCAAGGGATTGAGGTTACTTTAAGAAGGTTGATTCAAGGAGGTTGAGGCTACTTAAAGGTGAAGGCTACTTCAAGGAAGCGAAAGGTGATTGCGTTTTGTTGTAACATCCTTGCAAGGTAAATAAAATAAATTACTTTCAAAATTCCAATTGGAGATAATTGGGTAGTGGAATGACAACCTTTGATTCAAAGGTTGGAACCACTCTAAATCGAAGTGTCTTCCTTGTTTCCTCCTCCTTCTTTGCATTATGTTTTAAATTGAATTTTACTAAAATATCTATTCACACCCCTCTAGATCTTTCAATATCATATTACATTTTTCTTACATTTCTCATATCTTAGAGGTTAGATTTTCTAATATTCATCCTCTAGGTCTCACTCTCTCTGAAGTTAACTCCACAATTGGACCTAATACTAGAGGTTAGGTTTTCTATATTCTTCCTCTAAGTATCACTATCTTTGGAGTTAACCATACAATTGGTCCTAACACTAGAGGTCCTCCTTTGCAAAAGAGATTGAAGCTCTTGCTTATTCACATCTTATCTTAACTTAGCTTATCTTATCTTAGAAAAGCATATGTATTTGCATCATCAAATCTTATGTCAAATCCTCAAAATTGAAATCAAATTCACAAATCCAACTTAGATCATCATAAACCATCTTATCTCATTATATGAAACTTATATCATGTCATCTAAACTTATTTCATTTACTCCATCTATCATACATTCTAATAAGGCTGTAGACATCTAATCTAGAACTATTCTCTCTTCTAGACTAATGTCACTCACTTTCACTTGGGTCGCATGACCACCTCCTACTTATACATGTGTGGGGACACATTTTTGTATTTACTTTTTTATATAATAAAATAGTATGTAGTTGTTCTCTGATAATCTGAGTGTCAGATAAACTGTCGAGACTCGAGTCGCTTGGAAACAAAATGAAAACAACAAATCAAAAGTCCCACACATAGTATAGATTTTAGTGTCATGTCACCAATGAAGAGGGTGAGAACAAGGTCTAGACTAGTGTAGCTCCTTAGACACATGTCTGGCTCATATGTTTAAGGTTCTCTTCCTATGATGTCCATCCTCTTGGAATAATGCAACATCCCATACCACCACATTATAAGGGAGAATAGACATCTCAAGACTTGCTATACAACAAGTAATAATTTACACCTACTTCTCAAAAACCTAGGTTCTAACCTAGATGCTAAGTCAGATCCAGTCTCTAAAATCCAACTAATCAAACCCTAAATGTTATTAAGTTCAAGTTTTTTTAGTTTTGATTTGCATATTGAGTAAATGCCAGGATTTGCTAATGTTCATGATTTGATAACACTTGTGTCGTCCCTAGATTTTCAACACCTTGACCACATGTGTGACATTTTAAATTGAAATTTCAATAAAAAATAAAGGAGTCTTTATGTCTCGTTACCGAGGACCTCATTTCAAAAAAATATCCAAATTGAAGCCCTCACATTAGTGAAAAGATCCCAGCTTAAACTCACACACTAGGCCAAGAGGAAGAAAACCAAAGGAAGTCAGAACAAAACAATAGTAGCATATGCACAAGAACAAGAACAAACCATTCAACTAAGCTTACCATTCAACATATAAGTACAAAATGAATTATTACAAATTGATATTACACATAGAAACCTTTTACATATTTACATACTACATTTACAACATGATATTTAGACAATACATCCCCTTGTACATCTGTTCATCACACAACTCTCCACTATTCTGGTTCTTCAATATTATATGTCCTCAAAACCTAAATAAGAGATTACAAATGGTACACATCAGCACAATATGTGTTGAGTACACCTATGTGTTTCATATACCCTTTTCAAACTATGACTTGGCAATAAGATAAAACTAGAAATTGGCAATAATAAACAAGTGTAATAACATACTTAAACAAATATATTTGTTAGCAAAAGAGAACGTATATTTGAAGCATATTTCCATCATATACTCATGCATATGTCGCCAAAGGGATAAATGGTTTTAGGCCTTATGATCTCCTACCAAAGACTTAGATCATATATACAATGTGATCTCCTACAAGAGCTAGATCACTTCACTACACCATACTACCAAAGAGTTTAGTGCTATCATATGACAAATCAAATATATTATGTTTGAATGTGTTCAGAATTGTATACATACAAAAGATCAAGAAATATAACATATAAATACATTTATTTCATCCAATATCATATGCCAAGTATTTTTTACACACATAATATAGTCATATTATATAGTAGACAAAGTAAGAGGTAAAGCGTACCTTGAACCAAGATGATCTAATCATCACATTCTTGATATATCTATATCCTTGGTCAACTCCTGATAAAGACAAGTCCACATGTATCATCATCATATTTTCATCATCTTAACCCTAGTTATTATTCATGTTAGGCTTTTAATTTTGTCATTAGGATATCTCATTTCTACTTGTCTTTTCATCTTAGAAATAGGCTAATGGTCTTATTCAGGATTAGTATATGTAACTTGAAGATCAGGTTCCATACCATTTTGTGCACATATCAACCCTAGATTATATGCATCCATCTAGTTAGGGTTACAAACCATGTATTCAAAGTTGTCACCATATAATCATGAATTACATGGACTAATGTCTTTCTTTCACATAATTTTCCATAATTGGTTATTAACATATTATGGAGTTTCCAAGATTTATTGAGTATAAACATTTTTATTTCATTTTGCTTAGGTTATAACCCTAAGTAGCCACATTAAGAGAATTATATGAATTATAAGTCCAATTATCAGTACTTCTGACATAATACAAATTACACATGACATTTAGGAGTTATTGGAATATTTTCATTGTTTTTGTCTATCATTTGATATTTATTAATCATGAAATGATTATTATGTACCTTACATGATATAATTAAGATTTAAGCATTAAAATATTGATATTATGCCCTCACACTGTTCTATTCATTTTTATGAGAATTTTAGTACATTGTTTGTATTTTTTTGGTAAATGATATTTATTATGAATTATAGAAGATCTGCTTATTTTATGATAGTTTTTACCTTTTTCTTTCAGTCTGGGTCGGACACATGGCTATGAGGGTGTGCCCACTTCTCATCTTCTCATGTTGAGTTGGCCGACCTGACCTAGACTCGGTCTGTGTCTCTCCTCTCTTCTCATGTATGCAATATCCATCTTACGTATGAGTCCACGGGACTGGGTTCTCCCAGTTGCCATTTCTAGGGGTATCTCTGGTGTGAAAAATTCTTCAAATCCAAGGTTTCTCATGTGAGGATGATGGCTCCATTCCACTATGTTGTCCTTGTCATCCAACACAATCTCTAGTTTTGACATCAGAGCTCCTTATCTAGGTCTACCTGATTTTTTTATCCTCCGAGTCTTTTGCGGGTCCCTATGTCCCCGTCTGTGTGAGCGTCGCCTCTGAAATGGATAGATGGTAGGAGATCGACCATGGACTCCTCATCACTAATTGCTTATGATTCCACTAAGGCTCTCTGTGTAGACTCACAGTCCTTCCAGGTAGCATCATCCTTGCTAGTGGCTCCTCAGAAATCAAGTATTTTTCTGCTCTCGGCTGCTGCAAGCTATTGTTGCTATGGTGAAAAGGGACAAACGACCTTTGTAGGTCTGTAATGAAGGATTAGGGAACCAAATAACCCCTTTTGGAGACCCATAGCCCGAGGTCAGTGTGCTTACTGCCACCATGTTTCTTCTACAACCATCCTCCTTGGCTCTACTTGAGGGCTCTCCTTGGCCTCCTAGGTCATCGTGTGAGACTCCAAAGCTCTGCCCTCTCATTAAACTGGACTTTGTTCCCCATGGAAACCTTCATGATAGTTCACGTTAGAGATAGGTATCACTTCCCATCTGGCTGGTCTTCCTTCTCCTCCTATTAGCTTCATTACTCCCTAGTTCCTTCTTCCTCATCTACCCTATTGGTGGAAAAGCCAATAAAGTGAATATCTCATTCTCGTTGTTCCCTCACCCTCACGCCTCAAAGGGTTGGAGCTATAGTTCTCAAAATAGGCAAGGAAAACTACCCATGCACTTTCTTCTTTAGGGCCACGACCATGATATGACCTTGGTTGAGGCTTGTCTTTGCATATTACCCAATGATGCAGCGATAACCACAGGGTTGAACATATGGACTATTGAGTCCTCTTATGTGGCTGAGATGGGTTCTTCACCACAACAAATATGTGGCTACTTCCCTATCAAAGGTGTGAGATAAAGACTGATATCAAACTTAGAGCTAAGAACACTTAAAACCTTGATCTATCATACCTAAATATGCACATAAATCCCTTGTATTCAAACTTCTATATTGCCCCCTATGAGCATCCTATCACTATGAAACTTCAACCATGGATTCTCATCTATCCCTTCTACATTTTATTAAATGTTGACACCAAAACTATACCATATGATCACTTAACCAAATATTCTAAAAAGGTATAAAATTAGGGATATTGATACCAATACTAACAACAATGATCTCAAACTTCATCGAAACAAATGGAACTATCAATACAACCCACAAACACATGAATTTAATAAATCATTAAGTATTTAAGGATTTAGAGCAAATTTAGTCCATCACAAAGGATCTTCTCTTTCACAAAAAGATGGAATTGGGTCTCTCTGGTAGCAAGGATAATATAAGGGTGCAAAGGATTTGTTTGGAGAGAGGTGAAATTTATATATATCCAAGAAGAGAGAGAAAGGTGGCCAAAGGTTGAAAAACTAGCTTGCCATGTGTCAAAACCCGAAATCCATTTTTTACATGCATATCACAGCTTCCATCGGATCTTTTACCAAGGTCATCCATCGGTTCATGCCTTGGTGAGTTCATCATGGTGTTGTTGGGTTTTATGGGAGGCAGAGATGGCAGCAGAAACAAACAATTTCTCCCCAAACCCAAAACCCAAAGAGATTTCATCAACATCTATACAGTAGGAAGGATGGTTTGTAGAGGTGTACCTTGTCTCGAGGCTTGCTCGGTGATGTTACCTCACGGCTAGCACGGTCTTCACCTCCAATCTTGGATGGCGTCTGTGCAACTCCTGGTCATACCTGGACTGACGGCTCCTGGTCACACCTGGACTGACGGATTGACAACTATCCTCCGAGCGGCAAAAATCTCCCACCTCTATAGTAGTCCACATGGACCATCGGGAACTCCAGTCGTCCTGTCCTATAGGATACTGGAAGGAGTTATCCCCTTCTGTCGACATACTAGTCACTTACGTGCTCTCCCACCACCAGTTGTCGTCCTATAGTAGTTTTTCCCTCATTGTGCCTCCCTAGTTGGGTAGCACTTGATTGGGATCTCTAGGTTACCACAACTAGAGAGGACAACTTTGCAGAGCAACTAATGTTCTGAGTTGTTCTTGAGAAGCCCCCGGTACCCCTCTATATATAGGAGGGGTCAGAGTCAGGGTTCTCATCTCCAGGCGATACGAGACTAAAGAGGGAGTAGAAGGGTCTGGAATTTCCACAAATTGATACATTATGGCTAGTGAACCGGTCGTTTCACAAACGAACCGATCATTTGGGGACTGAACCGATCAGTTCATCTCATGAATCGGTCATTTGGGGAGTTGAACCAATCGATTCATTCATGAACAAGTCATTTCACTTCCCAAGGTAGTTCCCAGTTGACTTTCCTCTTTCCGTTTCTAATTAATCCAAAGATCAATACTTGTCCCAATCGAATTGTACAAGTGAAACGAAAATATTCTCTCACCAACCTAACTTTCCCAAACTGGCTCATTTGGTCCAGTTGAACTGATTGGTTCAACACTTGAACCGGTCATCTCACTTGACCCTGAGTCAATCAATTCAATAGTTTGAACCAGTCGGTTGGTAGTCCAGGTTGTGCAAAAATTGGTCAATGCAAATCTCAATCAATATGACACCCAAATTAGTTAGTCCAACACTTGAACTTGGTGATTCTGAGTCAAGTCAATTGATTGAATGTTTAATTGAACTACTAAACACATTTAGTAAACAATCTAAACATCATTCATGGATAAACTCCTCTTCCAGGTTAAATCCTATGTGTGTGATCCTGCAGGCCCATTTCATGTTGGCAGTGAAAGTCCATAACACTTATGACTTCACAAGCAAATAGCGGTGCCTAGTTGCACATCAGTGCTACCCAAGTGAAAAGGAAAGTTGGAGCAAAACTTTCAATCCTAGAATCTGTGATTGGTGTTATAGTGAATGTATAATTCCTTTGTCACTGATATCCCTGATGAACTCAAGGCATGGAATAGTCAACGTTTCAACGTTCATTTACTTCCTTGATCTCAGAGTAGACTGGATGAGATATGTGTGACATCAATATCACATATTGATTCACACATGCATGCGCCTGCCTTTCTCAGTCCTACTCATTAAGTGTCCATGGACATCAAACTCCCTCAGGAGGGACAAATCCCATATCTATCACTCACCCCTTAAAAGCCCCATGTGTCAAAGTCACCCAATCATCACCTTTATAATAATCTATATTTTAGGATTGGGTTCGATGATGTCAAAGTGTACCCAACGACATGTGTTGAGTGTAGTGATTTTAGGTTAAAGAATCACACTCACCACCATCATTATGAGAGCTGACTGTGACTACCAAGTCATGGTTCCATGTGTCACTCTTACGGTGGGTCTGTCTGATACACTTGTTCTCTAACAAGTACCTATGTGGTTGGTTTGATAACACTATATCGTGACTAATGAGATTCTGTCATCAACCAATACACAATCTAGTATTGTGTGACATTGTTGTCTATCAACCTTCCACAATGACATCTGACTAGGGGCATAACAAGAATGTATACTCTTAACATCTGTATGATCTCATCGTTTAGGTCCTTAACCTAAAAGCATACATCATTGAGTAAAACAATTCTTTAGACATTCAATCTAATCTATCATTATCTCATAACTGACTAAACCAGAATGAATTGGAAGCTTGCCTTTGATGTTTGTCAAATCAATCTTAATGTATCCCACCAATCATCCCATGATTGGCTCTTAGGGCATACATACCAACAGACTCCCACTTGCACTGCAAGCAAATCACCCCAGAATCATATTCTTAATGATCTTCAAACATGTCCCACATGTTACTATGCTCTAGCGCTAACGCAGTGAATTATGGAAACACCTTGCCTAAGTTAGTATTATTACATGTCTCACATCTCTTCACTATACGTCTTACATATGAGATGGAGTTGCCGTAATATGCGATCCAATATTCTTTGCTAACCTTTAGCCTCATTGCATAACCAAGAACTCCTTACTTGTCATCAATGACCGGAATACCTATAAGTTCATCTCCATGAACTCCTAGATCCATATAGTATCCACTGATGTTCTCCAACACACAAATACTCAACATTTCCTTTTAAAATGGCTTTATTGGAATGTTTCCAATTTTCAACACACATTCACTTTTATATATCCCATATTTATTTTGCATTAATGTTTTTGTCCTTTTTGGAAGTTCGCATCAGTGTAAATCTTTACAGTGAACCCCTCCTTATTTCCATAGAACTTGTACTTCTCAAGTACTTATCAAGTTCTCATGGTATTCTAGTAACCCTTACTAGAACTAGAAAGACATCCACTCATCATGTCCCACATACGAGTTATCAGGATGAGCATATCATATTGTCATATCCTACATACAAGATGATAAATGCATTTTCTTCTTACTATGTCCATACATGCAAGATAACGGGATGATTACATACATGATAGATCCATATCTATTCTTTGTGTTCCCATTCTTCATAAGAATTGGGACACTTGGCTCTGGGATACTAACTCCATGTAACATGGACAAGTTTTCTCCCACTGAATCTGTGTATACTGAACCCTTAAGTATAGATTGCCAATGTATGCTCTCTCTTTTCTAGGTCAAGAGGTTTTCGAGAACTATCCCTATTGGTTTCTATTCCTATCATGTATGAAACATCTCTATCTTTCCTAAAGATAATTTCCACAAAGGATTCCATTTTAGAACATCTCATTCCTCATCAACATGTGGAATGTAAATATGCTCCCACTAAATCACATATCCCTTCTTTATCTTTGACATATCAGTCAAACCCTTTGACCATATTATCAAAGTAAAGATCCCAACTCTGAGTTGCTTGTACTCAATCAATCACATTGATTAGTCCATTATAAGTTATAGGCTTCATTTGTATTAATGGATTCATAAATCTTATAGGTTGTGTCATGTACACATCATTGTCTTATTCCTCATGGGAATGCAGTTTTAATATCCATATGTCAAATGTCTTAGTAATTAAGTTGCAATCAACAAGCATGATCCTTCTCAAAATGTCATCCATGCGTCTTAATGCTTAAGACTCATTCGCACTTATGGATTTTATCCCAATGGGTGCTACCACTAAGGTCATACCTTATGGTTCACATGGAAGTCATTTAGGACCTTATGGTCATAAACCATAACTCAATATCTGGTTCCTCAATATCATCTACATTGTTGACTCATCATATGACCAACTCATCATATAGATATTTGATGTGTATCTGTTAAGGAATTTGAGAACTCACAACACTTTGTGAGTCTTAAATTCCTTTATTAGTGTAAGGTATTCTCTATTAAGAAGAATTTAGTTATTTGATAATCATCCTCTAACTCCTTAGAGTATGACTCCCTTTTGATTTAGACATCACTATGTCTTAATCATGAGTTCTCTATGATACACTATCATAATCACTCATAAGGTTCTCAAACATTTGGTTTAAGTATCTTATTCATTGATCACATCAAGAATTATTACTTTTACCAAATTCGTACTTCATTCATGATCTTCTTAAACACTTCAAGATATTCATATTGGTATTTCTCTAAACACCATTTGAAGTATTAGCATTATCTCCAATAGGTATGTAAATACATCATATGTATTATACCTAATAGGATAATCATTCTCCCACTACCACTAGTGAAGATTGATTGATCATGTCCAAGATATTTATTTCTCCTAATGGTTCCCAACAAAAAGAGTCTAGCTTTATACATCAAAATGGAAACTAGAGATGAATTTCTCATGATAATGCTAATTCATTGTTTGAGTTATCAATAGCTTTTAGGTATCATTTTATCTTATGCATACCAAGTACCACAAGATAATCAAGGCATTGCCAGAAAAGATCACATCTTTAAAAATTGAAACATCAACTTTATTAATAGCCATCCTTGTCACACAAGATGCAAAAATAAAGTGTTTCTATTTATTGGAAAATATGAAATAGCAGTTCATAACTCTACTACATGCCTTCAAGGCTGAAAATAAATCAAAGTACACCTATCTATGATGGCAACATTTGCCCCATTTATTGAGTGCTTATCACTTTACATCTTGGTATCATATACCTCAAAAAGTGTTACAAGTTTATTTCATGATACCTTCAGGTGGAGACGTCCATCGCCTCCTTCTTCTTCTTTTGTTCTTCCAGATAGAGAGGACAATTCCTTTTCTAATGTCCTGGATTTTGAAAATGGTGGAAATTTTCTCCCTTGGTCACGCCTCCCTTGGCCTTGAGAGTTGAAGATGACTTGGGTTGCTGGCTAGCATTAGAACCTTTCTTAGCTTTGCCCTTGCCCTTTCCCTTGGACCTACCTTTATTTTTGTTGATCAACATCATAGACTTAGGCTTGTCCTTCTTCATCTGTGCCTCGGTTGTCCTCAACATGCCCAACAGCTCTGTCAATGACCTGTCAAAGTTGTTCATGTTGTAGTTCATCACAAACTGACTGTAGGATTCTGGCAATGATTGCCGTATCACGTCAGTAGCCAGCTCTTGGCTTAGGGGAAATCCCAGTCTCGTCAGGTTCTCCACATACCCAATCATCTTGAGCATGTGAGGACCAACTAGATCTCCTTCTATCATGACGCACTTAAACAACACCCTGGTGATATCATATCTCTCTTTCCATGCTTGGTCTTGATACATGTTCTTGAGATGCTGAATCATCTCAATGACGTCCATGTTCTCATGTTATCTCTACAACTCATGGTTCATAGAGCACAACATCAAGCACTTCACATAAATGGTATCTTTAGAATGATTCTTAAAAGTATACCTTTCTGCCTTTGGCATGGTAAGAGCAGGTTCATCTGGAGTTGGAGTATCCAGGACATAGAGCTTTTGCTCTTGAGTGAGAACAATTCTCAATGTCCTAAACTAGTCGTGGAAGTTAGTCCCATTCAGCTTGTCCTTCTCAAGGACCAATCGCAATGAGAAGTGATTTTTGTTTGTGGCCATTTGTACTACAAAAGGAAATATATGCAATTTAGTCCAAAAACTCATTTTTGACTTATTTGATTGATTTGAAAAAGTTTTACGGTATAATTAGGACTTTAATTAATTATCGCTCCCACTATTTTTGTTCAAATTGATAGCCCTCACCATCAATTTGGAAGATTGCAGCGTACAACCTTCTAGTGGGTCAAGATCTTAAAATCCTCTCAGTCATGGACCAGCTAGGGCTGTCACGCACAACTTAGATCTTCCAGGTCGGCAACTCTTGCCAATTGCATCATATGCAACTCTTGAAAGATGTCATGCACAACAACTTGCCATAATCCCCTCCATGCCTCAAGGTGCTATATCCTATTTAGGTCACCTTGTTAAGTCTGACCCAAAGCAAACACGATGAATATGCACCCTGCTAGGGCAGACCCACATATCCATCCTTCACGCTTCCACGAGATAGATGGTACACCACGCTAGGGTGTGCCCACACTTGGTCGATCAACCTTTTCACATGTGTCACATTTGGAAGGCATCTAAAACTTAATATTTATTTAGGGATTTGGTTTTATAGGTACATATATATATCCAATCACCACAATATATAGTACGTATCATATACATGCTATATCCCACAAAAACATGCAAAACGATAAAAGCGATGATTATCACCATCCTAATGTGATTCCACGAGCCAAGAGGAATCAGAGTCATCTAGGTCCACATCACATGCAACTTGTACAAGATGAACTCTGTGCTTTGCCGTTCCGGGTTTGATCAACTTATCTCCATAATTGATCGGCTTTCCATGAGGCCGGTCAGTTGGGTGCTACCAACCGATCGACTAGCGCCTCCAATCGATCAGTTCACTGGTCTTCGTGCATCTCCTCAGGTCCCCACCCGCTCATCTCACTCTAGGAATCAACCTCCTTGGTCCACCAGCTGATCATCTCACGCCCGAGATGATCATCTCGATCCTCTAGGTGTCCGCCGTTCTTTGACATAATAGGAAATAAACTAATCCTATTTACAATTGCATTGGGAAACCCCAAGTTACATTCCGGGGGGTGGCAAAGGTAGGAAAGAACCTCGAGTTATCTCGAGTTACATCAGGAATAGGAGGTAGAGAATCGGTGCACAGACTGAGATGCAAGCAACACCAATCAACCACATACAGATTTAGGGTTTATGGCCACAATCACCACTGAAACCATTTAAGGGTGACGCGTATCGAATGCATTTATATACCATATCATATATGTATATGTAGGGATTTGAGGATTTATATTGGACATGCATAAAGCCAATTTATTATTCACATTGTATGCAATAAATAAAAGGCGACAAACCAAAACCGATCACATTGATTATCCTAAAGTATAGAATGTTGACATGGACCTGATACCATTGTTGGGTTTTAGGGGAGGTAGAGATGGAAGCGGAAACAAAAAAATTCTCCGCAAACCTAGAACCCAAAGAGATCTCTTCAACATCTATACAGTAGGAAGGATGGTTTCTAGAGGTGTACCTTGTCCCGAGGCTTGCTCAGAGATGTTACCTCGTGGCTAGCAGAGTCTTCACCTCTGGTCTTTGGCGGCATCTATGCAGCTCCCGGTCGTACCCAGACTGACGACTCCTAGTCACACCCAGACTAACGGATTGAAAGATGTCCTCCGAGCAGTAGAAATCTCCCGCCTTTGTAGTAGTCCACACAGACCACTGGGAACTCCAGTCGTCATGTTCATATATATCTAATATGTGTATTGAAGATTGATTTCTGGTGCTAGATACATGAAAAGGAACAAAAATCAAAAGCCCTAATTTGCTCAAGTTCAAGTCAAAAGCTATACAAGTGTGTAATTTTGGAAATCTATGTAAATGACCTTAGAATATTTTTGTAATCACTTGTATTGATGAATTGGCTTGTAACTAAGATGAGAAAATTGTTTGGGACACTAAACACAAATTTTTAATCAATTTAGATGCACTTTAGAAAATTGACCACAGGTAGACAATCGATCGAGTTGCAAACTCGACCAATCCTCGTAGATCAATTCTCTGAAGATGGCATCGGTCGAGTTGTGGTTTCACAAAACTCTACCAATTGAGTACCTAACCAATTCGATCCTCATTGGTCGGTTGAGCTTCTCCAGGATAAACTCGACCGATGATTTGAATATTGTCTTTATCTTTTACTCTATCGGTCGAGTTACCTTTATTGAAACTCGACCGATTGCACTGTATGGAATTTGCAGAAAAAGTGATTGTGACCGTTGGTGTGTATTTTGAGCGAAAATAGAGTCGTTGATTTGAGAAAAAATGGCTATATTTTGTATCCAAGTGTCCCACAACTTAAAGGGGCACCCTCAACTATAAATAGGACCTATTAGAGTTCATTCCAAGGTTTCTCATTCACTACATGCTTGGTCCTAGCTTAGTTGAGAGTGTTTTAACCCTTTGAGCCCCTTTCTCTCTCTACCTTCAAGTCAAATTCGTGAGTATGAGTGAGATAGGTTCCTTTGTAAGAGAGTTGCTCCTTGTATTGATGTAAAGCTCTCCTCCACCGTCTTCCTACCCCCTTTCCTTATTGAAGAAAAGGCTGAAGATCTTCTCCGAGTGAAGGAGAAGGAGTTGTTGTTCTTAAAGGCTGAAGAAGGCAAGGTGTTCCAGATCTCCAAGTGAAGGAGATAGGCAAGGCAAGCACTCAAGAAGGATAGGTAATCCCTTGAAGGCTGAAGACTTGAAGAAGGAGTGGGTAAGTCCATGTTGATGGTTGAAGACTCCATGGTTCAAGTGGGTAAGCTCCTTCTATAGGTTGAAGATCCTTGCTTGAGGTACTAAGCCCTTGGATGTTGTAGTTTTGTCTTGTAATCTTATAATGGAATATAAGAGTACCAAGATTGGAAATCCTGGAGATTAACCACCTCTAGGTAGTGGACTGACATTGCTCCTATTTAGGATGTGGAACCACTCTAAACCACCTTGTCTAAGTGCATGCTCTTCCTTGTCTCTGATCCTTGCTATGCTTGCTAGTTAAGACATCAAATTGTTATTTGTTTAAGTTCCTTCAATTAATATAATTTGGTGGTCTAATCCATTTTGTGATAATTGTGAAGCTCTATTCACCCCCCCTCTAGAGCCCTTGATCCAATAAGTGGTATCAGAGCAGATCTTCTCCAAGTTACTTCTACAAGTAGGAGAAGATGGACAATTTAGCACTTGGATCCCTCAACTTGGAAGGAAGCTTCTCCATGTGACCTCTAGTCTTCAATGGCACCAACTTCCTCTATTGGAAGAGAAGAAAGCAGTTCTACCTCCAAGGTGTGAGCTATGAGATGTGGAAGGTGGTGCACCTCAAGTATAAATATCCAAAGGGGGAAATATCCACATGGACAGAAGCCCAAATGAAGCAAGATCAACTCAATGCCAAAGCTATGAGAATCATCTATGCAGCCCTCACCCATCTGAGTTCAACCAGATCTCCTCTTGGGACATCCCACATGAGATTTAGAACAAGCTTTGTGTCATCTATGAAGGAACGGAGCAAGTGAAGGATGCCAAGATCTACATGCTTGGTGGTCTTCTTGAGAACTTCAAGATGGGCAAGAATGAAAGATTGGCTGATATTTACACCAAGCTCAATGTCATAATCAATGGATTGGCGGCCCTTGGCAGTGTGATGGACAAAGGCACTATCAACTCCAAGATCCTAAGATCTCTTCTAAAGAGATGGGAGCCCAAGTTTAAATCCATTGAAGAAGTGTACAAGCTTAGTGAATTGTCAACCGAGGAGCTGGTTGGCAACCTTCAAGCCCATGAACCAAGGCTTGATAAGCAAGAAGAAGAAGAAAAGAGAGAAGAGAAGGAGTCCAAGAAGATCAAGGACACAACCTTCAAAGCTCAAATTGAAGAGATGGATTGGCAGCAACAACTTGATCTCAAGTCTCCTACTCCCTCCTCAAGTGAAGATGAAGGCCCGAATGATCATGAAGAAAACTACTTAAAGGGCAAACACTTCAAATGGAAGCCTTCTTCATCAACTCCTAGATGCTATGAATGTGGCCAAAAGGGCCATTACAAGAGTGATTGTTCCAAGGCTAAGAAGAGCCATCACAAGAGCAGCCACAAGAAAGACAAGGAGTATAAGAGAGAAGGAAAATACAAGAGAAAGGACAAGAAAGAAAGATGAAGCAAAGATGCAGCTCATGCAGCTTGGGAGGAGTCTTTCTCAAGCTCTTCAAGCTCCAAAGATGAAGAATGCCACCTTGCTCTCATGGCCTCTACTAGTGAAGATATAGGTGAGGTAAGTGAGATAAGTGAAGTCAATTTGCATGAGTTATCTAAGGAAACTTTTATTGATATGCTTAATGATTTCCGGTCATCTTTTACTAAATGCAAATCTAAAAGGAAAAGACTAGGCAAGATAGTAGATGATCTTTATGGTAAAATTGAGATTCTTGATAAAAATGAAAAACTGCTCCTTGATATGATGGATTCTTTGCAAGGGAAATTTCTAGACCTTGAGCTTCAATACAATGGAGTAGAGGTTGAGAATGGTGTCTATCTTAAGAATATTGCAGATCTTAAGGAAGATAACTAAAGATGCCAGGATGAGATTGATGTTCTTAAAACTGAAAATGTAGAACTAAATCTCATTGATGAAGCTAGAAAGCAAGAAATTCATGTCTATCAAAAGGAAATTCTTTTGCTTAAATCTGAAAATGCTAAGTTGCTTGCTAAAATTAATGATCTATCACCTAGACCTATTTTGCAAAGTAATGAGGTAGCTAGCACTGCTTTAGAACATGATTCTTTTCATACTAAATCCCTCTATTTAGAGGTCAACCTATTGCATGCTAGAGAAGATCTTGCTAGTTTATCTTCTACTGTCATTAACCTTAGTGATGATAATGCTAAGTTAAGAGCTTCTTTGCAAACATTTCTTGCGGGAAAGAAACCCCTTAATGCTATCCTAGAACACTCTACCAAACAAATTGGTACTAGTGGTTTAGGATATGATTGGATTGCTCCAAAGGGCAAGAACAAGAACTAGAAGAAGGGTAAGAAGAAGAGTGTGGAACCTCCTATCTTCCATGGAGAGACTTCCGGCTCTAAAAACCCCATGGTATGTGTTCATTGTAAATGTGATGATCATTACTCTACTTATTGTCCTTACAAGCCAAAGGGGACTAACCCAAAGATGAAATGGGTCCCCAAGCTAACCGCAGATCCCAAAGTTTGAGTTGGGTACTGACATCCTTCTTTCATGCATGTCAAAAAGAGGTGGATTGTTGATAGTGGCTGCTCAAAACATATGATAGATGAAATCATCCATTTCAACAAATTCATGAAAAAGAAAGGAGGATTGGTAACTTTCGGGGACAACAAGAAACGTAAGGTTATAGGTGAGGGTGATGTAGGCAACGAGCTATGTATCAAGAATGTTTTTCTTATTGATGGCCTACATCACAACTTGATAAGTGTAAGCCAACTTTGTAATGACCCCGCCTCCCAGTAACCCTCAATTACGGGAGACCAAAAGGTCAGTGCCGTTATCCCAATTAATAGGATCAAATGTTCGACAAATAATCAATAACAATTAACAAATTTTACTAACCAAACTGAAAACTGGTACAAAATAAAACTTTGCATACCTTTTTCAAAACTGGGATATCTACATCTATCTACATCAGGAGTCTACTCTAACTAATCCTCCTTTGTACTTTAACTCTTAATTAATTTCACATATGCCACTTTACTATTTGTCCTTTTCAAGCTTGTACCTAAAACGCCGACAAACAAAACGTCGGTCAGCATATCGGAATATGCCGGTATGTGGGGACAACCAAAAATTTGCATTTATGGATAACAATCTAATTATCACAATCAAGATAATTAACAAGACAATTTACGCTTTCCAGTATGACATTCTCCACCACTTTTTCCCTAACCCTGGCATACCCACCTTCGGGTTTCTTTTGCCAATGACTTAAGGCCACCTTCTCAATCCCGAGCTTGGTGCTTGGGGTCACCACTCATGGTGCCCTCTAGTCATGCAATATCATAGGCCACCTTATCATTCCCGAGCTTGGTGCCTGGGGTCACCACTCATGGCGCCCATGGGTCTACCCTCCTGGGCCTGACCTTTGGCATCATCCATCTGGGTGGCATGTAGGTTCGAGAATACACACTTCTTTATAATTGTGATAACCATAGTGACTTTATAATTTTGCAAGTATGAACATCCAACTGTTTAAATTGCATTCAATACGAGGAAACATTCAGAAAACCCTCGGGAAACTAATGCGATTAATCATAATTAACCACATACCTGTCAAGCAGACTCAGGTGCAGGAATAATCTAAACAAGCAAGTAATCCAGAATCAAGCAAGCACACAATTCAGTCCTGAAATTACATTCAATTAATTTTTATCAAAATCTATCCAAACCATCTTGCTACTTATGGTTTCTATTCCTTTTTAGGGTTTCTTCCTATTCTTAGGGTTTACTTTGCAATTAGGGTTTTACTTCCCTTTAACCATTTTAAACCCTAACTTTCTCTTCTATCCTTCACGAAAGTTATTAAGGTTACCTTTTACAAACACATAACCTTAATTTTAGAAACAACACAATTAATCAATTAAGTCCATTAAGCCTCTTTTACATTAAGCTACCATTTTTATCCTTTTAATCTATGACAAAGTCATTATGCTCGTTTATCATCAATTCGTAGTTCATTATGCTCTAATACTCATTTGAACGTTATTTATCATTAATTCTACCTTTTATCCACTAGGAAACCCTAATTTCCACATTAAGGGTATTTAACCACAATTAGGAACCTTAATGCTCGAAATAGCTTATTATCATTATATCTTAGCTTTATTCACGATTTTGAATAATTAAAGTCATTAAGAGTCAAATTTGCCAACATTAGGGTTTCAAGGCCCATTAAAGTATATTCATGCACATGAAACTCTAAATTAACTAATTATATGCAAAGTTCATTCTTTTTGTTCCTAATGTTCCTTTTTATCATTAACAGGCTAATATCAACTTTAATCATCCATTAAACCCTATTAAATATATTAATCAACTCAAAATAGGGTTTTTGAATCTTTAATTCATTAAAGTTGATAATTTACACTACTTTTCAAATTTCAAGAGGAATCATGCTTCAATTATATTTTTAATGGATTTTCCTCATTTTTCTGAGAAACTTTCATATTTTATGCGTGCTAATCCGAGCTACGAATAATTAACTATGAATTTTACAAAATCCACTTACTTTGGCTAATAGGGAGGCATCACATAGCCTTGTTCCCATGCAATGCTCGCTGGTTTGGGAAAACATAACCAATTTACCATTGTTCCCCCATGTAAGTTGTTTCTTATTCCTATCCTGGAGGGGTAAAAACATCCAACGCCCCCAAACTCCTTCCTCCTGGCGAGCTGCCAGATGCACCGACCTGCTGCCCTAGTCGCGAACTGCGTGACCTCTGCTGCTCCTCTTTGGACTCGACGGCCCTCCGGACCAGTCCCTTTGCCTCCGCCGCCCTTCTCCGCCCTTGGGGTACCACCTAGCTCACAACCAGTATGGCTGGTTCGGGCTTGGGGAGAGCTGCAACCCACGGCCGAGTTGCAGTCGTGCGACTGCTGCTGCAGGTGATCGTGCATGGGTTGGAGGCTGGGAAGGATGGCCGACCTTCCGCGGTTGGTCATGGATGTTTCCAGCCTCAAGAAAGACCATAAACACCCCCATCTCTCCAAGGATAGGACCTTACCTTCAAGGTTAGGGTTTTGACAAAGAAGATGAAGAAGGGAGATATAGTTGTGTGGAATCCCTCTGGACTCGACCCCAGGTCTTCCCCTTGTATGGGGGAGGTTCAACGAAGCCCTAGGATGGCTTTCCCACAAAGAAACGAAGTCCCTCTTCTAATAGGAATCACATTCCTTCAAGGAGAAGTATTCTTCTCTCTCCTCAGAACCTCTTTGATATTCTTATTTCTTGGATAGTTAGGAATTCGAAATTCCTCTCATTTATTCTCTTTATTCTTGCTTTTTAAACCATTGGCACGAATTTCTATTTTCCTTTAGTAGAAACTATTTCCTTTTTAACAATACCACATAATCCATTAATAATGTATTCACATTATATTCTTATTTTCTTTTATAGGTATTTTCTCTTTCCTCTTTCTTCATTGGGACTCCTTGGATCCCAAGAAACTCTATTATTTTGAAATCCTTTTTATTGGATACTCATTATCCTTCTAGATGCATCTAAATGCATTATTCTTCATTATCTTGTTTTATTCTTATTAAAATACCCCTTTTGAGGATTTCTCTTTATTTATCTTTTATTTTCCTCATTGGTATTCCTTTTATCATTAGGAATATTTGGGATACAAAACTCCACCAAGGCTAACTCAATTATACCTCTTTCCACTTATTTTCCACATTTTACCATTGTTTTCAATTTCTTTCTTAATAAAGAAATACTTAATTGATCTTTTGTTTTCTTATTGCATTATCTTTGCAACTTTGGACTCCTTGGGACCCAAGGAACCCATGTGGCACAAAATCCACCTTTGGTTTAAGTTCTTTTTCCTTCTAGAGGTTTCCACACCTTTCTTTTCTCAAAAACTCAATTATTCATTTACTAATTGAATTTCCTTGTTATTGGGCCCAGTAGCCAATAAAGCCCACAACACAATCATCAAAGCTATTGTAAACGAAATCCATTTATTCAAAACAAATTATATCATTATTTGTTCCCATATCTTTAATATGAGAAATTACATTTCTCACCAAAGGAATCCAAAAATTGGGGTTGTAACATCCTTCCCCTCTTATAAGAATTTTGTCCTCAAAATTCCATCAAGCAAACAAACAGTTCAGGATAAGGTTTTCATAAGTCCATCAGGGCTCCCATGTGGCTTCACCCTTTCCATGGTGCTTCCCAAGAACCTTCATCATCTCATATTCTTTCTTACCTTAGTATATCGTACCCTTATAGGTGACTCAGGACATTTCAGCCTCTCAAAAGCTGAATAGGTTCAAGGCTCAGCACATGGCTTGGGAACCTCACATAGTGCTCTAGATCAGGCTCATGGAACACATTACACATCATGTTATCCTAAGGGGCAAGGCTAAACACAACCATCTCCACCAATCCATCTCAAATGGACCCATATATCGGGGACTCAGCTTTCTCAGCTGTAGCTTAGAGGGGTCGGATTTTCACATCACATATTCTCCCACAGTGAATTGCATCTCTGTCTGCTTTGCATCAGCTCATGACTCATGTCACCACTGGGCTCTTTCTCAGCCATTGCACGATCAAAGCGACTTCATCTGCACACATTGTGGTTCTTTTCTAACCTTCACAAGGCCTCCTTTACCAACATCATCTTAATGAAGTGGTGACTGAGACAACCTCCTTCTAGAACTTCTTTCATCCCAATAAAGGCTATGGTGGTTAACGTCACATTTTAAGAATTGTCTCTTTGTATCACCTTGAATGAGCACACATGCTCTCATCAGACCCTCTAGTATGGATCATACTAACCATTAGTATGGGGTGCTAAACTGTACTAACATCGAGTTCTTCAGGTATCGACTTCCACCTCATGGGAGTGAACCTTTAGGTCATACTCAAGAACTTTTGAACTCGCATCATGGTGTGGTTGAACCATCTTTCTCTCTTAAGTAGTTCAACCGAATCCATCCCTTGACAACATTCTTTCTTTCTCATGTTATCTAGGTAAGGCGATCTACCATAACCCATATTTCATCTTGACCTTCCTTGGTCTAGGGAAGGCCTACCACCACATCCATAGTGGTGAATTCCCATTCCCTCTCGGGGACTCTCTATCATCTATATCACTACATTGGGTTACAGGTGTTCATCCTTCACCTCTTGACGTGCATGGCGACGAGCCACGTGCATATTTGTACACTTTTCATCTTAGGCATCAAAAATACTACTATAACTTACTATCATAGTAGTACCACATTGTATCATGATCCCTTATATGTCGTAATTTCTCAAGATCGATTCCTCAGAAACCCTAAACCTCTTTAGTCGGGGTCTCATCACCTTCTTTTCCAAAGAAGTGCATCTGAGGTTCTACAACCATCCTTTTATCACATCAAGGCCTAGGCTGGCTAACCAAACGACCACTAATCTTGTTCAACAGATATCATTATATCTGAGTGTTAGCCAAACTTATCTCTTTTTCTCAACTTAAGGTTAGCCTAACAACTTCAACTTCTTCTAGCTTCCAGCTAAACTAGGCAGCTATATCTCAACCAGAGCATTCATTACCACTTCTTATCCTTAGGTGTTAGGTAATGTTGAAGACATACACCTCCATGTATTATACTTATCATCTCATCTCAAACTCTAAGTTGGTCTTCATCAAGAAGCTCTGAGCTCATCCTAATGGCGATCAAACTCAACCTTGCATAACTTGCAAATTCCACATAGCTCATGATAAAACATCCTCATAAGATAACTACACTATTCCTCTTAGTGTTTGTAAACCATCCATGTATCGTTCACTCCACCAGGGTATGTTATCATCCCTATCCTCATACCTCGTAGCAACATTCCAACTCACATCATCTTTATCCTTGGTGTATGGCATGCGTACTGTCCTATCTCTCACTCCCATAACAAGAGGAAATAAGCATTTGGCTGCAGTCCAAATACAGAGTTCTTCCTATTCCAAGAGTAGAGATGGTACATCCCATCTTGCCAGTACACTTTCAAATCTAAGTTGAAACGTGCCACATATGTCTCTATATCACAAACATCATGACATAAAAAAAAATCACTTCCATGGAAAACTGATCTGGAACCTACTTGGGTCACCATACAAACCTTGGTCAACTCCTCTAGGTCTATAGGGTGCTGACACTTTTGGGGTCATCCATTTTCCCTTATGCATCCAGAGAGTTCCCTACTCATCTGCCCTTTGGGTCCCATGAGTTCATGAAGGTGATCAATCTCCTAACCCATGGCCCTCAGACAATGATAGTTGTTACCTCCCGACCCTATGGTCATGTGCAACTAGGGAATTAGGCAACTCCTTCTTCCATCGGTCTTATCCCTACTTGACCCTAGGATAGACTTAGGATTCTATTATGGTACATGTCCAACTTAGAACCTTACCCAAGCCTTCATCATCTCTTTCTACATTCATGACTGACTTTCACCCTTTCATAGGGGTCATGGCAGCCTGCCTACCTTGGTCAGGCCCCATACCGGTTACCTCCATGGTAACACATCCACATGTTCTTAGAGATGGTTATCTATGGGTCTACAACTTCCTTCTCATACCATGTACTTTTCACTTAGCTTCTCAAGATCCTATGAGACCTCTTTAGGTTTCCACAAACCCACAAACTGATACACGCCTTACCAAAGGGTCCCTCTCCCAGGATGGGAGGAAACTACAACTCTTGACAACAAGGTCACAATCATCCTTATGTTTAGGGTCTGCATCCACATGAGCATGCCTAACCCAACAACTACTAAGGCACAAGCAGACCACCTATTAAACAATGCTAGGTCATACTTGTTCTCTTTCCTCAACATTAGATCAACTTAGTTGTGAGGGGTTCATCAAATATACCCTTAACTTAAGGGGTTTCCTTTACCTCTACACATGAGGAGTACCATGCTTGAAACTATAGAGACTCAAATCTCATCATGAGCATCAGATACACTGATTCCCCTCTTAGGCCTAGGAACCCTAGGTTCTCCTTTGGGTATCCAACTGCATGCTCAATCTCTTAACCATGAATCAAGCATGTCCAAGGTATGCCATGTACTCCCATGATCCTTTTATATGAGCAACACCTCAGAGTTTAGTCCTCCTCAAGGACAACCAACTAGGTATAAGTCCTCACAACCTATTACAAAACCTTTCTACATCTAAAGAACTCTTCTTCCTATCTTAGAAGGTAAACATCTATACCATAGGCACATAGGTACCAGAAGCCTCATCCTCTCTCTAGGGTTTGGTTCCTCTAAAGGAAACCAAGATATCATCATCCTCCAGGGGTCAAGCATAAGGCAACCACTATCATCCACTTAGGTCGCATCATCCTCAACTCCCCACTGTTCCTCAAATCTCGGGGTTTTAGGCTTCCATCCTCCATGCTGGGATCCTACTTTCTCTCTCTAGAGCTAACTCCACATCCAACCATACTACTAGAGGTCCTCTCTCCATGAAGGATCAAGCTCATAGGCATACCTCTATGCGGGTGAAGCCTATGCTCAAACTTATGTTTACTCACGATTATCCATAGCCCCTTATGCTTATCTCATAAGCCATCCATCATGTCCTTCTGGCCTCAGTTTTAACTTACTTCTCGTACTACTGATGTACTCTGGGTGCAAGCTATATCCTACTTTCAACAACCCATAAGGTTTCTATAGGTTCTTCTCTAACCTTATCCATGAAGGAGCTATCTTTCGCTCAAACATGCACGACCCTTCCCAGGGTTGGGTTGCCAAAGGTACTCGATCATCCAACCTCTCATGGCTCATATGGCATCCAAGGCATGTCTATATAAATGCCTGGTTTACCTTGACATCTAACTCAGCATGTCATCTCTCTCTCTCTAACCTCCACTTAGGGTTAGGGTTAATATCATCCTCAGAGGATGTGTTAGGTTTCTACTTTTAATGGAGGTCTCTACCTCCAAGACTAACTCTCTCTACTCATCCTCCTAACAAGGAGGTCTATCCTCAGGTCTCTCCTGAGGGCAATGACAACTCATGTCATACGACCTAAGCATGTATCTATTCTTTTATGCTTACTCTATTCAGCTTATATCCATAACATCTTATTTACATGCTTTTTATTAATTTGGTGGAGGATTCCTTAATCCTTATCAACCTTACCCATACCTTAAGAGGGTGAGGAAAAGAGAGAAAACCCTAATCCTTAAGGTCCTTAGAGAATTTGAGTTGAGAAACCACTTTTTCCCTAACCCTGGCATACCCACCTTAGGGTTTCTTTTGCCAATGACTTAAGGCCACCTTATCAATCTCGAGCTTGGTGCCTGGGGTCACCACTCATGGTGCCCTCTAGTCATGCAATATCATAGGCCACCTTCTCATTCCCGAGCTTGGTGTCTGGGGTCACCACTCATGGTGCCCATGGGTCTACCATCCTGGGCCTGACCTTTGGCATCATCCATCAGGGTGGCATGTAGGTGCGAGAATACACACTTCTTTATAATTGTGATAACCATAGTGACTTTATAATTTTGCAAGTATGCACATCCAACTATTTAAATTGCATTCAATACGAGGAAATATTCAGAAAACCCTCAGGAAACTAATGTGATTAATCATAATTAACCACATACCTGTCAAGCAGACTCAGGCGCAGGAATAATCCAAATAAGCAAGTAATCTAGAATCAAGCAAGCACACAATTCAGTCCTGAAATTACATTCAATTCCTTTTTATCAAAATCTATCCAAACCATCTTTCTACTTATGGTTTCTATTCCTTTTTAGGGTTTCTTCCTCTTTTTAGGGTTTACGTTGCAATTAGGGTTTTGCTTCCCTTTATTCTTTTTAAACCCTAACTTTCTCATCTATCCTTCACGAATGTTATTAAGGTTACCTTTTACAAACACATAACCTTAATTTCAAAAACAACACAATTAATCAATTAAGTCCATTAAGCCTCTTTTACATTAAAGCTACCATTTTTATCCTTTTAATCTATGACAAAGTCATTATGCTCATTTATCATCAATTCGTAGTTCATTATGCTCTAATACTCATATGAACATTATTTATCGTTAATTCTACCTTTTATCCACTAGGAAACCCTAATTTCCACATTAAGGGTATTTAACCACAATTAGGAACTTTAATGCTCGGAATAGCTTAGTATCATTATATCTTAGCTTTATTCACGATTTTGAATAATTAAAGTCATTAAGAGTCAAATTTGCCAACATTAGGGTTTCAGGGCCTATTAAAGTATATTCATGCACATGAAACTCTAAATTAACTAATTATATGCAAAGTTCATCCTTTTTGTTCCTAATGTTCCTTTTTATCATTAACAAGCTAATATCAACTTTAATCATCCATTAAACCCTATTAAATATATTAATCAACTCAAAATAGGGTTTCTAAATCTGTAATTCATTAAAGTTGATAACTTACACTACTTTTCAAATTGTTAGAGGAATCAGGCTTCAATTATATTTTTAATGGATTTCCCTCGTTTTTCTGAGCAACTTTCATATTTTATGCGTGCTAATCTGAGCTGAATTTTACAAAATCCACTTACTTTGGCCAATAGGGAGGCACCATGTAGCCTTGTTCCCATGCAATGCTCGTTGGTTTGGGAAAACATAACCAATTTACCATTGTACCCCCACGTAAGTTGTTTCTTATTCCTACCCCGGAGGGGTAAAAATGTCCAACACCCCAAACTCCTTCTTCCTCCTCGCGAGCCGCCAAGTGCACTGACCTGCTGCCCTAGTCACAAACTGCACGACCTCTACTGCTCCTCTCTGGACTCGACGGCCCTCGAGACCAGTCCCTTTGCCTCCGCCGCCCTTCTCCACCCTTGGGGCACCACCTAGCTCACAACCAGTGTGGCTGGTTCGGGCTTGGGGAGAGCTGCAACCCATGGTCGTGTTGCAGCCGAGCAGCTACTACTATAGGTGACCGTGTGTGGGTTGGAAGTTGGGAAGGATGGCCGACCTTCCGTGGTTGGTCGTGGATGTTTCCAGCCTCAAGCAAGACCATAAACACCCCCTGTCGCTCCAAGGATAGGACCTTACCTTCAAGGTTAGGGTTTTAACGAAGAAGATGAAGAAGGGAGATATAGTTGCATGGAATCCCTCTGGACTCGACCCCAGGTCTTCCCCTTATATAGGGGAGGTTCAACGAATCCCTAGGATGGCTTTCCCACAAAGAAACGAAGTCCCTCTTCTAATAGGAATCACATTCCTTCAAGGATAAGTATTCTTCTCTATCCTCATAACCTCTTGATATTCTTATTTCTTGGATAGTTAGGAATTCGAAATCCCTCTCATGTATTCTCTTTATTCTTGCTTTTTAAACCATTGGCATGAATTTCTATTTTCCTTTCGTAGAAACTATTTCCTTTTTAACAATACCACACAATCCATTAATAATGTATTCACATTATATTCTTATTTTCTTTTATAGGTATTTTCTCATTTCTCTTTCTTCATTGGGACTCCTTGGATCCCAAGAAACTCTATTATTTCGAAATCCTTTTTATTGGATACTCATTATCCTTCTAGATGCATCTAAATGAATTATTCTTCATTATCTTGTTTTATTCTTATTAAAATATCTCTCTTTGAGGATTTCTCTTTATTTCTCTTTTATTTTCCTCATTGGTATTCCTTTTATCATTAGGAATCCTAGGGATACGAAACTCCACTAAGACTAACTCAATTATACCTCTTTCCACTTATTTTCCACATTTTACCATTGTTTTCAATTTCTTTCTTAATAAAGAAATACTTAATTGATCTTTTCTCTTCTTATTGCATTATCTTTGCAACTTTGGACTCCTTGGAACCCAAGAAACTCATGTGGAACGAAATCCACCTTTGGTTTAAGTTCTTTTGCCTTCTAGAGGTTTCCACACATTTCTTTTCTCAAAAGCTCAATTATTCATTTACTAATTGAATTTCCTTGTTATTGGGCCCAATAGCCAATAAAGCCCACAACACAATCATCAAGGCTATTGTAAACGAAATTCATTTATTAAAAACAAATTATATCATTATTTGTTCCAATATCTTTAATATGAGAAATTACATTTCTCACCAGAGGAACCCAAAAATTGGGGTTGTAACAAACTTTGTGATAATGGATATCTTGTTTTGTTTACATCTTTAGAATGTTTGCTTCTATATTTCCTCACTTACAATGTCATATATAAGGGAACTAGAAATGGTAATCTTTATGCTATTGTTCTTTATTCTCTAAATCCCATACTTGATATGTGGATAAAAATGATCTCTCTTTGGCATCGTGGTTTGGGTCATGTAAATATGCATCAAATGAAGAAATTGAGCAAAAAGGAATTGGCTCGGGGACTTCCCAAATTGGATTTTGAAAAGGATGTGGAATGCCAGCCTTGTACACAAGGCAAGCAAACCAAGACCTCCTTCAAATCCAAAGGAGTCCTTGGTACCAAAAGAGATCTTGAGCTTCTTCATATTGAACTATTTGGACCAATGAGAACGCAAACGCTTCGTGGTTCCAAGTATTGTCTTGTGATTGTTGATGATTTCTCTCGTTATATTTAGACCTTCTTTCTCATTTCTAAAAGTGATATGCTTGATGTTTTCTCAAGCTTTTGTAAATGAGTTGAAAATGAAGCTTCTTGCCAGATTGTTTCTATCCGTAGTGATCATGGGGGAGAGTTTAAAAATGATCTATTTGAGCATTTTGTGAAAAATCTGGTTACTCGCACAACTTCTCTTCTCCTCGTACGCCTCAACAAAATGGGGTAGTAGAGAGAAAGAATCGGTCACTTCAAAGATGGCTCAGACTATGCTACTTGAATATGACATTCCTAAGAAGTTTTGGGTTGAAGCCGTAAGCACCGCTTGTTTTGTGCAGAATCGAGTTTTTACACACCCTTTTTTGAAGAAAACCCCCTATGAGTTATGGCATGGTAGAAAGCCATCCATTGATTTCTTTCACATTTTTGGATGTCCTTGTTTTGTTTTGAACATGAAGGATTCTCTCGACAAGTTTGATCTGAAATCGTACAAGGCTTTCTTCCTAGGCTATAGCACTACAAGCAGGGCTTATAGAGTTTTTAACATTGAACTGTCTAAAATTGAAGACTCTATCAATGTTAAGTTTATTGAAACTAACCATGTTGTTGGCAAGAATGTTGTTGATAATGATGTTGCATATGACTTGATTCCTATCTTGAAAGACCTCAACATCAACAACAAAGGTGAGCAGGTGGTTGAAGCTGAAGATGAAGAGAAGAAGGATCCTACTCCTTGCTTTGCAAAGAATCATCCCCAAGAGCTAATCATTGGAAACCCATTTGAGAGAGTAAAGGCATGAGCTGCCTACAACAACGAACAAGCAGATAGTGCCTTCATCTCACAGCTGGAGCCAAAGAACATCAAAGAAGCTCTTGGTGATGACTAGTGGATCCTAGCCATGTAAGAGGAACGAGAGCAATTCGAGAAGAATCATGTGTGAACTCTAGTGCCAAGACCAAGTGATAAAAAAATCATTGGCACCAAGTGGGTCTACCACAACAAGCTTGATGAACAAGGCAAAGTGGTAAGGAACAAAGCAAGGTTAGTGGCACAAGGTTACAATCAACAAGAAGGTATTGACTTTGATGAAACTTATGCTCCTGTTGCTAGACTTGAATCTATTAGAATGCTACTTTACTTTGCTAGTTATAAAAATTTCTTGCTATATCAAATGGATGTTAAAAGTGCATTTTTGAATGGTACAATCGAGGAGGAAGTATCTGTTGCTCAACCTCCGGGCTTTGAAAATGACAAGATACCTAATCATGTTTATTTGTTGCGAAAAGCTCTCTATGGACTCAAGCAAGCACCTCGAGCTTGGTATGACTCGAGCTTGGTATGAGAAATTAAAGAAATTTTTGTTAGACAATGGCTATGTCATGGGAAAATTCGATTCTACTTTATTTATAAAACACACTTCTAGCAATTTTCTTATCATTCAAATTTATGTTGATGATATCATTTTTGGGGGAATTGATCTTGATCTTTGTAAGGAGTTTAGTTCTCTTATGTAGAGTGAGTTCGAGATGAGCATGATGGGAGAGTTGAATTTCTTCCTCAGCTTCCAAATCAAGCAAACCAAAGATGTAAACTTCATCGACCAAGGCAATTATACTAGTGAACTACTCAAATGCTTTGGGATGGAGAACATGAAGCCGATGGACACACCCATGTCCAACACTGCCAAACTTGATAGAGACAAAGAAGATGAGAAGGTAGATGAGAAGCTCTATAGAGGTATGATTGGAAGTTTGCTTTATTTAACTACCTCTAGACCTGATATTATGTTTAGTGTTGGCTTGTGTGCTCACTTTCAATCAAGTCCTAGGAAATCACATCTTATTGCTGTCAAGAGGATTTTGAGGTACCTAGCCAAAACTCAAAACATTGGTCTATGGTACCCTAAGTCAAGGGACTTTACTCTTGTAGCATATAGTGATGCAGATTACGCAGGCTGTTTGGTTGATAGAAAGTGCACAAGTGTCACTTGCTTCCTTCTAGGACCATGCTTGGTGTCTTAGTTTTCCAAGAAACTGAGCACCATGCATTATCAACTACCGAGGCTGAATACATTGCAGGCGGCAGTTGTTGTACCCAGGTCCTATGGATGAAGCAAATGCTCCAAGACTTTAACATACATTTTGATGCTTCTCCTATCTATTGTGATAATACTAGTGCAATCAATCTTTCTTATAATCCTATATTTCATAGTAGATTTAAACATATAGAGGTTTTCCATCATTTTCTTTGTGATCACATTGCTAAGAAGGATATCTATATCATGCATGTGGACACGGAAAATCAGTTGGTGGATGATGCGATGATTTTGAGTCGCATTTATAGACCTGTTTGATATGTGTTTTATGCTTTTATTAGTCATTTTTATGGTTAATGTTGCATAATTCATCCACTTTGGTCTTTGCTACTATTTTATGTCAAATTCCCTTTATTTCATCATTTTGAACATTAATTGTCAAAATATTATTATTTGTGTGAATTTATGTGGTCTCGTTCTTGAATTTCAGAGAAAACAAGTATCTGCTTCCGTCGATACCATCGACCGGACCGCAGGTTTCCAGCCGCGAGTATTAGCAAAGAGTCGATACCATCGACACCAAGTCGATACCATCGACGCACGGAGGCTACAGCGACGCAAAATGACAAAACCGTCGCTACAGGTTCATCGATACCATCGACCCGCGTCGATGGTATCGAGATTACATCAGGCGCTCAGACGAAAAGGAAGAAGGGTTGCCGCTACCATACTGAGTCGATACCATCGACTCGCGTCGATGGTATCGACACCGTAGGATATGAGTTGGCTTCCTAATGATCTCAATCGGACGGCTATGGTTAATTAGCAACCTAATGACCGAGATATACCTAATGACGGCCGCCCAGACAAAAGGGAGGAGGTGATTAGTCGCTGCACACATACCGAGGAGCAGTGGAGAGGAGAACGGAGGACAAAAGCTCATACTAGTTGATATGGACGCTGAAGAAGACGGATTCCACCACCGGAAGGTGGGAGAGCACGTGTTCTACGTGGAAGATCAACCGGTTCTTCTCCGTTCAGGGGTTTCACTTTCATTCCACGTTTTTCACATGTTTTCCCCTATTTCTTCCATGTACTTGTGTGAGATGAACATGCGGGGCTAATCCCCTTCATCTTTAGGACCGGGAGTAGCCCGGGAATTCATTGTATGACAAGTTTATAATAGTGAATCATATTTTATCCCTCAATTCCGTGGTATAATTTCATTTTCTCCATGTATTGTTATGCTTGATCACCATAATAATAACCTAATGCCCTTAATCACTTTGAAAGAAGGATTAACGGTTGAAAAGAGATGAAATCTACATTAATCAATAAATCCCTTGAACAAGGCGGTGTAAAATTAATGGTGGAAACTGAGAGATCGTTTATAATGCACCTAGTTTAGGGTATAGGTTACTACGACGGTGGAACCGACCTAAACATAGGTAGTGAATTGTACCACGACAGTGGGCAATTCTATTTTCAGGCCACTACCCAGATAGAGAGATAAAATTGAGTATCTATATAGAATTTAATACAATGAAAACCCGCGGTGAAACCGTAACCCTAAAGATCTCCTTTTAAATTGATTAAACCAACATTTAATCGATTGCTTCTTTTGTTTTGTTTTTATTTTTTCTTTTATTTTTAACAACAACTCTCAACTTGTTAATCGGCTTAGTTGATCGCGAGTAGTTAGTAGGAGTCCCCGACGATTACACGTATCCCTGAGTTCGACTCGGGCCTCACAAAGGCCTGTACTACTTGACGCGTTCACTTGCGCTTATATGCACGGTAAAATTGCGTCAAGTTTTTGGCGCCGTTGCAGGGGATACGGCAATTTGTTGGCACTTCGAGTGCTGTGAGCGGCCACTCCAGGCCACCTTTTTTTTATCATTCCAAAAATTCATAGTCTATTTTCTAAATATTTTCAATCGTCAAGCACCGTACTAAATTTAATCTTTCTATTTTCAGGTACTGTTCATGGTGCAGACGCGTAGTACGGACTACGCAGGTCGCGCACCAGAGGTTCCGCTACTGACGGGACCTGAAGACGAGGACGGGTACAATCAAGATCATCTAGAGGATACAGATTTTGAACCCGAGGAACAAGAAGAGATGGAGGACGAGCCACAGACAATATGGGAGAATATTAAGGCTTCTTCCGCATCTGTATCAAAAGGGCCTATAAAGAAGCAAGCAATCAACATACCTACATATAAGATTGATCCGGCTTTGATAAATTTGGTGAAGTCCAATGCTTTTCATGGGGTCAAGAATGAGGACCCCGTCGCGCACATAAGCCAGTTTGTTGAGAACTGTGACATGGTTAAAATCGACAGGTTTCCACAGGATGCTCTTTATCTTAAGCTTTTCCCGAGTTCATTGGCAGGAGCCGCGCGAGAGTGGCTACACAATTTAGATGATGAGTTTGTGGAGTCCTGGGACCATATGGTGGAGGTTTTCTTTGAGAGGTTCTTTCCTCCTGAGAAGACCAACGACATGATCAGGAAGATCCATAAATTTACCCAACAGGAAGGTGAGACATATTCTGAGACCTGGGAGAGGTTTCAGGTCATGCTGAGACGGTGCCCGCATCACGGGCTGGATAAAGAAACACAAGTAAAGATCTTCTATTTTGCTCTCTCCGAGCACGATAGGAGCAACCTTGATTCAGCTGGGTCAAGATTCTTTTTGAACAACACGGACACCAGGTGTTGGGAGATATTAAAGAACATGGCTAGGAAACAATCATGGGGCGAAAGAGGCACCGTGGAGCAGGTCCGAGCAGTAGGAGAATCTAAGGCGATAAAGAATCTGAATGAGAAGATGGATCTTCTCGCAAAGAAACTGCTAGCAAAGGAGGATGATGCATCTGAGGATGAGGAAGCCCAAGTCAAATTCATGCAACAACATGGATACAGAAACAATGACTATGCATGGAGGAGAGACAAAAAGTTCTCCTGGAAGGATCCTAATAATTTCCAACAAGATCTGGAGACAAAGCCACAACCGAGAGCTGAGGATAAGAGCACCGAATTACTTAGTCAAATGGTGCAGCAAAACCAGGAAATGATGGCTATGTTTGGTAAGCAATTGCAATCTCAAGGTGATATTTTAACCAAATTTGGGCAGACGCTACAAAGCCATGGAGCACAGATGTGGGCATTGGAAACCACCGTGGCGCAGATTTCAAGTGAAGTGGCGGCCATCAAGCACGCCAACCAGTAGAAACCGGCCGAGAATGCAAATGTGGCTCAAACACACCATCAAGTGAAGTACATGTCTGTGGTAAGCAATGAGGAGGAATCCCAGGTGTCAGAAGCAAAAGATCAAAGCAAAATGAGGTTTGATACGGGAGCAACACCAGCGATACCGTATCCTCGCAGTTATTATGGACTGCCGGGCAGAAACCCTCTTTTCAGGAAATCCTGCCAAGGACCCATTATAGTTGCGTCCCCGCTTAGCCAAGAAGAGCAAGTTAAGGCTGCCTGTTACGGTGCGGATACATCTACTGCGAGAGAAGAGCCACAGCAAATGATACATGTTGATGATGTCCCGACAAAGCCTATGCCAGAGGGAGTAATGGAAGCAAGCTTAGGGGAGATGGCCCCAAAAAGACCATATGTGCCACCCTACAAGCGTGGTAATGCGGCAGTGGAGTCAAATTTGGACAACTCAAAGCCGAAGAAGGAGCACATGCATTATAGAAAATTCTTAGATATATTCAGAAAGCTACATATCAATATTCCACTGGTGGAGATGATTGAGAAGGTCCCCGCCTATGGGAAGTTTATTAAAGAAATAGTTAATAAAAAGAGGCGGATCAAAGATACTGATGTATGTAGGATGAATGAAATGGTAAGCTCAATGATCCTTGGGAGTTTACCAGAGAAGAAGAAAGACCCTGGGAGCTTCTATATTCCATGTTCAATAGGTGATCAACACTTCCCACGAGCTCAATGTGATTCGGGCGTGAGCATAAATCTCATGCCGTTGTCCACATTTCAGAAGCCCGGGTTACACGACATAAAGAAGTCAACGACAACCATTGAATTAGCAGATGGATCTATTGTAAGGCCACATGGCATTTGTGAGAATGTTCTTGTCAAAGTGGACAAATTCATTTTTCCTGTGGACTTTGTAATCATGGACATGCCGCAGCTTGAGAGTTGCGAGATGCTATTAGGGAGGTTGTTTCAAGCAACGGCCGATGTAGTGACTACAATTGGGAGAGGTACACTCACTATGAGAATCGGTCAAGATCGCGTGGAGTTCAAGCTACCGCACGATTCTTTGAGTACCTTCTCCAAGGTACCAAGTTGATTAAAAGCCTAAAAGTCATCTAGCCTAAGACGTTAAATAAGGGCACTTATTGGGAGGCAACCCAACCATCGGTACATTAGTATAGTTCTTGTACATTCGTAGGTTGATTTATTTTGGCTTGATTTTTAGTGTAAAAAAAGATACCGTGATCGGTTTGTTTGATGTGCAGGCTGAGGCAGAGTCGATACCATCGACACACTGGTCGATGGTATCGACCAGGGTATAGGTTGACGACTGTAGATTTCATTCTGAGTCGATAACATCGACGGCCTCGTCGATGGTATCGACATACCTACAACCAGTCATGAAGAAAAAGTCGATAGTATCGACATGCCAGTCGATACCATCGAGATCTCTGAAGATTTACAGAAGAAATCGACTCTGGAAAGTCGATACCATCGACGGGCGTGTCGATGGTATCGACACCTTCAAGTGAAAAAGGTGGCGGCCAGTCTCGCAAGGATTTACCCTAATCAGAAAAGTCGATACTATCGACTCGTGTCGATGGTATCGACCATCCACGTCACCGATCCGGGCGAACGAATCAACGGTGATCGCGGCATCCACGTCATCGATCCGGGTGAAGCGTCGATACCATCGACACATGTCGATGGTATCGACACGTCAATGATCCGGGTTTCAAGATCCAGCCATCGACAACCATCGATACTCGCGATGGGGGCGGATAGCATCGACTAGTGTCGATACCATCGACTAGCGTCGATGGTATCGACGGGCCAATAGTGGTGCCGGCCAAGTCTATTTAAGGAGATTCATTACGTCATATGTCGTCACACATTCGACGAGTTCTTCCTCCACTTGCACCGAGTGATCCCCCCAGCCATCCAAACCCAATGACAAGCAGCACCGAGCGAAGTTCTTCATCGAGCGGGGATTCACCTCTCCGATCTTCACTGAGCTCCCGTTCTATTCCTCTTTCTTTCGCAAAGATGGTGCGTACAGCGGGTGAATCCTCTTCAAATGCGCCACCCATGGAGATTCCGGTGTTTGTTCCTCCTCGTCCTCACTCTATTACACACCTGTGACTGATTCATCCATCCGCGGAGGTGAAGAAGGTGTACGAGGAGCTGCTACAGCGTAAGATCGAGCCCACGCGATATGTTGAACGGAACCTGATGCACGACTTGGGGTTCACAGACAATCTTGCCTATGTCCTGAAAGGGAAAGCGCAGGAGACTGACAGAGACGAAGAGGAGGTCCAGTATCATGCCGAGGGCCATCCATTCTTCGGGGAGTGGCCAACCTACAAGGAACTCGTGGCCGAGTTCATGGCGTCACTCGATATCAACGTGCTGCCAAACGATGTGATTGCTTCTGATAGAGAATGGAGAAAAGGGAGGGTATTGTTCAGGCTTTTCAACAATAATTACACCCTCACCGTCGACCAGTTTAATTCCATTTATAACTGGAATCATCACGACCATCAGCACCAGCGTCCGGACAACTGCACGAACTACGACGCCATCTTCGTCGAGCTGGTGACAGTGCCACCGGGCAAAGCTGTAAGCTACCACAATGCGGCGGTAGCAGACTTTGAGCACCCTTTAGTGCGGGTTCTTCACCGCATGCTCTGCACCACCCTATTCGGCCGTGGTGATCTAGCTCTCAGCAAATTCCAAGAGGTGGATTTGTTCTTCTTGTACAAATTATTGAAGCGGGAGGAGTGCAACTGGAGCGCGTTCTTTTTAACGCGTGTGATGGCAGTGAAGCGGAGTACGAGAAAAGCGCCAATTCATTTTGGAGGGCTGATCACGCCATTGGCTATCTATCTTGGGCTGGATCTTTCTCAGCTTACTTCCCTATCTACTAGGAGCAAGGTTAACCTCCAGCATCTTCACCGGTCCAATCTCCTACTTCTTCGAGATGGTTTGGCGTATGCGCACTGCCTCGTCAACCATGCATACCAAGAATGCTCGTTGCCTGATGAGGTCTTCAATATCGAGGGTGCTCAACATTTTCAGTGGCCAATCATAGCCATTGATGACTCTGATGAAGATGGCCGCAACGATGGTGGCGACGACGGAAATGACGAAGAGGCTGAGGAGGAAGAGGCTACACCTCTTCGGGCACGAGTGGCACCACGGAAGCGTCCTCGGATGCATCCGGGTGCATCTTCATCATCACAGCCTCTACCACCACCACCACCCTCACATCCAAGCGAGGATGTTTATTTTATGCAGGGCATGTATACGATGCTGCAAGACATCCAGCAGACCCAGCATAACCAAACAGCCACCTATGCCGGTATTCAAGATACTACCAACCGGCTCTATGTCAATCAGCAGGCGATTTTTGAGAATGAACGCCTTCTTCTCGAGAATCAGCAGAACATCCATGATAGGTTGCACGGGATGGAGGTGCAACAACAACCGTTTTTCGATCACTACTGGAGCCAGAGTTATTTTGGGGGGTATCCACAGCCTCCGCCGATGCCCCAGTATGATCCGACATTCCAGGGGCAGTACCCGTCTTGGGACCCCACGGCGCCGCAGTACCCACCTCCACCACCACAGGGGTGATCCGGTATCACTGTTCCAATCTTTAAGTTTGTTTTTTGACTATGAGGCCATAATTGAATTCAAGCTTAGGGGTAGTTGGAACAACTTTATCTTTTATTGTTTTTAGTTTTTAACTTTATTGTTTTTGTTCTTGTTATTTGTTTCTTGCATTTTTAGTTTTTGTAGGATCCACATGCTATCTAGTGTAATCGTGGATGTCATAAAGTTTTTGTCATCTCATTAATTGTGCATGGGAAAATCAAGGGAAATTTAAAACTTTTGGGTGTTTGGAAAGCTTGTTTTGTTTAATCTTGGGCACATATCCTACAAAAATGATTGGTTTTGTCAACTTTAAAGCAAAATTTCACAACTGTACTCCTAATGATTCATGAAAGTGGACGGAAATGGTTGTTTGAGCCTAATCTGACCAAATGGTAATGTGACTTTAATTGGATGTAAGAGAGAGAAACCTCTTAACTACTACACAGGTCAGTAAGGAGGGACACATAATATCTTTCTAAGGTTCAGTCATCTAGTCTTGTGATCTTTCCACCTCTTTACTTTTCACAATCCACCGCAAGAATCGGAACTACTTTACAATTTTAACTTCTTTGACAGCATTTCATATAGATAGGTCCTGCATTGAATTTATTTCCATATGTTTTGCATAAAAAGAAAGTAAAAAAATTAGAATAGTGATACATGCACATTACCCTTAGGTGCATGCCATGTAGTTGCATTCATAATTTTCATGCATAAAGTATATCATGTATCTCAATTTTTCTCCAATGGTGAATTAAATTGTTCCATACCTTATGAATTGTGCAAATTTCTGAGTATGAAGAAAAATAAACCCAATAAAATATTCATTATCAATTATGGATATAGGGGTTGGAAATTGAAAAAAAAAGAGAAAAATCTGAAAAATTTGCATGATGAAAAAAAAAGAGAAAAGAGTTATGTAGAAGCAACGAGAATAAGAAGGAGAAAGGAACATAATATCACCTGTATTTTAAGATAATTGAGTACATGATGTAGCTTAATTAGATGTCCATTTCGTTTTGAGATGGATGGTTAGTACATGCATCATTTCACCCAATTTTAGGCATTAGGACATTTTTCATGTGCATTTGCATCATTTAGGACATTTTTGTTTTGTGCATGTTGAAACTGTGTAATACTTCCACTTTCTTCCATGAACCACCCATCTTCATCCACCCGTTGCTCAGATTGGTAGGCCACCGTGAATTTCTCCTCACTAATGTATATCAGGAGAACTGCTTCCATGTAGATGGTAGTTAGGGCGAGAAATGTAGTATAGGAGATCACAAGATGCACCAAGTCTGAACCGGCGAGTTTTATTATGTTAACTGCCTTATGTGATAGTGTTCATCAGTTTTGAGGTCAATTTCTTTTATGGATGATTATTGTCGCCTGCAGGGTATTTACCATTCCGTGGTTAGAGAGGGCCGGTATGTGAATGTCTGGTGGGAGTCATATGGGATGTTGGTTGTGGTGTGTTGTTCTTCAGTTGACATTAGCAATTCTATTCTAAGGATTAGTTGCTCGAGGGTGAGCAACGTTCAAGCTTAGGGGAGTTTGATGTGATGATTTTGAGTCGCATTTATAGACCTGTTTGATGTGTGTTTTATGCTTTTATTAGTCATTTTTATGGTTAATGTTGCATAATTCATCCACTTTGGTCTTTGCTACTATTTTATGTCAAATTCCCTTTATTTCATCGTTTTGAACATTAATTGTCAAAATATTATTATTTGTGTGAATTTATGTGGTCTTGTGCTTGAATTTCAGAGAAAACAAGTATCTGCTTCCGTCGATACCATCGACCGGACCGCAGGTTGCCAGCCGCGAGTATCAGCAAAGAGTCGATACCATCGACACCAAGTCGATACCATCGACGCACGGAGGCTACAGTGACACAAAACGATAAAACCGTCACTACAGGTTCGTCGATACCATCAACCCGCGTCGATGGTATCGAGATTACATCAGGCGCTCAGACGAAAAGGAAGAAGGGTTGCCGCTACCATACTGAGTCGATACCATCGACTCGAGTCGATGGTATCGACACCGTAGGATATGAGTTGGCTTCCTAATGATCTCAATCAGACGACTACGGTTAATTAGCGACCTAATGACCGAGATATACCTAATGACGGCCGCCTAGACAAAAGGGAGGAGGTGATTAGTCGCTGCACACATACCGAGGAGTAGTGGAGAGGAGAACGGAGGCCAGAAGCTCATACCAGTTGATCCGGACGCCGAAGAAGACGGATTCCACCACTACAAGGCGGGAGAGCATGTGTTCTACGCGGAAGATCAACCGTTTCTTCTCCGTTCAGGGGTTTCACTTTCATTCCACGTTTTCACATGTTTTCCCCTATTTCTTCCATGTACTTGTGTGAGATGAACATGCGGGGCTAATCCCCTTCATCTTTAGGACCGGGAGTAGCCCGAGAATTCATTGTATGACAAGTTTATAATAGTGAATCATATTTTATCCCTCAATTCTGTGGTATAATTTCGTTTTCTCCATGTATTGTTATGCTTGATCACCATAATAATAACCTAATGCCCTTAATCACTTTGAAAGAAGGATTAACGGTTGAAAAGATACGAAATCTACATTAATCAATAAATCCCTTGAACAAGGCGGTGTAAAATTAATGGTGGAAACTGAGAGATTGTTTATAATGCACCTAGTTTAGGGTATAGGTTACTACGACGGTGGAACCGACCTAAACATAGGTAGTGAATTGTACCACGACAGTGGGCAATTCTGTTTTTAGGCCACTACCCGGATAGAGAGATAAAATTGAGTAGCTATATAGAATTTAATATAACGAAAACCCGTGGTGAAACTGTAACCCTAAAGATCTCATTTTGAATTGATTAAACCAACATTTAATCGATTGCTTCTTTTGTTTTGTTTTTATTTTTTCTTATATTTTTAACAACAACTCTCAACTTGTTAATCAGCTTAGCTGATCGCGAGTAGTTAGTAGGAGTCCCTGACGATTGCACGTATCCATGAGTTTGACTCGGGCCTCACAAAGCCCTGTACTACTCGACGCGTTCACTTACGTTTATACGCACGTTAAAATTGTGTCAGTGGACATTTTCACTAAACCTCTAGCTAGAGAGAAATTTAACTTTATTAGATCTAAACTAATCATTGTTGCTTTGAATGATATTGACATGTTGTCTAGCTAGTTGTTTTTATCCTATATGTCTTGCTCATGCTTTCCTCATCTTGCTTGCCTAAATTTTGTCTAAAATGTTCTTAATTTTCTTGTTGTCATGCTTAGTTCACTTATTTTTTGGGCTTTTCTCAAATTTCTTGGTTTTATCACTAAATAGTACCCGATGATGAGTGATATGTGCCTAATATGTTCAATGTACATAATAGACTCAAAAAATGAATTTAATTGGCATGCATATGGCTAGAAATAAAGTTTGATGGTTTTAGGTCAGGTTGACCAGTGGTCGAGTTTCCCCCAGGACAAACTCGACCGATCAGTGGCCAAGAGTTGTTCTCCAGTGGACCAATTGATCGAGTTTTTGACTCTCACAACTCGACCAATCCGTGGGTTGATGCAAATTTAAGTTAGGTTCGGCTGACTATTCTCCCTCTCAACTAGAGAATACACGACTGATTCCTCTTCTTCTAGCCCTAAGATCTCACCCCCGGACCTAAACCTCCCTATCCTAGCCCTTTCCCGACCTAGATAGCTTGACATAGACCTCCTCGGTTCCTCCCTGGTGGTGTTTGGATGGATTTTGAGGTTTTCTTTGTGTGTTTGTTCGTTTCTCTTTCTCTTTTTCTCCTCCATGGCTTCGCAAAGGAGAAAATGACCTGCCCCAAGCAATGCACCTTCATCCTCTTCGTCAAATCACTTGATTCCTTTCTACAATACCTCTTTTGTCTCAATAGAGGTTGTTAATAGGTATAAGGACCTTCTTCCTAGGAGTCATTTTCCTTTTCACGCCTTGTTTAAGCCAAGAACTAGGCATCAATAGGTTATTGATCAAGTTGCTAGGTTGCCTGTCATCCACCATCTTTCCACCTTGGCCGTCGAGCATGACTGCTTTCATAACTCAATGTCTAGCACGAAAGCAGTTCATGAGTTCTACACTAATTTGCATTGGAACTATGACTCCCTCGTACCCCCGCCGAATGCTCAAGTAATCCTAACCTCAATGATCGCGGGTAAGAATTTCCAAATCTCCGAGGATATTTTAAATGTCTTTTTTTTTCGGAGATGAGGAAAATGATACCTAGCACAAGGATTATGGTGAGTATTTTGATCTTTTAGACCCAGAAGGTTTCTACAAGCAAAATGAATTGACTTCCCCTAAAATTCATCGCTACTTGAAGAAACCTAACGTTCCATATAATAATAAGAGCACCCTACCCTCCTCTTCCCTCAACCTTAGGAAGTGCATTTTGGCTTTGGTGATCAACTACAACATCCATTCGAAGAAAAATCAAACAGATATTGTAGAGAACATTGTTGTCATTATGTATTGCACCCTAGAGAACATCAGTGTCGAGTGGGCTAGATACATTCTACACCACATGACTTGCTTTGACACTGGTAAGAACACCAAAGGCACCCATCCCCCGTACCCTACCCTAATATGTGGTTTGTTTCAGTTCTCCACTGAGAAATCACTCTTTTATGACTTTCATTACAAAGTGGCCAGGAAAGGTGTATGTATCAGTGAAACCATGATTCAGAAGTTTGTGGATGTATTTGCCTCTTCTACCCCTGGTGCTTCTCCCTCTGCCTCTGCCTCTGTAGCCCCTGCCTCCTCTACCCATGCTCCACCTCCTCAACCCCCTCCTCGACTTAGCCCTGCTTCGTTATGTGTATCTAATGAAAACTTATGGGCTACATGATTCACCAACAAGCATACAACCATCAGGTCCAGGAGCACATGCATTAGGATTTGTGTTCTATCATGTCGACCATGAACCTATCATGTTATTCATCCTACCCCACCTACCATCTCTACCCTAGAAGTGATTATTCTTCATATGTATATAATCATTACTATCCTGCACCCGAGCCTTCCGCTGCTGCTGCTCCTCCACCCTTTGTAGATGGTGGTCCTACTTCTGCTCCCACCTACCTCTAGTTTCCTATTGCGCCCCTGGCCACCTTGCTTTCTAGCCTTGGAGAATCTGCTCCATCCTTTCCTCAGGCCAATGAGCTTCACGCTCTTGGTATGTCTTGGGCTGAGCAGAATGCTCGTTGGCCCAGTCATGCTTTCGGCCCTCCTATTGATGAGGAGATGCCTAACCAGAATGATGATGCTGAGGATGATGATGATGATGATGATGGTGATGGTGAGGATGCTTCTGATGATTGTGATAGTGCTAGATCTGATGAGGAAGGCACTACTGCTGCACCTTCTGATGGAGATGAGGACAATGAGCCTAGAGCCGATGATGATGTCGTTGATATATATAGTTTAGATGTTTAGCTTGTTTCTTAGTTTTTAATCTAGCATGATGATCATATACATCTTTCTAGGCTATTTTGTATAAGAAACATCTGGACACATTATTTGAGTTATACTATTTTATCTTCTATTTTTCGTCACTTCTTGCTTGTAGTTGCTTTCATGAGAACATGCATCTGAGTTGTAATAGACGTGGCATGCACTCTTGCTTTTCACTCTGATATATCTTATGTGTTGGTGCCATCTTTCCCCATATTTTGATATTGACTGAGATTGTATGTTGCTTTCGTCTCTATTTGTCATATGATATGAGATTGCTTGTATGAATATCTAGTTAATTGTGTTTTGGAGAAGACCTAGATATATGCTCTTCTAACCCCCCTACTTTTTGATAATGTCAAAAGGGGGAGAGAAATTTCAAAGTCTTCAAACTCAATCATATTTCTATTCGTTGTTATACTACTGCTTATTTCTTATGAGATCCTTTTCTTGTTCATTTACTATTTTGTCATGTGACTTGCAAAGGAATACATAGTACATGTATGCTATTATTATTGCTCTATGTAGATAGATTAACCATGCAGGTTTGAAGAAGCATAGATTGAGGGGGAGCAATTCACATTGTTCACATCTTGAATCCCCTTCATTCATAAGGCAAAGGTATAACTTCTATATCCTTTTCAATATGTTTGTAGAATGGTTTGTCATTGTCAAAAAGGGGGAGAATGTTGACCTAGAGGTTATACATTGTCCATATTTTGATAATCATTTAACCATTCCATTCATATGTATCTAATATGTGTATTGAAGATTGATTTCTGGTGTTAGATACATGAAAAGGATAAAAAATCAAAAGCCCTAATTTGCTCAAGTTCAAGTCAAAAGCTATACAAGTGTGTAATTTTGGAAATCTATGTAAATGACCTTAGAATATTTTTGTAATCACTTGTATTGATGAATTGTCTTGTTACTAAGATGACAAAATTATTTGGTACACTAAATACCAAGTTTTAATCACTTTAGATGCACTTTAGAAAATTGACCACAGATAGTCAATCAGTCGAGATGCAAACTCGACCGATCCTCCTAGATGAATTCTCTTAAGATGGCATCAGTCGATTTGTGGTTTCACAGAACTCGACTGATCGATTACCTGACCAATTCGATCCTCATTGGTCGGTCGAGTTTCCCCAGGATAAACTCGACCGATGATTTGAATATTGGCTTTGTCTTTTACTCTATCGGTCAAGTTACCTTTATTGAAACTTGACTGATTGCACTGTACGAAATTTGCAGAAAAAGTGATTGTGGTCATTAGTGTGTGTTTTGAGCAAAAATAGAGTCATTTATTTGAGCAAAAATGGCTATATTTCATATCCAAGTGTCCCACAACTTAAAGGGAGACCCTCAACTATAAATAGGACCTCTTGGAGTTCATTCCAAGGTTGCTCATTCACTACATGCTTGGTCCTAGCTTAGTTGAGAGTGTTCTAACCCTTTGAGGCCCTTTCTCTCTCTACCTTCAAGTCAAATTCATGAGTATGAGTGAGATAGGTTCCTTTGTAAGAGATCTGCTCCTTGTATTGATGTATAGCTCTCCTCCACAATCTTCCTACCCCCTTTCATTATTGAAGAAAAGGCTGAAGATCTTCTCCGAGTGAAGGAGAAGGAGTTGTTGTTCTTTAAGGCTGAAGAAGGCAAGGTGTTCCAGATCTCCAAGTGAAGGAGATTGGCAAGGAAAGCGCTCAAGAAGGATAGGTAATCTCTTGAAGGCCGAAGACTTGAATAAGCAATGGGTAAGTCCATGTTGATGGCTAAAGACTCCATGGTTCAAGTGGGTAAGCTCCTTCTATAGGTTGAAGATCCTTTCTTGAGGTACTATGCCCTTGGATGTTGTGGTTTTATCTTGTAATCTTATAATGGAATATAAGAGTACCAAGATTGGAAATCCTAGAGATTAACCACCTCTAGGTAGTGGACTGACATTGCTCCTAATTAGGACATGGAACCACTCTAAACCACCTTGTCCAAGTGCATGCTTTTCCTTGTCTCTCATCCTTGCTATGCTTGCTAGTTAAGACATCAAATTAGATTTTGTTTAAGTTCCTGCACTTAATATAATTTGGTATTCTAATCTATTTTGTGAGAATTTTTAAGCTCTATTCACCCCCCCTCTAGAGCCCTTAATCCAACAACTACCTCATAGTTTACGTGGTACTTCTCAAACTACCCACTTTTAGTGATCAACAATATCTTTGAGGTTGGTAAAGCTTTTTTTTAGAAGTGTGTTTGATGTGATACTTGTATTCCCAAGTTTCGTTAGGGTAGTTTGACAAGTATATTCACAACTTATATTTTGTCTTCCATGTTCTACAAAATATTCATAACCTGTCTATGATCATATCATACTTTTTAGTACATAGTTTTTTATTATAATCATATAACTTATCTTGTAAGGTTACCTATTTAATATATACAAAATATTGGTTATTTTGAAAATATTATTGAATGGAATTCATAATTACTATCTTATGTTTTTTATAGAGTAATCTCACCATGGATTGATCGTCTAAATTGGGTGGTATCAGATATTCGGTCCCCAAAGTCTACACGGACATTGAAAGTTGTGTCATTCTTGAGTGTTTGCCATGTTTAACCATGTTTTTTATTTATTTGAATATGGTTGGTCCATGTCAAGAACAAGAGGAGGGTCTATTTATCGACCATATATGGAAAGTAGTAAAGGTATCATGAGGAGAGGGTATGTCACATAGGGCCATAGAAACCCATAACTCCTCCCTTGTACATGACGACATTGATTGACTCAACGATCCACTTGATGTTTGGGTTGATGATGTTGACTTTTATGTAGTTGTCTGAGAAGGTACCAATTCCACCTCACAAGATACTCTCTCCAAATATAGATTATTTAGAACTAAGGAACATTTTGAGAGGTCAAATAAGGTAATTGGTGCCACAAAGTATGCAGGCACAATTAATCCGTCAGACACAGATCTGTTGTTGACATAGTTAGAGAAGGCTTATTGTCTATAGGATATACCCTAGGAGAATAAATTAAAGCATGTAATCTACCAGCTAAGTAATAATATTGGCCACTGATGGGTCACAGAAGAGGATAAGAGGATTGGTGAGGTGATCATACAGGTAAAGTTTTAGAAAGACTTCTAATAGTTTTCATTTCCCTCATTACCGTTTGAAGGAGAAAATGAACCAGTTTGAGATATTGTGTTAGAAGTCATTGTCTGTGAATGACTATGAGTCATAGTTAATGGAGCTGTTTAGGTTTTTTCCTCATCTAACTTATACAGAAAAGAAAAAGAATCTGCATGTTCAAGAAGGCCTTGAATGCAAGAAGGCTCGTTTGATATGTATGCTAAAGTCACGAGAGAAGTTCTCTACATTTGTAGAAGATGTGAGGAGGATTTAGGAGATGTGTGTGACTCATGCTGAAGGTGAATCTAGGAAGTGGTCATCTCAATCTGAAGGATATTATCCTATAGGGTATAAGAAGTAGAGGTTTATAACACCACATCATTAATAGTAGTATCAGAAGCCACAACAGAGGTCAACACTTTGGAAAATTGAGGCCGCAAGTTCAATCTTAGTGGTCTCCTAACAAGGTAGGACATGTTCACCTTCTATCTGGGGTAAACAACTCAACATCTATGTTAATGTCATGACAATCTAGGCCACAATATAGGAGGATGTGCAAGAGATTCAACTACAACCACACAGTCCCATGTCATTTTGATAGTGCCAACATTTCCATTCTGGGTACCAAGGACTTGTGAGGACCTTTTCTTTATAGTTATATTAGGAAGTTACACAACAACCAAAAGAACCAATAGGTCTTGAAACATAGTGGAAGTGGAAGAGGTCATGGTGGTCTTCTTAGCCAGGGTCTCCAGTACTATCCATGAGAGCTTAAGGTTATAGAAAATAGTAGGAAATGACAAGGTTCTATTTGATGATTCATTCACAAGGAGTCATCAATCCATAGTTCATGACAAGTTAGGTGGAACTTTTTTAATTGGACTTATGTGATTACATGTGTATCTATCTTAACTAACCTACTTTGAAAAAATAATTTATCACTAGAAATGTGATACATCTTTGTAACTTGCCTATCGAAAGTAGATTTGAGGAGTTTTTGATGGAGACTGAGTTGGAAGAGTCTTCTGCTTTGTGGGAGATATGCCATTCAAGTGTTCCTACCTTCTATAGACATAGTGTTTGGGTGGATCTCGTGGCACTTGACATGCATGGATTTGATGTGATCCTAGGGATTGACCATTTATAGGACTATAAGGTTGTCTTAGACTGTGGTTGTAAGGTTGTAGAGTTTATAGATGTTGGTATATTTTGGACTTTACTAGGATATAGGAAGATCCTCCCAACATTTATGGTGTTTGCAATGATAGAAAATATGTTTCTGAGGAATGGTTTTAAGGCTTTTCTTGCATAGATTATTGATATTAAGGCATGGAATACAAGGTTGGAGGACATTCATGTTGGGTGGTATTTTGTGGATGTGTTTCCTAAGGACTTTCTAGGATTCTCAAACCCTATAGAGATTAATTTTGAGATCCATTTAGTAACCCATAACACAATCATCTTATCAAATGGAAATGATTAAGATAAAGGAGTTGAAAAGGTACTTGTAGGATTTTTTGGATAAGGAGTTTATCCAACCAAACACATCTTGTTCGGGTTCTCTAGTGTTGTTTGTAAAGAACAAGTATGGGTCTATAAGGTAGTGTGTAGGCTACTGACAACTGAAGAAGGTGACAATAAAGTATAAGTATCTATTTCCAAGGATAGACGACCTGTTTGACCTTTTGAAGGGAGCTACATTGTTGCCAAAGATCAATCTAAGATCACGGTAGCATCAGTTGGGGATAAGGTCCAGTGGCATTCTTAATACTTCTTTTAGGACTAGGTATGGTCCCTAAGAGTTAATGGTTATGCAATTTAGGCTAACTAATGTGTCAACAACGTTTGTGGATTTGATGAATAGAGTATTTAGACTAGATCTAGAAAAGTTTCTAGTGATTTTTATTCATGGTATATTGATCATGTCATCCCTGGGAAGAGGACTTCTATAGATCTCAAGAAGGTTCATGTTGTGTTAGTGTGGGAACAACCTAATACATGAATAGAGATATGAGTTTCCTAGGCTTAGTAGGTTGTTATAATAGATTCATCAGGAACATCAATGCAATTGATTTACACTTCTCTAAGCTAACTAGGAAGGAAGTTTCATTTGGTTGGGATGAGAAGTGTCAACATTGTAGCTAATGTCGGTACCTATGGTAGTTCTTCCAGAGCCTAGGAAAGGATACATCATGTTCTCTGATGTCTTGCATAATAGGTTGGGTTGTGTGATTATGCATGATAAGAAGATGATTTTTTTTTTACTTCCAAACATATTAAGAAGTACAAGGAGAAATACCCAACCCATGTTGAAGGAACTTGCTATGATTCTCTTGTCTTTGAAGGTTTGGGGACATTATATATACAAGGAGACGTGTTAGATCTTCATGGACCACAAGAATCTTAACTATGTCATTTCATATCAAGAGTTGAACATGTGATAGAGGAGGTGGTTGGGGATACTAATGGACTATGACTATACTATTGACTATAGTCCAAGAAATGTGAATGTAGTGACTGTTGCGCTCACTAAAAAGTCATATTTGTCTTGCTCAGGTGAGAAAGAACAACTATACACCTTGTCCTATATCAAAAGAAACATCTTGGTTTTTCTTTGGAAGATGAATATGCAGATGGATGTTTACATTTTAGGAAGGTGTTTTCATAGTTATAGTAGAATTCGATGTTTATACAATACATTATAGATGCACAATGGGTGACATGGTGATGCAGAATATCTGAGCATTGTTTGGAAGCAGTAAGTGTGATGACTTCCATGAGTCAAATGATGAGATAGTGAGATTTCACAATAGGATGGCAGTTCTTGATGGGGATAATTTGAGGAATACTATGCTTGAGGAACCACAATAATCTATTACCTAGATGCATCCTAGAAGTACCAAGATGCACCATAATCTTAAAGATCTATATTGGTAGCCAGGGTTGCAGCATGGCATGATGGAGTTTGTGGAGAAGTTCCTAGTTTGTCAACAATTAAAGGTGGAGCACAATAAACCCATAGGGTTTTTGAATCACATGTCAACTCATGAGTGGAAGTGGAACCACGTCTCCATGGATTTTGTCATTGGCTTTCCCAAGAAAACAAGGGACATGATTCCATTTGGGTAATAAGTGACCATTTGACGAATTTAGTTCACTTCTTATTGGTCAAGAAACACTACACTATAGATAAGTTGGCAAAGATCTAGGTGGATAAAATCATGCATCTACGCATTACGAGCGTAGTGTCAGACAAAGGACCTCATTTTATGAGTAGGTTTTGGGAGCATCAGCGTACGCTAGAGTCACGAAAGAAGTGTTCTACCTTTGTATAAGATGAGAGGAGGACTTAGAGGATGTCTATGACTCATCCTGAAGGTGAATCTAGGAATAGGTCATATCAATCCCAAGGATATTAGTCTATAGGGCATAAGATGTAGAGGTTTTCAACACCACATCAATAATAGCAGTATCAGAAGCCGCAATAGAGGTCAACACTAATTGAGGTTGCAAGTTTCGTCTCAGTTTTCTCTTTTTTTTTAACCAAAAGCTTTATTTATTGATTGTTAGAAGCAAGTATAGGAATAAACGATAAGTCTATGGTGCTCATACAAGGTAGCCAAGGTGGCCAAGAAGTAAAAGCTACACTAGTGTTGTTTTTTAGAACAAACTTGGAAGTTGAATCAACTAAGGTGAGGTAATCCTGGGGACTGCAAAGGATGCTGAGCGAGGGATTGCTGAGTGTGATCTTCTTCCAATGATGGTGGTAGGAATGGAATTTGGATTGAGTGCAACTGACTTGTGTTAGTGTTTGAAAAGCTATGGTTGAGTCTGTGACGATGAGCGTTTCTTCCCAAGCGTGGCTTTGGGCTAAAGAGGCAGCTTGTATGATGGAGATGATCTCTTCTTCTACTGCACAAGCTATCTTAGTAGGGTGGCCTATGCCAGCCAAAGTATTCCTATAGGGTTGAGAGCTATGCATATGTAGCTTGATTTCAAAGAATTCTGAACATCAACGACATCAGTGCGGATTATATGTTTGGGTTGCATATGCATTCCCCACCACTGGAAAGTGTTGTAATTCACCAACGTCGTAGGGATATGTGGGCTCGAGTTCTTCAGAATCGTTTCCGATCTCATATGAATGAAGCGGATGGCAATAGATGTTGGCACAACCTTGCCTTCGTGTGTCTCGTCATTGTAGAGAGTTTAGAGGTGCCATGTCTCCACTACGAGCAAGGTCGGAGAGATATTTGCATGGGACCCTTTCATAAAATTGTCAACCCAGCTATCCTCATCATCAAGGAAGAAATATGAGGTGGGGGAAAAGGCTTTCTAGAGCATTGTGCTCTTAGGACAGTCCCTAAGGAAATGTCATATTGTTTCATCATGTAGATTACATCATGGATAAGTTCTGGATACATCAAAATGTCGACGGTACTTCTCAACATTGGTTAAGAGAGCTCTATGTTGGAGTAACCATAGGAACACTTTTATAGGGAGTTGTCTCCTCCAGATGGACATCTAGTCTCTTGGGACGGGCTATTCCTTGTCGTGCCTTAGCCACCGATAGGCTGATCTGGCCGTGAGGTCGCCACTGCTATCGTGGGGCCATACTAACATGTCTGTTCATGTATCCCAGTCAGGAGGAGGCGTCATCCTCAGGATGTCCCACGTGGCTTTAGGAAGCTGGGATTGAACAAAATTCCAATCCCATGCACCAATGTCTAAACACATTGACGAGACTCACATGTCTACAATGTCTATAGGGATGGGATGGTCAGGGGCCATGGCGGGAATGTTTGAACCTGCTAGCCATTTATCAAACCAGACATTGATGTCTCTGTTGTTTCCTATAGCTTTGTGGCATGTAGCTTGGACCTTGAGCAGGTTAGAGGAGATAAATCTCCAGGCTGTTGATCATGAGGATTTGGATGAGGCATTTCTGTGTTGGTATTTCTCCTTGAGGATCTTCACCCAGAGCTTTCCGGGGTCATTCATGAATGCCCAAACATTTTCCAGCATAAGAGCTTCATTTTGATCTCTGGCATCCTTGACACCTAAACTGCCACGATCTTTGTTTGTGGACACTTTCTTCTAAGAGATAAGTGACATTTTCTTCTGATTCCCTGGTCCTTGCCAAATGAATCTGCGTATATGGATGTTGATGTCATCACATAGGGCGGGCGATATCAAGGTAGTTTGCATTGTGTAAAAGGACAATGTTACTTGTCGTTTAGGGTGAATAACTCAGCATCCATGTTAGTGACATGGCAATCTAGGCCACAATATGGGAGGATGCGCAAGATATGAAAAAATAATAATACAATCCCATGTTAGTTTGAGCAGTGACAAAATTTCCATAGAGGGAAACAAGGACATGCATGGACCTTTTATTTATAATCACGTCACGAGGTTACACAAAAGTTGAAAGAACCAATAGATCTTATAGCACAATAGAAGTGGAAGAGATTGTGGTTGGACTTCTTAGGTTGGGTTTTGAGGACTAGACATGAGAGGTCAAGGTCATAGAAGGAAGTAGGAAATGACAAAATTCTATGAGATGACTCAACCAGAAGGAGTCATCAATACATAGATCATGACAATTCATATGGAACTTTTCCATTCATACTTATGTGATTCTACATATATATGTATCTTTCTTAACTAACCCAGGTGAAACACACTAATTGATCACTAGAAAGGTGATACATCTTTGTAACTTTCCTATCAAAAGTCGACTTGATGAGTTGTTGATGGAGACTACCTTAGAAGAGTTTGTTGTTTTGTGGAAGATATGTCATTCTTGTGTTCTTATCATCTCTAGACATAGTGTTTATGTAGATCTCATGCAACTTGATATGCATGAATTTGATGTGATACTAAGGATTAACTATTTATATAAGTATAAGATTGTTTTCGACTGTGGGTCCAAGGTTGCAGAGTTCAAAGATGGTGGTATGTCTTGGAATTTTGAAGGATATAGGAAGATCATCCCAGCATTATGGTTTCAACAGTGTATTAAATATGTTGTTGAGGAATAGTTTTGAGGCTTTTATTACACATGTTGTTGATATTAAGGAAAAGACGTAAAATCTTGGAGGACATTCATGTTGTGCGGGTGTTTGTGGATGTGTTTCTTGAGGTCTTTCTAAGAGTCCCACCCCCTATAGAGATTAATTTTGGGATCAATTTAGTATAGCAGAAGCACCTTATGGAATGGCACTAGATGAGATGAAGGAGTTGAAGTGGTAGTTGTAGGAGTTGTTGGATAAGGATTTTATCCAACTAAACACATTTTCTTGGGGTGCTCTAGTGTGGTTTCTGAAGAAGAAAAAGAAGAAGAAGGATGGGTCTATGAGGTAGTGCATAGACTTTCAACAGCTGAAGAAGGTGACAATAAAGAATAAATATCTATTTCCAAGGGTAAATGACATGTTTGACCATTTAAAGGTAGATACAATGTTGTTGAAGATAGATCTAAGATCAAGGTAGCATCAGATGGGTATAAGGTATAATTACATACTTAAGACTACTTTTTGGACTAGGTATGGTCTCTAAGAGTTTGTGGTTATGATGTTAGGCTAACCAATGCATCGATAACATTTATAGATTTGATGAATAGAGTATTTAGATTGTATCTTGAAATGTTTCTAGTGGTATTTATTGATGATATCTTGGTCTACTCCAGGGACAATGAGAAGCATGAGTAGCATCTATTCCCGACATAGGAGTTGTTAAGGCAACATAGGTTGTACACTAAGTTGAAAAAGTGTGAGGTTTGGCTAACCATGGTGTCTTTTCTTGGTCATTCCATCCTTGAGAAGAGGATTGTTATAGATCTCAATAAGGTTCAGGCTATGTTACAGTGGGAACAACCTAAGACACTAATAGAGACTTTTAGTTTCCTAGGATTAGTAGGTTATTATAGGAGGTTCATCAGTAACTTCAATGCAATTGATTTACACTTGTTGAAGCTAACTAGGAAGGAAGTGTCATTTGTTTGGGATGAGAAGTGTCAGTGTTCTTTTTAGTTGTTGAATGAGAAGTTGATGTTTGTATTTGTGTTAGTTCTTCTAGAGCTCAGGAAAGGATATATCATGTTCTCTGATATCTTAAACAATGGGTTGGGTTGTGTGATATGCATGACAAGAACATGGTTTTTCTTACTTCTAGGAAGATTAAGTAGAACAAGGTGAACTACCTGACCCATGGTCTGGATCTTTCTATGGTTCTATTATCTTTGAAGGTTTAGGGACACTATCTACATAAGGAGAAGTTTCAAATCCTTATGAAAACACAAGAATCTAAACTATATCTTTTCATAGAAAGAGTTGAACATGCGATAGAGGTGGTGGTTGGGGCTATTAAAGGACTATGCCTATACTATTGACTAACGTCCATGAACAGTGAAGGTAGTGACTATCACACTTAGTAGAAAGTCAGTTTTGTCTTGTTCAGGTGACAACACACAGTTGTACTCATTGTTCTATAGGAAAAGAAACATATTGATGTTTCTTAGGAAGATAAATATGCAAATCGACATTTCCATTTTAGGCAGGTGTTGGCATAGTTATAGTTGAATCCAATGTTCATACAATATATTAAAGATGGATAATGGGTGCATGATGATACATAATATCTGAGAAGAGTTTGACAGTTGTAAGAATGATGGTTTCCATGAGTCAAAGGATGGGATAGTGTACTTTCAAAATAGGATTAGTTTCAGATATGGAAAATTTGAGGAATATGGTGCTTGAGGAAGAACAGTACACCATTACCTAGATGCATACTAGAAGTATCAAGATGTGTGGAAATCTTAAATATCTATATTGGTATCCATGGTTGAAGCATGAAATGATGGAGTTTGTTGTGAAGTTCCTAGTTTTTCAACACGTCAAGGTGGAGCACAGTAAGCATGTAAGGGTTATTGAATCACATGCCAACTCATGAGTGGAAGGGATACCATGTCACCATGAATGTTTTGGTTGGATTTCCTAGGACATCCAAGTGACATGATTCCATATGGTTAAAAAGTGACCATTTGATGAAGTTCGTGCACTTATTATTGGTCAAGACTACCTACATCATATAGAAGTTAGCATAGACTGATGGGTGAGATAGTGCATCTACAGTTCATACTGGATGCGATAATGTTAGAAAGAGGACTACAGTTTATGAGTAGGTTTTTGGAGAATATGCATACAACTTTGGGGATACAATTGTGTCTCAACACTATGTTTCACCCTAATTAGATGGTCTATTAGAGTGGTCTATCTAGATCATGGAGGATCTTTTGAGGGCTTGTGTTCTATATTTTTGCAAAGTTGGTATATTCACCTCACTCTAATCAAGTTTGCCTAAAACAACAATTATCAATAGAGCATAGATACAACATTGTATCAGGCTTGGTAGGGTAGGAATTGCATATTGTCTTTGTTCTAGTTAGAGAGGGTGAATATCAATTGTTTGGGTTTGATTTGGTTCAACAGATGAGAGTGAAGATCAAGGAGATATAATAACATGTGAAGGCATCATAGGTTATGCAAATGTCATATGCAGACAATAGCCATAGACCATTGGAGTTCTAAGTTGCGGAATATGTATATCTCAAGGCCTCACCTTAGAAAGGTGTCTTGAGGTTAAGAAAGAGGGGTAAGTTGTCTCCTAGGTTTATAGAACCTTACCCTATGTTGTGCTATTTTGGAAAGGTGGCATACATGTTAGTTTCTGCCAAGGTTGCACATGTTGCACCCAGTCTTCCACGTGTCCATGTTGAGAAAGTATCATACAAACACACAACAAACTATCCAACTAGTGGAGATTTAGCTTGATGATGATATCTCTTATGTTGATTGGCCAATGTTAACATAGACCAGTGTGTTTAGAATATGAGGAAGAAGGACATAGTTATTGTGAAGGTATTGTGGCATCAACGTAGTGTGAAGGAAGCCACATGAGATCATGAGGATGAGATGTGTAGGAAGTACCCAACTTTTTTCCTTAGAATTTTGGGGACAAAATCCTCTTTTAGGGGTTTAGGATATTTAAATACCCCTAACCAACTTAATCTCTAATCATGTGTGATAATCATAGGTTAATGTGTGTTTACATTTTGAACTCAATTTCCACTTTGTATGCCCTAATTTGATGTTTTCTTGTAAATTGTGTACCAATATGTGAAGTCACCATAACTAAGGATCTAATTCATAATTTGTGTTCAAATTATGTCTTAACATGTTCTCTTTAATATCCATGATTGTTTTGGTAACCTTTGGATGCTTCTTAATTGGGTTTGAATAAGGTTCAACCATTTGTTTTGAACCTAGTTCAGATGATTGAGTTCCCATGGTTGAACCATGAGGGTCAATAGATATGATTTTTCCCCACCTCTATACTTTGACTACTAAAAGGCTTGTGGGTGGCTATTTATCAAGGTCCCGAGTCATGGTCAGACCCTCGATAGGTGAATGCATGGGGGTGGTCGATAGGTTCATGTTGAGTACTTCCAAGAATTTTGGCTTCAACCTTCGATAGCATCACCTTTGGACCTCAATTGATCAAGATGTGGACCTCTGTACCTCCTTTTCTATTAAACATTGATATTCCCTATATATTTGGGGACTCTTGATAGGGTTAGCCTCTATATGGTGGGTGGAACCTCTATAGATTTAGATGTGTGATTCAATAAATATGTATGTATACCTACCCTTATGTACCTTGATATCTATGAACTTTATTTTTTATATCCCAAGGAAAATTTACCCTCGATACCTCCTTTTAGGGTTGAAATTAAATAGGATCTAGTTTGATACCCATTTGGGGTATTTACTTCGGTACATATCACCCCTTTTTAGTCTGTGATATCCTTCTAAGTTAGTCTATTTTAAACTTTCAACCTCCGTTTCTATGTATACCCAAGCCCCTTGGCCTCTTATCCCAATTTGGATGTCAAAAAATCTAGTAGAGAAGACAAATGGGAGCTTATTATTCTTTATATCCTTGTTTGGAGGTTGATAGATTCACTCAACTACTTGCACGCACTTGCATGTTGAGGATTCATCCTTCTTTAATAGTGTCAAGCGTAGGTAGCTCCTTCCCGACCATCACCCTTGTAAGATCTTCTCTCCATGCTCTCTTTTCTTTGATTTCCTTCTCATATTCCTCCTTTGTACAAACTCAATGGATTTTCCATGGTTGCTTGCACATATAGCTCAAGCATCTCCCATTCTACCTCTTTTTTGCCCTAGGTTTGCTTAGACCTAGCTTGGAGGAGCTCTTTTAGACCCTTTGGAGGACTGGTCATGGGTAGGCAAACATATTTCATGCTTTCATGTGTGAATCTATATTTCTACTCATTAAAAATGAGTAATATATCATCTAATATCTTCTTCTGCCTACAATTTGTTCACAAACCTTAATCTTGTCCTAAATGTGTCCAAATGCTTTAAAGGTTGAACTTTTTAGACCTGTTTACGAGTTTGTTAGTCTTTATAAGTATTTTATGATTAATATCCACTCTATTAAGTACTTATGGGATGAAAACTAGAAATACATCCTCATGAATCCTTAAAATTCCCATTTTGGGGCTTTTTGATATCATATTCATGATGAACGAAATACACAAACAACCTTACTATTTGTGAGATATAATGAACTGTTTTAAGGCATTTACCTAATCATTATCATGATGTATTTTTGTTTAGACAAAATCCTATTTGTAAAGGTGTCTCATTTATACCTCAATATTCCCTTTATAAAACTTAGACCTATAACTAGCATAAGTTTTTCCTCATTTGGAGTTTTGAACGAAAATTTTTCATATTGTTTGTTTACAATCTTGTAAATATTTGTTAAATGTTTTTGATGGACATGTGATTCCCATGAAGATTATCCCTATTTTACCTTTATGGTGATATGGGCCTTTAGGTGCCATAATTTGGCATTTTGGTCCTTAATATGGGAAGTTATATCATGATTAAATAAATTGGAACCGTTCAAATACATTTGAAATCTTCTAAAGTTGCAATACTTGATGAATTTTCTAATTACATTTGTATTCCATGTATGTGACTTAGTTTATGCACTCAAAAAAGATTAATCAACTCAATTAATAAAGTATAACCTTTTAGGTGACAAACATACCCATCGTTATAGGAGAGGAGCCTATTTTTGATGAATAGTAATATAGCCTATATATGATGATCAACAACAACTCAGAGGATAGTGAAGCTTTTTGTTGGAAAATGTGTCCTAGATGTCGCCCCAATAGTCTCAGGTCCTATGATGGCTTAGAGAATGGTGAATCTTTTCATTGGGAAATGTGTCCAAGATGTCCCCAAGACTCTTAAGTCCTATGAGGGCTTAGAGGATGGTAAAGCTTTTTGTTTGAAAATATGTCCTAGATGTCACCCCTCTCAAGTCCTATGAGGGCTCATAGGGTGGTAAAGATTTTTGTTGGAAAATGTGTCCTAAATTTCGCCCTAGTACTCTCAGGTCCTATGAGGGCTCAGAGGATAATTAAGTTTTTTGTTGGAAAATGTTTCCTAGATGTCGCCCAGTACTCTCAGGTCCTATGAGGGCTCAGAGGATGGTCAAGCTTTTTGTTGGAAAATGTGTCCTAGATCTCACCCAACTATTCTCAGGTCTTATGAGGGCTCATATGATGGTGAAGCTTTTTGTTGGAAAATGTGTCTCAGATGTTACACAATACTCTCAGGTAGAGATGAGCATTGGGTCAGGTCGACCCAATTTGACTCACGAGCTAGTCTGCATAACCTGATCGAGACCCGAATCTAATTTATAATATTGGTGGGTCATGTCTAAAATTTAAACCATATTTGCTGGGTACGAGCTAAGATAAACCAGGACCCAAAAACCCAAATGCCCATATTAGATTTCATGTACATTGTATATGTATACATCTATATTATGCCCTGGAAGAAAATATATAGATTTCTTGATGCAATATGTAGTACGTATTCAACCAATGGAAACATGGATAATCTGTAATCAATCAACATGATTAGTGAATTGATACTAGTAAGATAACCATTATTGAAATGGATAGACATACTTGATTTCTTTGTTTTGATCTCATTGTGTCGTTCAAATGAAACCTTTTGATGTTTAGCATGTATATTTTAACAACTGAATAAAATATGACATCTATACTTTGAATTGCAATGTATATAATAGTCGAAAAAGTCATGTCATTAGCTCATTAAAGAAAAATAAAGAAGTAACCATCTCATTGCATAGTAGATTATGCTCATTGTTTTGCTCATATGCCTACATGTAGGAGACAAATGATGTTTTTCCCTTCCAACACCCATTTCATTGTATATACATATAGGATAAGGAAGCAAAATGCCACAACATTGTAGATTCTACTGATTTTTTAAGTCTCATACATTCACATGTACGAAAAATGATGTGTTTCTCTTTTAATATCCATTTCATTGCTATAGGAGATCACACAACTATGGTACACATATTCAGGCTTCATAGATCACAAAATTTATTTTTTCTAAAGGTTGAACACAAAGTAAATATCATACTATATTAGTTTTCATGTTATCAAGTTATATCTAGCAAAATTTGGTATAATTATTTGATGTTATATGGGCAAACCCGAACCCAACCCAAAAGCCCAACATTCTTATATGGGCTGGGTATAGGCTGACTTTCTCAATTTTATCCAGGCCCAAACCCGGCCCACGACACACTTTAAAATGTGGGTCTCAATTTGGGATAGATAAAACTCGGTATAACATATCCCGATGCTCATCCCTACTCACAGGTCCTATGAGGGCTCAGAGGATGGTGAAGCTTTTTGTTGGAAAATGTGTCCTAGAGCTTGCCCCAGTACTCTCAGGTCCTATGAGGGTTAAAGGATGATGAAGATTTGTAATGAACCTGCCTCCCGGTAACCCCCAATTAAGGGAGACCAAGAGGTCAGAGTCATTATCTCAATTAACAGGATCAAAGGTTTGACAAATAATCAATAACAATTATCAAATTTTACCAACTAAACTGAAAATGGGTATAAAATAAAACTTTGCATACCTTTCACAAAAACTTTGGTAAACTACTCTATCCATAGCCTGGATTCATTCTATCTAATCCTCCTTTCACTTTATTTCTTATTTCTACAATGTGTCACTTTATTATTTGTTCTTTCAATTGTTGTACCTAAAACACCGACAAACAAAACATCGGTCAGCATATAGGAATATGCTGGTATGTGTGGACAACCGAAAGTTCACAAATAAAGCTAACAATTTAATTATCACAATTAGGGTAATTAGCAAACAAATTTACATTTTCAATGTGTCATTCTCCACCACTTTTGCCCTAACCCTGGAATACCCCTCTAGGGTTTCTCTTTTGCCATTGACTTAATGCCACCTTCTCAATCCTGAGCTTGGTGCCTGGGGGTCACTCTCATGGTGCCCCATAGTCATGCAACATAGACCACCTTCTCATTCCCAAGATTGGTGTCTGGGGTCACCTCTCATGGTGCCCATTGGTCTACCCTCTTGGGCCTGACCTTTATGGCATCTTCTGTTATGACCCCACCTCCCAATAACCCCCAATTAAGGGAGACTGAGAGGTCGAAGTCGCACACATAATTTTCGGATCAAAGGTTCAGCATTTAACCAAGAACAATTATTAAATTCTACTAACTAAACTGGAAAGTTGTAAGAAAAAAAAACTTTTGCATACCTTTTTGAAAGATTGGATTTCTAAACCTCTATCCGCACTAGACCTAATCTAACTATTACCTCCTTGTTCTTTAATTCATGAATTCACAATATGTCGCTTTACTATTTGTCCTTTTGGGATTTTGTACCTAAATCGCCGACAAACAAACAGCGGTCAGCCAAAGCTGGTATGTGGGGGAAACAATAATCATGCAATTATTCATAATAATGTATTGCAGCCAATTACCATTTAACAACAATTTTACGTTTTAAATATAACTGCACGATCCATGCATTCCCTATCCTCTGCACTGTCCCTGCAGTGAACTTGGATGCTACTTTCCTTATAGTAGATCCCCATTAAACCCCTCATGGTCCCACCTATAGGTGAACTAGTTTCTAGGGTTGAGTCACATGGCACTACCCGTAAGTAGCCCACTCCTTAACTCATGGCATTCTAAAGGGTCTCATGAAACTACACTTGGTAGCCCAATTTCTAACCCACGATAACCTAGACCTTACTCTAGGTTACCCCTTTTTAGCCTTTACAAGCCACAAAGGTGGATTTGGATCTAAGCTAGTTATATATATATATATATATATATATATATATATATATATATATATATATATATATATATATATATATATATATTCATAGTGATAATCGTAGTCACTTTATAGTTGCATGAAATAAAAGGCATCCAATAGTTATTTTCAAACAACCAATAAAATCGTCCGGGAATCGCCATGAAAGTAAAGCGATTATTCATAGATGTAACCAAATACCTATTCAGTAGATTTCTCAAGCTAATAACAATTCCAACCAAGAAAGCCATCCAAGAAAGTAGTTCAACTACACAATCAAGAATCCTAAAAAACACATGTACTCAATTTACTACGCACTTTATCAAGATTCTATTCAACTTGAAACTACTTCCTAAGGTTTCTGTATCCATTTTAGGGTTTTGTTTGCAATTAGGGTTTCGCTTCATCTTTTATTATTCTAAACCCTAATTTTATACCATTACTCATCAACCCTAATTATCTCATCTATTCTTCAATATTAAGGTTATCTTAATAACATATAACCCTATTTTTGGATTAAAGGCACCATTAACCATTAATTAAGTTTATTAAGCCTCTTTTACATTAAAGCTATGATTTTTATCCTTTTAATCCATGACAAGATCATTATACAGATTTATCATTGATTCAAAGTTCATTATGAACTCAATTTGCCATTAGTCTACCTTTTATTCATGAGAAAACCCTAATCACTACTTTTAGGGTAATTATCAAGAATTAAGGACTTTTGTACTCTAAATAGATTAGAACCATCCTATCTTAGTTTTTTACATGAATTTGACCAATTAAAAACATTAAGGGTCATAATTACCACAATTAGGGTTCAAGGTTCATTAAATCATATGGAACCCTAAATTAATCAAATTATGCATGAAGATCATCCTTTTAGATCTAATATGCCCTTTTTATTAACAATAGGTTAATATCTATTTTAAACACTCACATAACCCACTTTCTAATCATTAATCATCAAAGGTTATGGTTTTTCATTCATTAAACTATTAAAGATAGCATCTTGATATACTTTTTGAATAGAAATCGAAATTAGGCTTCAACAATAATTTATTTTTGTTCCTCTCATTATGAGGATCAATTTTCATATATTACTTGTCCTAATCAGAGTTACCAATATTTAATTATGAATTTTGCAATAAAACCTTACTTGGGCCAATCGGAGGATGCCACGTCATCAGTTTCCATGCAACGTTGGCCGATTGCAAACATAACACAATTACGCAATTACCCTTGGTTAAGTGAAGCGCTTCTTCAGCTCGCGGAGGGGCAGAAGCATCAAACACCCCTAGTTCATCTCCTACCTTTGACCAGCAGCAACGGCAGCTGAGGGTGGCTCTTTGCAGGGCTGCTCCTCCCTCTCCAAGGTCCGAAGCTCCACGCCAACCACTGCCCTACCTCTGTCGTACTTGGGCGCACCCAGGGAACCCTTAAAACTCGGTCGAGATGGCCAGGATTGGTAGGGTTTTACCCGCAATTGCAGCCGCCATGTGCAGTTGTGCTGCTGCTATGGCACATTGTTTAGGGCGTAGAAATGCTAGCTAGAGCTTGCTCTGACATCGGGGCATATCCAGCTTCCTTCGCAGCCCCACTTGGTCTCCTTGTTGAGCCATGATCACATTGCTTTACTCTGTTATGGTTTTGAATGAAATAAAGATGAAGGAGATGGGGAAGAGAGAGATACATGAGGTTCCTCTTGAACTTGAGCCAGAGGCTCTACCCCCTTATATAGGGGAGGGAATCCTCACCCTAAGATGACCATCTAAGAGGAAACAAGTCCTCTCCTATTAGGAATCCTATTCCTTCAATGATAAACAAGTCTCTTTCTCTCTCTTCTAATACTCATTATTCTTTAGATATTAGAATTTCGAAAATCACCTTCTTTATCCTCTTAGTATTTGCCTTTTAATTATTTGTCACAAAATCATGCTTTCTTTTAATAGAAAATATCACCTTTTTAATAATAACACAAAATGCATTCATTAATCATCATATTATCCTCTTATTTTGCAATTTTGGTATTTTCTCTTTCTTTCCTCTTTATTGGGACTCCTTGGATCCCAAGAAACTCTATTATTCCGAAATCCTTTTTATTGGATACTCATTATCCTTCTAGATGGATCTAAATGCATTATTTCACATTATCTTATTTATTTCTCTTTAAAAATATTTCTTTTTGAGGATTTGTCTTTTATTTTCCTCATTGGTATTCCTTTTAATATTAGGAATCCTTGGGATACGAAATTCAACCAAGAATAACTCAATTATACCTCTTTTCACTTGTTTTCCACATTTTACCATTGTTTTCAATTTTTTTCTTAATAAAGAAATACTTAATTAATCTTTTCTTTTCTTATTTACTTTTATTTGCAACTTTGGACTCCTTGGAACCCAAGGAACCCAAAAGGCATGAAATTCCTCTCTGGATTTGCCTTCTAGAGGTTTCCATCTCAATTTTTTTCTCAAAAACTCAATTATTCATTTACTAATTGAATTTTCTTTTTATTTGGGCCCAATAGCCAATAAAGCCCACAATACAATCATCAAGGCTATTGTAAATAAAATCCCTTTATTCCAAACAAATTATATCATAATTTGTTCAAATATCTTTAATAGGAGAAATTACATTTCTCACTAAAAGAACCCAAAATTTGGGGTTGTAACATCCTTCCCCTCTTATAGGAATTTTGTACTCAAAATTCTATCAAAAAAATAAACAATTCAAGATAAGACTTTTCCATGTCCATCATTGGACCCTATGTGGCTTCACCTTACACATGGCACTTCCAAAGAACCTTTATCATCACATATTCTTTTCTCTGAGTTCTTTCATCTTGGCGTCTATAAACTGCACAGGTGACTCAGGCCATTTCATCCTCCCTTGGGGCTCACTAGGTTCATTGCTCAGCACATGGTCGGGGTACCTCACATAGTGCTCTAAATTGGACATCTGGAACTCATCACACATTACTTTATCCTGAGGGGTAACATCAAACTTAGCCTTCTCCACCAATCCATCTCAAATGAACCCATGCATCGGGGACTTAGCTCTCTTAGTTGTAACTTAGAGGGGTCAGATTTTCATGTCACATATTCTTCCACAGTGACTGCATGTCAGTCTACTTTGCATCTGCTCATGACTCTCATCGTCTCTAGGCTCCTTTCAACCATTGCACGATCAAAGCGACTTCGTCTACACGCACTGTGGCCCTTTTCTAACCATCATGTTGTCCTTTCACCAACATCACCTTGCTGAAGTGGTAACTGACATTGCCTCTCTTACAGAGCTTGTTAAAATCCCAATACTGGCTATGGTGGTTATCATCACATCTTTCATAGGACAATTACTATCTCTATATATCACCCTGAGCAAGCACACATGCTCTCATCGGTCCCTTTTTAGTCTGGATCATACTAACCATTAGTTAGGGGTGATAAACTGTACTAACATAGAGTTCTTCATGTTTCTACTTCCACCTCATGGAAGTGAATCTTTAGGTTATATTCCAGAACTTTTAAACACACTTCCTGGTGTAGTTGAACCATCTCTCTCATATGTAGTTCAACTTGATCTGTCCCTTGACAATACTCTTTCTTTCTCATGTCATCTAGGTAAGGCGATCTACCATAACCCACATTGCATCTTGACCTTCCTTGGTCTAGGGGAGACTTATCACAACATCCATAGTGATGAACTCCCATTCCTTCTCAGGAGCTCTTTATCCTCTATATCAATGCACTGGGTTACCGGTGCTCATCCTTCACCTTCTGTCATGCATGGCAACATACCACATGCAGCCTCATCTCCAGCATCCATAGTACTGCTACCACTCATTATCTCAGTAGTACCATGGTGTATGGTGATCTTAAAATCATGATTTCATGTATGTCATGATTCCTCAAGATCGATTCCTTGAAAACCCAAAACCTCTCTCATCAGGGTTTTATTACCTTCCTATCCAAAGAGGTGTATTTGAGGTTCTATCACCATCCTTTCATTGTATTAAGGACAAGGCTGACTAACCAAACAAACACTAACTTGTTCAACAGATCTTATTACCTCTGAGTGTTAGCCAAACATATCTTGTTTCCAAACTTAGGGTTAGCCTAACAACCTCTTCTAGCCCCTAGCCAAACTAGGCAGATATAACTCAACTAGAGCATCCATTACCACTTCACATCCTTAGGTATTAGGTAACGTTGAAGACATACACCTCCATGCATTTCACTTATCATCTCAAACTCTAAGTCTACTTTCATCAAGAAAACTCTGAGCTCATCCTCATGATGATCAAACTCAACCTTGCATCACTTGCAAATTCCACATAGCTCATGCTAAAAACATCCTTATAAGATGACTACCTTATTCTTCTTTAGTGTTGTTAAACCATCCATGTATTATTCACTCCACAAGGGTATGTTATCATCTCTGTCCTCATACCTCATAGCATTGTTCCAACTCACATCATCTTTTATCCTTGGTGTATGGCATGCGTACTGTCCTATCTCTCACTCCCATAATAAGAGGAAATAAGCATTTGGCGGCCGTCCAAACACAAAGTTCTTCCTATTCTAAGAGTAGAGATGGTACATCCCACCCTTCCAGTACACCTTTAAATCCAAGTTGAAATGTGTTTTTTATGCCTCTATATTATAATCATCTTGCTATCAAAGTTACCTCCATGGAAAACTGGTTTTGAACCTACTTGGTTCACCACACAATCCTTGGTCATCTCCTCTAGGTCTATAGGGTGTCGGAACTTTTAGAGTCATCCCTCTTCCCTTATGCATCCAGAGAGTGCCCTACTCATCTGCCCTTTGGGTCCCGTGAGTTCATGAAGGTGATCAATCTCCTAACCCATGGCCCTCAGGCAATGATAGATGTTACCTCCCGACCCTATGGTCATGTGCAACTAGGGAATTAGGCAACTTCCACTTTCATCGGTCTTATCCCTACCTGATCCTAGGATAGACTTAGGATTCTCTTATAATACATGTTTAACTTAGAAACTTACCCAAGCCTTCATCATCTCTCTCTCTACATTCATGGGCTGACTTTCATCCTTTCATAAGGATCATGGCAACCTGCCTACCTTGGTCAAGCCCCAACCGGTTACCTCCATGGTAACACATCCACATGCACATAGAGATGGTTATCGATGGGTCTACAGGCTCATTTTCATACCATGTACTTTTCACTTAGCTTCTCAAGATCCTATGAGACCTCTTTAGGTTTTTGCAAAAAACGGTCTACACCCTTCAAAAGGTTCCCTTTCCCAGGATGGGAGGAAACTATCTCTTGACAACAAGGTCACAAACGCCCTTAGGTCTAGGGCTTACATCCATATGAGCATGCTTGACCCTGGAAAGCCATTAAGGCACAAGAGAACTACCTACTAAACCATGTTAGGTCACACTTATTATTGTCCACAACATTGGGTCAAGATTATACCTTCCCATGTCATCAACTTAGTTGTAAGGGGTTCATCATGCCTTTGACTTAAGGAGTTTCCCTTTTTCCTCTATACATGAGGAGTACCATGCTCGAAACTATAACAACTTAATTCTCATCATGAGCATTAGGTACACCACTTCCCCTCTTAGGCCTAGGAACCATAGGTTCACTTTCCTGATGTCCAACTGTCTACTCAACCTCTTAACCACAAACCGAACTTGTACCAGATATGGCATACACTTCTTGTCATCCTTCTCCTCGATAAACACTTTAAAGTTGAGTCCTCCTCAAGGACAATCAACAAGGTGCAAGGCCTCATAACCTGTTACTATACCTCTCTAGGTCTAAGAAACTCTTCTTCTCATCTATACCATAGGTACAGAGGTACCAACAGACTCATCCTCTCTCTAGGGTTTGGTTCCTCTCATGGAAACCAAGACATCATCCACCTCTAGGGATCAAGCATGTGGCGACCACTATCATCCTCTTAGGTCGCATCATCCTCAACTCCCTACTTTTCGTCATATATCAGAGTCTAGGATTCCAACCTTCTTGCTTGGTTTCCTGCTCTCTCTCTAGAGCTAACCCTACAACCAACCTCACCATTAGAGGTCCTCTCTTCATGAAGGATCAAGCTCACAAGCATACCTCCACGTGGGTGAAGCCTATTACGTTTGCTCAAGGTTATCCATAGCTCTTTATGCTTATCTCATAAGTTATCCTTCATACTCTCCTGGTTAGGGTTTCAACCTATTGCTAGCACTACTAATGTACTCTGGGTGCATGTTATGCCCTACTCGCATAAGCCCATAGGGTTTCTACAGGTCCTTCACTAACCTCATCATCGATGGAGCTATCCTTTACTGTAACATGCACGACCCTTTCTAGGGTTGGGTTGCCAAAGGTGCTAGGTCACCCAGGGATCATATGGCATCTCAAAGGTATGTTCTTCCAAACACCCGGTCTATCATGGCATCTATTCACCACGTTATCTCTCTCTAACCAACACTTAGGGTTAGGGTTAACATCATCCTCAGAGGATGTTCCAGGTCTCTTCTTGTATTGGAGATCTCTATCTCTAAGACTAACTCTCTTTATCTATCCACCCAACAAGAAGGTCTAGCCTCAGGTCTCTTCTGAGGTCATGACAACTTATGTCATACGACCTAAGCATGTATCTATCCTTTAATTTGCACTTAACCTATTAAGCTTATGTCCATGACATCTTATTTACATGCTTTTCATTAATTTGGTGGAGGATTCTTTAGACCTTATTAACCTTACACATACCTCAAGAGGGTGAGGAGAAGAGAGGAAACCCTAATCCTTAAGGTCCTTAACAAAATTTGTGATGAGAAGGGATGCATAAGATAAGAAAGTCCTAAAGGTATCTTATTTCAATTCATACCCTAATACTTTGGCCAGGCAGTCACACAGATCTGAGAGTCCTCATATTCTGACTAGCGGTGCGGAGGAAAATATTACCAGCCCTCAGTCGTGATCCTTTTCTAGACACCTCCATCTTTCGGATAATCCTCTAATAACTCCCTTGGGTTCTATGGAGTTTGTAACATTTAATAATTATTAATGGTTAAGTGAGGAACCTACGCTCTGATACCAAATGTTACGACCCCACCTCCCGATAACCCCCAATTAAGGGAGACTGAGAGGTCGAAGCCACACACATAATTTTCAGATCAAAGGTTCGGCATTTAACCAAGAACAATTATTAAATTCTACTAACTAAACTGGAAAGCTGTAAGAAAAAAAACTTTTGCATACCTTTTTCAAAGATTGGATTTCTAAACATCTATCCGCACTAGAACTAATCTAACTATTACCTCCTTGTTCTTTAATTCGTGAATTCACAATATGTTGCTTTACTATTTGTCCTTTTGGGATTTTGTACCTAAATCGCCGACAAACAAAACAGCGGTCAGCCGAAGCTGGTATGTGGGGGAAACAATAATCGTGAAATTATTCATAACAATGTATTGCAGCCAATTACCATTTAACAACAATTTTACGTTTTAAATATAACTGCATGATCCATGCATTCCCTATCCTCTGCGTTGTCCCTGTAGTGGACCTGGATGCTACTTTCCTTATAGTAGATCCCCATTAAACCCCTCATGGTCCCACCTATAGGTGAACTAGTTTCTAGGGTTGAGTCACATGGCACTACCTGTAAGTAGCCCACTCCTTAACTCATGGCATGCTAAAGGGTCTCATGACACTACACTTGGTAGCCCAATTTCTAACCCACGATAACCTAGACCTTACTCTAGGTTACCCCTTTTTAGCCTTTACAAGCCACATAGGTCGATTCAGATCTAAGCTACTTATATATATATATTCATAGTGATAATCATAGTCACTTTATAGTTGCATGAAATAAAAGGCATCCAACAGTTATTTTCAAACAACCGATAAAATCGTTCGGGAGTCGCCGTGAAACTAAAGTGATTATTCATAGACGTAACCACATACATGTTCAGTAGATTTCTCAAGCTAATAACAATTCCAACCAAGAAATCCATCCAAGCAAGTAGTTCAACCACACAATCAAGAATCCTGAAAACACATGTACTCTATTTACTGCGCACTTTATCAAGATTCTATTCAACTTGAAACTGCTTCTTAAGGTTTCTGTATCCATTTTAGGGTTTCATTTGCAATTAGGATTTCACTTCATCTGTTATTATTCTAAACCCTAATTTTATACCATTACTCATCAACCCTAATTATCTCATATATTCTTCAATATTAAGGTTATCTTAACAACATATAACCCTATTTTTGGATTAAAGGCACCATTAACCATTAATTAAGTTTATTAAGCCTCTTTTACATTAAATCTACCATTTTTATCCTTTTAATCCATGACAAGATCATTATACACATTTATCATTAATTCAAAGTTCATTATGAACTCGATTTGCCATAATTCTACCTTTTATTCATGAGAAAACCCTAATCACTGCTTTTAGGGTATTTATCTAGAATTAAGGACTTTTGTACTCTAAATAGATTAGAACCATCCTATCTTAGTTTTGTACATGAATTTGACCAATTAAAAACATTAAGGGTCATAATTACCACAATTAGGGTTCAAGTTTCATTAAATCATATGGAACCCTAAATTAATCAAATTATGCATGAAGATTATCCTTTTAGATCTAATATGCCCTTTTTATCAACAACAGGTTAATATCTATTTTAAATACTCACATAACCCCCTTTCTAATCATTAATCATCAAAGGTTAGGGTTTTTGATTGATGAAATTATTAAAGATAGAATCTTGATATACTTTTTGAAGAGAAAGCGAAATTAGGCTTCAACAATAATTTATTTGTTTTCCTCTCGTTCTGAGGATCAATTTTCATATATTACTTGTCCTAATCAGAGTTACCAATATTTAATTATAAATTTTGCAATAAAACCTTACTTGGGCCAATCGGAGGATGCCACATCATCAGTTTCCATGCAACGTTGGCCGATTACAAACATAACGCAATTACACGTTTACCCTTGGTTAAGTGAAGCGCTTCTTCAGCCCGCGGAGGGGCAGAAGCGTCAAACACCCCTGGTTCATCTCCTACCTTCGTCCAGCAGCAACGGCCGCCGAGGGTGGCTCTTTGCAGGGTTGCTCCTCCCTCTCCAAGGTCCGAAGCTCCACGCCAACCACTGCCCTACCTCCGCCGTACCTGGGCGCACCTAGGGAACCCTTAAAACTCGGCCGAGATGTCCAGGATTGGCAGGGTTTTACCCGCTATTGCAACCACCATGTGCAGCCGTTCTGCTGCTATGGCACGTTGTTTAGGGCATAGCAATGCTAGCTAGAGCTTGCTCTGACATCGGGGCATATCCAGCTTCCTTCGCAACCCCACTTGGTCTCCTCGTTGATCCAGGATCACATTTCTTTACTCTGTTAGGGTTTTTAATGAAATAAAGATGAAGGAGATGGGGAAGAGAGAGATACGTGAGGTTCATCTTGAACTTGAGCCAGAGGTTCTACCCCCTTATATAGGGGAGGGAATCCTTGCCCTAAGATGACCATCTAAGAGGAAACAAGTCCTCTCGTATTAGGAATCATATTCCTTCAATGAGAAACAAGTCTCTTTCTCTCTCTTCTAATACTCATTATTCTTTAGATATTAGAATTTCAAAAATCACCTCCTTTATCCTCTTAGTATTTGCCTTTTAATTATTTGTCACAAAATCATGCTTTCTTTTAATAGAAAATACCACATTTTTAATAATGACACAAAATTCATTCATTAATCATCATATTATCCTCTTATTTTGCAATTTTGGTATTTTCTCTTTCTTTCCTCTTTATTGGGACTCCTTGGATCCCAAGAAACTCTATTATTTCGAAATCCTTTTCATTGGATACTCATTATCCTTCGAGATGCATCTAAATGCATTATTTCACATTATCTTGTTTATTTCTCTTTAAAAATATCTCTTTTTGAGGATTTCTCTTTATTTCTCTTTTATTTTCCTCATTGGTATTCATTTTTATATTAGGAATCCTTGGGATATGAAATTCCACCAAGAATAACTCAATTATACCTCTTTTCACTTGTTTCCACATTTTACCATTGTTTTTTAATTTCTTTCTTAATAAAGAAATACTTAATTAATCTTTTCTTTTCTTATTGCCTTTTCTTTGCAACTTTGGACTCCTTGGAACCCAAGAGGCACGAAATCCCTCTATGGATTTGCCTTCTAGAGGTTTCCATCTCATTCTTTTCTCAAAAAAACTCAATTATTCATTTACTAATTGAATTTTCTTATTATTTGGGCCCAATAGCCAATAAAGCCCACAATACAATCATCAAGGCTATTGTAAATGAAATCCCTTTATTCCAAACAAATTATATCATTATTTGTTCAAATATCTTTAATAGGAGAAATTACATTTCTCACTAAAAGAATCCAAAATTTGGGGTTGTAACATCTTCCATCAGGGTGGCATGTAGGTGTGAGAATACACATGTATTTATAATTGTGATAACCATAGTAACTTTATAATTGCAGTATGAACATCCAAACTATTTAGTTTCAATCAATGTGATTAACCATCCGGGAAACCTTCGGGAAAACTAATGCGATCAATCGTAATTAACCACATACTTGTTAGGCTGAATTGAGATAGAATAGTCCAATCAATCAAGATATCTAATCAAGCAAGTACAAGAGTCCTGAAATTACATCCAATTCCTTTTTATCAAAAACTATTCAAACCATCTTGCTACTTAAGGTTTCTATTCCTTTTTAGGATTTCTACCTCTTTTAGGGTTTACTTTGCAATTAGGGTTTTACTTCATTTTACTCTTTTAAACCCTAATTTCTCATCTATCCTTCATGAAAGTTATTAAGGTTACTTTTTAACAACATATAACCTTAATTTCAGAAACAACACAATTAATCACCAATTAAGTCCATTAAGCCTCTTTTACATTAAAACTACCATTTTTATCCTTTTAATCTATGACAAAGTCATTATGCTCATTTATCATCAATTCGTAGTTCATTATGATCTAATTCACATATGAACGTTATTTATCATTAACTCTACCTTTATCCATTAGAAAAACCCTAATTATCATATTAAGGATATTTATCCACAATTAAGAACTTCTATACTCGAAATAGCTTAGAATCATCATATCCTAACTTTATTCACGTTTTTGAACCACTAAAGTCATTAAGAGTCACATTTACTAATGTTAGGGTTTCAAGGCCTATTAAAGCATATCTATGCATAAGAAAAACTCTAAATTATAATTATGTGCAAAGTTCATCCTTTTTGTGATTAATGTACCTTTTTATAATTAACAGGTTAATATCAACTTTAATCATCCATTAAACCCTACTAATCACATTAATCATCTCAAAATAGGGTTTCTTAATCATTAAAGTATTAAAGTTGATAACTTCCGTTACTTTTCGAATTGGAATTAGAATCAGACTTCAATTATATTTTTAATGGATTCCCCTCATTTTTCTGAGCAACTTTCATATTTTATGCATATTAATCCGAGCTACTATTAAGGAGATATGATTTTTGTAATAAAACCTTACTTGGGCCAATAGGGAGGCACCATGTAGCCTTGTTCCCATGCAATTACTCGCTGATTTGGAAAACATAACCAAATGTCGGAATTGCCCTCAGTAAGTGGATTGTTTCTTCAATACCCGGAGGGGTATTTCTGTCCAACGCACCTCCCCTCCTTCTTCAATCTCGTGCAGCACGCCCTAACCATCGAGCGCTGACCTTGGCACGGCTCCGACTCCTCATCCCCGACCCCGACGACCTTCGGGGTGCTTCCTCTGCCTACGTCGTGCCTCTACGCATGTGAGGACGCCGCTGGGCCATGGCCAAGTTGGCCAAGACTGGCTGGGAAGACCTACAACCGCAGCCAGTACTGCATCCATGCGGCTGCTGTTGCGCCTGTGCTAGCGCAAGGCCATAGTGGCGAAGCCTCTCCCCAGCCTCATGGGGTATCCACCCATCATCTCGACTACATGCGGTCCCTTGCTGCTTAATAGATAGAGCTATTCCTCTATCTTAGGGTTTTGAGAAAAAACTTCATGAAGAAGGAGATGGGGAAGAGAGAGAGATGTGGGATCTCTCCTGAACTTGAACCAAGGCTTATCCCTTTATATAGGGGTGGGTAGCAAAGCCTTAGGTTGGCTATCCATGAGTTACTAAGTCCTTCTCCCATTAGGAACCCTTTTCCTTCAATGAGAAGAAATATTCTCTCTCCTACTTATTTCCTTGACATTCTTTATTTCTTGGATAATTAGAAATACGAAAATCCTCTCACTTATTCTCTTTATTCTTGCCTTTTAATTCATTGGCCACGAAAATATATTTTCCTTAAGTAGAAAATACTTATTTTTTAACAATACCACATAATTCATTAATCATGTATTCACATTATCTTCTTATTTTCTAATATTTGTATTTTCTCTTTCCTTTTCTTCATTGGGACTCCTTGGATCCCAAGAAACTCAAATATTTCGAAATTCCTTTTAAGGATATTTATTATCCTTCTAGATGCATCTATATTCATTATTTCACATTATCTTGTTTATTTCTTATTAAAATATCTCTTTTTGAGGATTTCTCTTTATCTTTCTTTTTATTTTCCTCATTGGCATTCCTTTTAATATTAGAAACCTCATGCATACGAAAATCCACCAAGGATAACTCAATTATGCCTCTTTCCACTTATTTTCCACATTTTATCATTGTTTTCAATTTCTTTCTTAATAAAGAAATATTTAATTGATCTTTTCTTTTCTTTTTGCATTATCTTTGCAATTTTGGACTCCTTGGACCCCAAGGAACCCAAGAGGCACGAAATCCACCTTTGGATTACATACTTTTGCCTTCTGGAGGTTTCTACAATTTTCTTTTCTCCATTTCTTATTAATAATGGAGTTTCTTTTGTCTTTTCCTTGTTATTGGGCCCCATAGCCAATAAAGCCCACAAATAAATCAACAAGGCTATTTTAAACAAAATCCATTTATTCAAAACAAATTATATCTTTATTTGTTCAAATATCTTTAATATGAGAAATCATATTTCTCACCAAATGAACCCAAAAATTGTAGTTGTAACATCCTTCCCCTCTTATAGGAATTTTGTCCTCAAAATTCCACTAGGCACACAAACAAACAGGATAAGCATTTCTTATGTCCATCAGGGCTCCCATGTGGCTTCACCCTTTCCATGGTGCTTCCCAAGAACCTTCATTATCTCATATTCTTCCATCTAATTTCTTTCTTACCTTGGTATATCGTACCCTCATAGGTGACTCAGGACATTTCAGCCTCTCAAAAGTTGAATAGGTTCAGGGCTCAGCACATGGCTTGGGTACCTCACATAGTGCTCTAGATTAGACTCATGGAACACATTATACGTCATGTTATCCTGAGGGGCAAGGCTAACCATCTCCACCAATCCATCTCAAATGGACCCATATATCAGGGACTCAACTTTCTCAGTTGTAGCTTAGAGGGGTCGGATTTTCACATCACATACTCTCCCACAGTGAACTGCATGTCAGTCTACTTTGCATCATCTTATGACTCATGTCGCTTCTGGCTCCCTCTCAGCCATGGCACGATCAAAGTGACTTCATTTGCACACACTGTGGTTCTTTTTTGACCTTCACGAGGCCTCCTTCACCAACATCATCTTAATGAAGTGGTGACCGACACAACCTCCTTATAGAACTTCTTGCATCCCGATAAAGGCTATGGTGGTTAACATCACATCTTAAGAACTATCTCTATGTATCACCCTGAATGAGCACACATGCTCTCATCAGACACTCTAGTCTGGATCATATTGTCCATTAGTATGGGGTGATAAACTATACTAACATCGAGTTCTTCATGTATCTACTTCCACCTAATGGAAGTGAACCTTTAGGTCCTACTCAAGAACTTTTGAACTCGCATCATGGTGTAGCTGAACCATCTCTCTCTCTTATAAGTAGTTCAACCCGATTTGTCCCTTAACAGTACTCTTTCTTTCTCTTATCATCTAGGTAAGGTGATCTACCATAACCCACATTGTATCTTGACCTTCCTTGGTCAAGGGGAAACTTACCACATCAGCCATAGTGGTGAACTCCCATTCCCTCTCGGGGACTCTTTATCCTCTATGCCAAAGCACTGGGTTACTGATGTTCATCCTTCACCCCCGACTTGTATGGCCACATGCCGCATGCAACTTATTATCAAGTATCTGAAGTACTATTGTCACTTACCATCTTTGTAGTACCAAGGTGTATCATGATCTCCTGTATGGCTGAGGCGATAGGGAGGGAGATCGAGAGTGCAATCGGGGGTATCCTCGGCCGTGCGTGCCTTCGGCGGCACTACCGCCCCAACTCCGGATAGGCACTCCTCCGTATGGAGGCTACCATCAATCGAGCGACGGTCTACGGAGGGATGTTGCCCTCACCCCTGATACGCAGGGTTACCCGGCAGTCCACGCGGGATAGGGGGACGCAACAGATCGTCGCGGATAGGAGGAACAAACTGGTTTCGGCTGCAGTATCACCGGAGGAGGCGATTCCCGACATCAGGGTTGTGATGGCTAGTGAATACTTGGAGCAAGACCCGCCCGCTAGGGTTATGGTGGAGGAGGAAGGGAGGACTGTTACACCCGGTCGTGTTGGGACAGAGCGGACGGAGGATCCGACGCCGACTTGTCCGCTGTCGTCGCTGCCGCAGGAGGAGACCCAGGGTGCAGTTGCAGAGGGGGCGCCACCGCCGCCACCGGGAGGGGAAGGAATCGTGAACACGGATAGGGTGAGCGAGTCAGGCTTCCTACAGAACATTCTTGCTGCTCCGGAGAATCAAGAGGCGCGATCTTCTAATATCAGAGCGACGGGGTCTCTTTTTGTCCCAAACCCTAGACAGGAGAAGGTTCCGGCACCCATCATACAGTCGGTCGGCTCACCCAGGCCCCAGAGGAAGACAACATTATACGGCATCCCTCACGACACTTGCTATAGATGCATGGGGAAAGGCCATTGGCAGGCGCAGTGTAGAGGAATCAAGGTCTACTATAAGTGTCGTAGACCGGGTCACGTGGCTGCTAGATGCATGCAGTATGTGCCGAGACCAAGGCCTCCGTACGTACACTCAAGAGCGACGTTTCCACCACTACCGTCGGGCATCCCGGCCAGGGGCGGACCGCAACACATCCCTAAGCACATTACAGTTGATGTCGGGCCTGATGATGAGATGCGTAAAGCGAAGATGACGGTGCTTGAGAGGGCGGTGGAGATATCCTGGTCCTATGGTGTTCAATGGAAGGAGCTTTGTCCATTCTTGCGGCAATGTTGGCCTAATGCTGCAGACCTTTACAGATTTGCGGATCGCAAGGCTGTTGCTTTCTTCTCATGCGATAAGGAGGCAAAGGAAGTAAAGGAGAAGGGTGTGCCGGATATGAGCGGAAAAAAAAATGTTTTGAATCTCATGAGTGATGGTGAACAACACCAACGCAAGGAGGCTTTCTGGTTTTGGGTAGCTGACATCCCTATTACTTGCAGAGATGATGACACGATGGAGAAGATGATATCACCGTTCGGTAAATTGAGGTTCATTTCAGATTGGCAGAAAGCAAAAGATGACTTATCGGGCTTGATTATCTTAGTGGAAGCATTCAGTGAGGATGTTCCTCAATTTGTGTCTCTTACTTATGGGCAACGGCGGACATCTGTGCAGTTCTTCATGGTGGCAAGAGGACCAGTGGGTTCCAATAACACGCATCTTACTGAATATGGGAGAGAGGCAGGGATACCTAGGGAGGTCTTAACCATGCAGGAGAAGTCTGTTACATCTAATGTCATGGTGGTTTCGTCAGACAGAACCTCGGAGCCTAGAGAGATTAGTTCATGCTACCGTAAAAGCTAGAAGGAAACGCAAGAGGCTGAATAACGTGTTCTTGCAGGATGGAACGTGTATATCGAATCCTAAGATGATGGCTGAGCTGGTGGCGGACCACTATAAACACTTCTTTAATGAGGTGGTGGAAACAAATGTACCTGACTTGGAGAATTTCCTGCATACTATCCCGGAGATGATTTCTATGGATGAAAATTTTTCTCTTCTTACTGTCCCTAGTGAAGAGGAGGTTGTGAAGACAATTCTAAAGATGGACTCTTCAACAGCCCCGGACCGGATGGTTTCATTGGGATGTTCTTCAGGGTGCTTGGTCTATCATTGGTGCGGATTTCATGAAGATGATGGAGGCGTTCTTTAGAGGGCAGCCTTGCTTTAGAGGCCTTTTCTGCTGCCGGATTTTGCTCATCCCAAAGGTGGATTGCCCAAAGAGATTTCCAGAGGACTTCAGGCCAATATATATTGAAAATGTTGCTCTCCGTATTTTTGCACGTATTCTCAGTGATAGAATGGCTCCCATAATGCCGAGGCTGATTTCCAAGGTACAAGGTGCTTTTGTTAAAGGTTCTGATATTACTCATCATGTCAGGCTTGCGAAGGAGCTGATGCACGATATCAATAGAGGACAAGGGACACCCAATGTGATTCTGAAGTATGATATGTCGAAGGCTTACGATAGGATTGACTGGAATGTTCTGTGGAGAGTGATGCATAATTTTGGCTTTAGTACGGATATGGTGAAATTGTGCTTAAGCTTCTTTTCTAATTCATGGGCTACCGTCATGATTTGAGACGAAACTGCAGGATTCTTTCCGATGAGTAGAGGTCTCAAGCAAGGTTGTGCGCTATCCCCATTCTTGTTCATTTTGTTCGAGGAGATTCTATGTAGAAAATTTATGAAGCTTGAAGAGGAGAGAGTCATTTCGAGTTTCAAGATAAGGGAGGACGTGATACCACCTAGCATTCTATTATATGTGGACAACATTGCTATATTTTTCAATGCTGATCAGAGATCTATGGAGAAGATTAAGGATACTTTTGAGGCTTATGAAAGGGCCACGGGGCAAAGAATTAACAAAGACAAATCTATATGTGTTGTTGGTGGGAAAGATTTGGAGATGGCAAATAGAGTGGTAGGTTGTATGGATATGGGGGCAGCAAAGGAATCTATTACTTACTTGGGCATACCTATAGAAAAAGGGAGGATGAGACTCAATGATTATGAGTTTTTGATGCAGAAGATTGTAAATAAATTCACAACTTGGAGATCCAAGATCCTATCTTTTGCGGGTAGAAGACTTCTTATCGCTCATGTGCTATCATCTATTCCTGTATATACGGCGGCAACCATTGGTGTTCCGGTGGGTATTGCAGACCGCATTGAAAGAAAGCTTTCTCAGTTCTTGTGGGCGGGCAGGGATGAACAACACAAAAAAGCTTGGCTTAGTTGGCATAGAGTTGCAAGACCTCTATCTCAAGGTGGACTGGGATTTCCTTCTCTACGTCTGATAAATGATGCTTTTGTTGGGAAGGCTTGTTGGGAGGTGTTGACGTCAAACTCATTATGGGCCAGTTTCTGCAGGAGGAAGTATGCAAATGTGGCAGAGGGTCGTGATAATGTTTTTCCTGGCTCTTTAAAAATGGGTTCTTCTCCTTCTCCGTACTGGAAACGTATATGGGATATGATGTCGCGTTTGTTCCCTATGTGTAGATGGGTGGTAGGGAGAGGTGAAATTTCTTTCTGGGACTCGAGGTGGTGTGAGCAGCGTCTGTCTAATCATGCTATATTTTCTAGTGATAGAAGACACCCGTTTCTGGTTAAAGACTTCTGGATTGAAGGTCATGGATGGGATTGGGATTTACTGAAAATGTTAGTTGATGAGGATGGTTTGGATGTTATCTGTGAATCAAACGCATGGATTGCTGATGTAGAAGATAAAATGGTATGGGGACCGGGGTTGAGAGGTGCTTTTTCTATGAGATCGTTTAAAAAGATCATGATGGTAGACGGAAGGGAAGGCCCTGTTGGGTTGGAGTGGATTTGGAAGAGTAGTTTCCCAAAGGCGGCAGCTTTCATTTGGAAGTCTGTTAGAGGGGCCACGTCGACGGATGATAATATTAAAGCTAGGTGATGCATTCCCATTGCATCCCGATGCAACTACTGCGAGGAGCCACATGAGGAGAGCATTGATCATTTGATTTTCCATGGACGAATGGCGGATTTTTTCTGGGGTAAGTTTGCTGATCTGACAGATTGCCACCACCTTATGACGTGAGATCCTTACTGGATACTTGTGTTCTGGGGAGAGGAAAGAATTTAAAAGAATGGATAGCTGGAAACCTGGCGCTGCTGATCCCGTATAGTATATGGCGGTTGAGATGTCAAGCTAGATTCGAGGAGAAACATAGACCGTTCTCTCATGAGTGGAGTTGGGTTATTGCGGAAATGAATGTTCAGCTGAAGAGGAGACCGTTTGTGGTAGATTCAGATAACAACATATATGCTCGGATGAGAGAGGCGGGCATGACTGAACCGCCAGTTTTGATGAGACAGATAGAGATGTTGAGATGGAAGTCTCCTGATTTGCATAATCTTAAGCTAAACCTCACGATCGGGAGAGGTAGAGATAACCATGGTGTTCCTCGGAGGTGGGCGGCGGGAGTTATAAGAAATCACAGGGCTAATATATGCCTTGTTTTCAGGGTGTGGCTCAGAAGTACGGATTACATACTTGCATATATGCAAGCGTGTGTTGTAGGGTTGAAGATAGCGAGAGACCATGATTTGGTCATCTCATTCTTGGAGATTGATGAGGCGTACGTGCATGATATCCTATGGAACAACGGGATGGAACCGTGGAAGACTTCATCTTTTGTTAGGGAACTACGAGAGGAGCTTGATGCGGCTATGATTTATGGGCCCTTGGTTCACAAGGTTATCAACTCGATACCTCGTGAACTAGGGAAATGGGGCAGCAGGTTGGAGGAGTCTTTCATTGCTTCAGACATTCTGAATATACCACGTAGAGTAAGAGGTATGGCGGCGTTAGAGAAGCGTAGAGTTCCTTACATTATTTTGCAGAGTGTTGTTGGCTAGGGTGTTACGATGTTTATTTTGGTTTTATATTTTTACCTGCGTAGTTATAAGCAGGAGCTGTATTTTTTGGATGATTGTGCCCACATGAGGGGTGTGGGATGAATAAGAGCGACCCCTGGCTTAACCAAAAAAAAAATCATGATCTCCTGTATGTCATGATTTCTCAAGATTGATTTCTTAGAAACCCTAAATCACTCTAGTCATGGTTTTATCACCTTCTTTTCCAGAGAAGTACATCTGAGGTTCTACAACCATCCTCTTATGGCATCAAGGCCTAGGCTGGCTAACCAAACAACTACTAACTTGTCTGATAGATCTTAGTACATCTAAGTGTTTAACCAAACATATCTCCTTTTTTAAACTTAGGGTTAGCCCAACAACTTCTTTTAGCCTCCAGCTAAACTAGGCAGCTGCATCCCAAACACTTCACATCCTTATGTGAACATGGTAATGTTGAAGACATACACTTCCATGTATTCCACTTATCATCTCATCTCAAACTCTGAGTCTATCTTCATCAGAACACTCTGAGCTCATCCTCTTGGATATCAAACTCAACCTTATATCACTTGCAAATTCCACATAGCTCATGATAAAACATTCTCACAAGATGATTACCTTAATACTCTTATCATTTGTACCTATCATTCACTTTTCCAGGGTATGTTATCATCTCTCTCCTCATACCTCATAGCAACGTTCCAACTCACATCATCTTTATCCTTGGTGTAAGGCATGCATATTGTCCTATCTCTCACTCCCATAACAAGAAGAAATAAGCATTTGGCGGTCGTCCAAATATAGAGTTCTTCCTGTTCCAAGAGTAGAGATGGTACATCCCACCTTGCCAGTACACCTTCAAATCTAAGTTGAAACGTGCAACTTATGTCTCTACATCACTAACATCATAATATCGAAAATTACTTCCATGGAATACTGGTCTCGAACCTACTGGGGTTTACACACAATCCTTGGTCATCTCCTCTGGGTCTATAGGGTGTCGGCACTTTTGGGGTCATCCCTCTTCCCTCATGCATCCAGAGAGTGCCCTACTCATCTACCCTTTAGGTCCCATGAGTTCATGAAGGTGATTAATCTCCTAACTCATGGCCCTCAGATAATGATAGTTGTTACCTCCCGACCCTATGGTCATGTGCAACTAGGGAATTAGGAAACTCCTACTTCCATCAGTCTTATCCCTGCCTGACCCTAGGATATACTTAGGATTCTATTATAGTACATGTCCAACTTAGAACCTTACCCAAGCCTTCATCATCTCTCTCTCTGCATTCATGGGCTGACTTCCATCCTTTCATAGGGTCATGGAAACCTGCCTACCTTGGTCAGGTCCCATACCGGTTACCTCCATGGTAACACATCCACATGCACTTAGAGATGATTATCTATGGGTATACAGGTTCATTCTCATACCATGTACTTTTCACTTAGCTTCTCATGATCCTATGAGACCACTTCAAGTTTCCAAAAAACCCACAAACTGGTACACACCCTACCAAAGGGTTCCTCTCCCAGGATGGGAGGAAACTACAACTCTTGACAATAAGGTCACAACCATCCCTGGGGTTTATATTCACATGAGCATGCTTAACCCAACAGCCACTAAGGCACAAGCACACCACCTACTAAACCATGCTAGGTCATACTTGTTCTCATCCTCAACATTGGATCAAGATCATACCTTCCCATGTCATCAACTTAGCTGTGGGGAGTTCATCAAACCTGCCTTAAACTTAAGGGGTTTCTCTTTCCTTTAAACATGAGAAGTACCATGCTCGAATCTATTGAAACTAAAACCTCATCATGAGCATCAGGTACACCACTTCCCCTCTTAGGCCCAGGAACCCTAGGTTCACTTGTCTGATGTCCACTGTCTGCTAGACCTCTTAACTACGATCCAAGCATGTACAAGGCATGGCATGAACTTCCTGTCATCCTTCTACTCGAGCAACACTTCATAGTGGAGTCCTCCTCAAGGACAACCAATAAGGTACAAGGCCTCACAACCTGCTACTAAACCTCTTCAGGTCTAAGGAACTCTTCCTCTCATCTTTACCAAAAGTACAGAGGTATCGGCAGACTCATCCTCTCTCTAGGGTTTGGTTCCTCTCATGGAAACCAAGACATCATCAGCCTCCAAGGATCAAGTATGAGGCAACCACAAACATCCACTTAGGTTGCATCATCCTCAACTTCCCACTTTTCCTCATGTCTCAGAGTCTAGGCTTCCGACCTTCTTGCATGGTTCCTGCTCTCTTTCCAGAGCTAACCCTACCAAACAATCTCACTACTAGAGGTCCTCTCTTCATGAAGATGGATCAAGCTCACAAGCATACCCCTACGTGGGTGAAGCCTATGTTCAGGTAATGTTTGCTCAAGATTATCCATAGCTCTTTTATTCTTATATTACAAGATATCCATCATACTTACTGGCCATGGTTTCAACCTACTTTCGCACCACTGACGTACTCTAGGTGCATGTTATCCCCTACTTGCATAAGCCCATAGGGTTTCTATAGGTTCTTCACTAACCTCAACAATGAAGGAGCTATCCTTCACTCTAACATGCACGCCCCTTTCCAGGGTTGGGTCACCAAAGGTACTAGGTTATCTAAGCTCTCATGGCTCGTATGGCTTCCCAAGGTGTGTCCATCCAAACATTTGGTCAACCATGACATCTAACTCATCATGTCATCTCTCTCTCTAACCTTCACTTAGGGTTAGGGTTAACATCATCCTCAAAGGATGTGCCAGGTCTCTACTTTTAATGGAGATCTCTACCTCCAAGACTAACTCTCTCTAGTCATCCTCCTGACAAGAAGGTCTAACCTCAGGTCTCTCCTGAGGGCGTGACAACTTATGTCATATGACCTAAGCATGTATCTATTCTTTTACGCTTAATCTATTAAGATTATATTCATGACATCTTATTTAAATGCCTTTTATTAATTTGGTGGAGGATTCCTTAAACCTTATCAACCTTACCCATACCTCAAGAGGGTGAGGAAAGGGGAGAAAACCCTAATCCTTATAATCCTTAACAGCATTTGGGTTGAGAAGGGATGAACAAGATGAGAGAGTCCCAAAGGTATCTTATTTTGAGTCAAATCTTGAGACTTTGGCTAGGCAGTCACACGAATCTGGGAGTCCTCGTATTCCGACAAGCGGTGCATAGGAAAATCTTGCCAGCCCCCGGACGTGATGCTTTTCTAGACACCTCTATCTTTCAAAAAATCCTCTAATAACTCCCTTGGGTTCTACAGAGTTTGTAAAATTTAATAATTATTAAAGATTAAATGAGGAACCTATGCTCTGATACCAATTGTAACGACCCCGCCTCCCGGTAACCCCCAATTAAGGGAGACCAAGAGGTCAGAGCCATTATCTCAATTAACAGGATGAAAGGTTCGACAAATAATCAATAACAATTATCAAATTTTACTAACTAAACTGAAAACGGGTATAAAATAAAACTTTGCATACCTTTTCCAAAAACTTTGGTAAACTACTCTATCCACAGCCTAGATTCATTCTATCTAATCCTCCTTGCACTTTATTTCTTATTTCCACAATGTGTCACTTTACTATTTGTTCTTTCAATTGTTGTACCTAAAACGCCGACAAACAAAACGTCAGTCAGCATATAGAAATATGCTGGTATGTGGGGACAACCGAAAGTTCACAAATAAGGCTAACAATTTAATTATCACAATTAGGGTAATTAGCAAACCAATTTACATTTTCAATGTGTCATTCTCCACCGCTTTTTCCCTAACCCTGGAATACCCCTCTAGGGTTTCTCTTTTTCCATTGACTTAAGGTCACCTTCTCGATCCCGAGCTTGGTGCCTGGGGGTCACCTCTCATGGTGCCCCATAGTCATGCAACATAGACCACCTTCTCATTCCCGAGCTTGGTGTCTAGGGTCACCTCTCATGGTGCCCATTGGTCTACCCTCTAGGGCCTGACCTTTATGGCATCTTCCATCAGGGTGGCATGTAGGTGCTAGAATACACATGTATTTATAATTGTGATAACCATAGTGACTTTATAATTGCTGTATGAACATACAAACCGTTTAGTTTCAATCAATGTGATTAACCATCTGGGAAACCTTCGGGAAAACTAATGTGATTAATCATAATTAACCACATACCTGTTAGGCTGAATTGAGATAGAATAGTCCAATCAATCAAGACATCCAATCAAGCAAGTACAAGAGTCCTAAAATTACATCCAATTCCTTTTTATCAAAAACTATTCAAACCATCTTGCTACTTAAGGTTTCTATTCCTTTTTAGGATTTCTACCTCTTTTAGGGTTTACTTTGCAATTAGGGTTTTACTTCATTTTACTCTTTTAAAGCCTAATTTCTCATCTATCCTTAATGAAAGTTATTAAGGTTACCTTTTAACAACATATAACCTTAATTTTAGAAACAACACAATTAATCATCAATTAAGTCCATTAAGCCTCTTTTAAATTAAAACTACCAGTTTTATCCTTTTAATCTATGACAAAGTCATTATGCTCATTTATCATCAATTCGTAGTTCATTATGGTCTAATTCACATATGAACATTATTTATCATTAACTCTACCTTTATCCATTAGAAAAACCCTAATTATCATATTAAGGATATTTATCCACAATTAAGAACTTCTATACTCAAAATAGCTTAGAATCATCATATCCTAACTTTATTCACGTTTTTGAACCATTAAGTCATTAAGAGTCACATTTACTAATGTTATGGTTTCAAGGCCTATTAAAGCATATTTATGTACAAGAAACTCTAAATTAAACTATTTATGCAAAGTTCATCCTTTTTGTGCTTAATGTACCTTTTTATAATTAACAGGTTAATATCAACTTTAATCATCCATTAAACCCTACTAATCACATTAATCATCTCAAAATAGGGTTTCTTAATCATGAAAGTATTAAAGTTGATAACTACCATTACTTTTTGAATAGCAATTAGAATCAGACTTCAATTATATTTTTAATGGATTCCCCTCATTTTTTGAGCAACTTTCATATTTTATGCATATTAAATCGAGCTACTTTTAAGGAGATATGATTTTTGTAATAAAACCTTACTTGGGCTAATAGGGAGGCGCCACGTAGCCTTGTTCCCATGCAATTGCTCATTGGTTTGGAAAACATAACAAAATTTCAGAATTGCCCTCAGTAAGTGGATTGTTTCTTCAATACCCGGAGGGATATTTCTGTCCAACGCGCCTCCCCTCCTTCTTCAACCTCATATAACACGACTGCTGCTGCCCTAGCCACCGAGTGATGACCTTGGCGCAGCTCCGACTCCTCATCCCCAACCCCGACGACCTCCAAGGTGCTTCCTCTGCCTCCGTCGTGCCTCTACGCACGTGAGGACGCCGCTGGGCCATGGCCAAGTTGGCCAGGACTGGCTGGGAAGACCTACAACCGCGGACAGTGCTGTAGCCGCGCGGCTGCTGCTGCACCTGTGCTAGGGTAGGGCCATGGTGGCGAAGCCTCTCCCCAGCCTCGTGGGGTATCCACCCATCATCTCGACTACACGCGGTCCCTTTCTGCTTAAGAGATAGAGCTATTCCTCTATCTTAGGGTTTTGAGCAAAAACTTCATGAAGAAGAAGATGGGGAAGAGAGAGAGATGTGGGATCTCTCCTGAACTCTAACCAAGGCTTATCCCTTTATATAGGGGTGGTTAGCAAAGCCTTAGGTTGGCTATCCACGAGTTACTAAGTCCTTCTCCCAATAGGAACCTTTTTCCTTCAATGAGAAGAAATCTTCTCTCTCCTACTTATTTCCTTGACATTCTTTATTTCTTGGATAATTAGAAATACAAAAATCCTCTCACTTATTCTCTTTATTCTTGCCTTTTAATTCATTGGCCATGAAAATATATTTTCCTTAAGTAGAAAATACTTATTTTTTAACAATACCACATAATTCATTAATCATGTATTCACATTATCTTCTTATTTTCTAGTATTGGTATTTTTCTTTCTTTTTCTTCATTGGGACTCCTTGGATCCCAAGAAACTCAAATATTTCGAAATTCCTTTTTAAGGATATTTATTATCCTTCTAGATGCATCTATATTCATTATTTCACATTATCTTGTTTATTTCTTATTAAAATATCTCTTTTTGAGGATTTCTCTTTATCTTTCTTTTTATTTTCCTCATTGGCATTCCTTTTAATATTAGAAACCTCATGGATACAAAAATCCACCAAGGATAACTCAATTATGCCTCTTTCCACTTATTTTCCACATTTTATCATTATTTTCAATTTCTTTCTTAATAAAGAAATATATAATTGATCTTTTCTTTTCTTTTTGCATTATCTTTGCAATTTTGGACTCCTTGGACCCCAAGGAACCCAAGAGGCACGAAATCCACCTTTGGATTACATATTTTTGCGTTCTAGAGGTTTCTACAATTTTCTTTGCTCCATTTCTTATTAATAATGGAGTTTCTTTTGTCTTTTCCTTGTTATTGGGCCCCATAGACAATAAAGCCCACAAATAAATCAACAAGGCTATTTTAAACGAAATCCATTTATGCAAAACAAATTATATCTTTATTTGTTCAAATATCTTTAATATGAGAAATCACATTTCTCACGAAATGAACCCAAAAATTGGGGTTGTAACAATCTTTTTGTGGGAAAATGTGTCCTAGATGTCGTCCAGTACTCTCAGGTCCTATGAGGGCTCAGGCAATGGTGAAACTTTTTGTTGAAAATTGTGTCCTAGATGTTGCCTAGTACTCTCAGATCTTATGAGGGCTCAGAGATGATGAAACTTTTTGTTGGAAAATGTGTCCTAGATGTCGTCCAATAGTCTCAGGTCCTATGATGGCTTAGAGAATGGTGAAACTTTTTGTTGAAAAATGTGTTTTAGATGTTGCCCAGTTACTCTCAATTCCGATGAGTGTGGTTTGGTCAGTGCATCAAGTTATGTTTTGGCTTACATGCCTTTTATAGATGCATTTAATGTGACTATGATAGTGCCATATATACTCATGTTTTGATTACGATCACAAAACTTATCTTGTAACGTCACATGTTTAATGCATATATGACAAATTGAACCTTTGTTCAAAAATTCTTGTGGAATGGAATTTTCATCATGTGTTTTTCATAGCTTGTGAATAAATTCGTTGATTAAAATTAATTCAATGAGTAATCTAGTCGTCGTAATTGGCCATCACACCACCTTTCGCCATTTTTTCACGATTGTGATTATTATTTTTTCTTAATATGCATAAATGTTATTTATTAAAAAACTAGGCATAAACTCGTGTTATGCATGTGTGCCTTAATTGGTTTCAATGAGTATTTCTATGTTAAACTTAAGAAAAGGAGATGCATGTACAATACACATCTTAATAGGTCTTCTCTTACACATAAGGACCAATATGAAATTTTAAAAAATAATGGAGAAAATTACATCTAACCCACTCTGTGAGCTTTCTTATATAGTATAGATGAGTCTCCTAATATAATATATAATTAAAAAAATTAAAGATAAAAGTGTGGTGTACACTCACATGGGCCAATATGTAATTTCAAAAAATAATGTAGTAATTTGCATCTACCCCTCCATGGGTTTTTTATATGCGTAGATGAGTCTCCTAATATAATATATAATTTAAGAAATTAAAGACAAAAGTGTGATGTACACCGAAGGATCAATATGTAATTTTCAAAATTTGGAAAAAATTGCATTCAACCCCATTTGCAGGCTTTGTTACCAATATGCAATTTCAAAAAGTAATGGAAAAAATTGCATCCAACCCCCTCTGTGTGTTTTCTTATATAGTATAAATGAGCCTCCTAATACGATATATAATTTTAAAAATTATAGACAAATGTGGTGTACCCACACATGGACCAGTATATAATTTTAAAAAATAATAGAGAAAATCTCATTCAACCCTCTATCGCGGACTTTCTTATATAGTATAGATAGATGAGCCTACTAATATAATATATAATTTAAAAAATTAAAGATAAAAGTGTGATTTACACACATGGACTAATATGTAATTTAAAAAAATAATAGAGAGTATTGCATCCAATCCCTATGTGAGCTTTCTTATATAGTGCAGACGAGTCTCATATAATATACAATTTAAAAAATTAAAGACAAAAGTTCGGTGTGCACACATAGGGACCAGTATGTCATTTAAAAAAAATAATGGAAAAAAGTGCATCCAACCTCCTCTGGATTTCTTATATAGTATAGATGAGTCTCCTAATATAATATATACTTTACAAAATTAAAAATAAAAATCTTGTTCACACAGACGTAGACCGGTATGTAATTTTAAGAAATAATGGAGAAAGTTACATCCAACGTCTCCGTGGGTTTTCTTATATATTATAGATGAGTCTCCTAATGTAATGTATGATTTAAAAAATTAAAGACAAAAGTATGATGTACACACATAGGGACCAGTATGTAATTTCCAAACAATGAAGAAAAACACATCTAACTCCCTCTGTGAGACTACCCCCTTTGTGAGCTTTCTTATATAGTATAGATGAGTCTCCTAATATAATATATAATTTAAAAAATTAAAACAAAAGTGTAGTGTGGACACATAGGACCAGTATTTCATTTCACAAAATAACTGAAAAAATTGCATCCTACTCCTTCCGCAAACTTTCTTATATAGTATACATGAGTCTCATAATATAATGTATAATTTACAAAATTAAAGATAAAAATGTGTTGTATACATAGACTAATATATAATTTTAAAAAATAATAGAAAAAATTACATCCTCAATAGACTTTCTTATATTTATATAGTATAGATTGATTGAGTGCCACTGAAGGCATACTTATAAACTCGGTTTGAGACATGTATATGACTCGAATATTACAATATAGTTGACCAAGGACTGATTAAACGGGAAATGCATGCATAAGAGGAAGAAATGCAGCGTGAATATCTACAGGAGATGCACACGAGAAGTTTGTTCCTTAAGCTTGCTGATCAATAATCTTCAATCCGCCGTCCCATTATGTTCCACAGGTCATTGTCACTTAAATCTTGCTTTAATGAGCATATATTTTTCGTATTCTTGGTAGCGCCGTTGTTGTTTTGGCGGGGTGCCGGCTTCTCGCCTTGGGTAAGGATCTTTTGGGACAGCACCGAGACAGCAAACTGGGTACAACAGATTTGGAGTGCTCGCCTTGGGCAGTAGTCATCTGGCCGACAGGGGAATCCATTCTCCAAAACATCTACGCCAATTTTTCAGCTGGAAACACTGAGTTAGATTTCTTCGACGGCGAGAATCATGTCACACTTGGAATCGGACATAAGTATACCTACTGGTGCGCTTGGCTCGGCAGCACAGCTGCAAACGGGTTGCCTCCTGGGACCGACCTCGCGTTGGGAAGACAGGAGAATCCAGACATCGGCATCGACGCCAACTGCGCCATCTGAGCCGCGGAGGCCAATTGAAACTGGCGCGCCATGGTTGCCGCCGCCGCCGCAACCATGGGGTTATTCATCACGTTGGCCATCATCATCACCGGTGAGTAGGTGGCGGTCATCATGTCGGCCTGGGACTGCAGGCGCTTGGTATAAGATATGACCTCGTCCAGCACGGAGACCTTGTCGCCCTGTTGCAAAGTAAAATTGGGATTTAAACACTCTGTGAGTGCTTGCGGAGCCAATTAGCTAGGAGTCGTTATGGGAAATCCAATCACCTTAGAGGCGGCATGCGGGATCAGTTTCTGGAGTGTTCTGAGCTTTTCGTTGAACTTGTTCCTTCTCCTCTGCAAATCATTGTCCGATTGTTAGGATTGGTCAAAAGTTGCCAGAAGAAGCAACTGCTTACATACAAGCGCGTGGTTTTGCGTACCCTTTCCGACAGGTTATGGTGATCGGCGGCGGCCCTACTCCGCTTCGTGGAGACTGATGACGGTGCCTTGTCAACGATCTGATCAACTGCCTTCCTCGGCTTCTTGTCCGGCCGCTCAACCCGACGAGTGACCTCATCCGGGATTCCAGGCGGAACACGCCCTTGCCGGTCCTTGGGTGCTACGGAACGCGATCTACCATCGTTCCTACAAGCTGGGGCGTTCCCCTCCGCCGGCCGTTTGTCTGCGACGCGACGGCCATGGACAGACGTGGGTTTGTCGACGTTCTGGTAGGCCGGGACGAGTGCGTCTTCTTGCGTCCCTGCGGCGACGACGCCAACGGTGTCCATTATAACCGGCCATACAGTACTACTGGTGTTGCAGGTGTGGTCGTCCATTATAACCGGCCATACAGTACTACTGGTGTTGCAGGTGTGGTCGTGGGAATCGAACCAGCTGATGAGGTTCTTGCTGTCACTGGACGACGCATCGAAGGATGGTGCCGTGTGGTCCAAGATGGTGTCGCCTGTGGCTTGGTCGACGATCGAATGGGGGGTATC